>OY757911.1:114579584-115107084 GCA_963585895.1 Sepioteuthis lessoniana
AGTGGTTAACGTGCTGGCCTACAATATCGTAATGAACGAGTTCGAACTCCAGTGGCGTGATTACGTTCACTTTCGCACGAATACCTTTCGGAAAGGTATGAACTCCCTTCTTCGCCAAGCTATTGGTTAAATAGTACCACTACTATACTTTTACAAAGACAGCTTTGGAATTAAATAACCCATGAAGATTGATGTGTCATTAAACAAAGAAACAGAAACTGATTAAATATTTAATCTCATTTTAAATCTGAGAAACGTTATTGATTCAAAATTACTTAATTTTCAAATAACTATTTGACCCATAGATGGTACTCTAACATGTACTGCAATACTGAATCAAAGTCAACCTGGAAGTAATGGCAACGAAGGACATAAATTTACAAGAATTAGCGATGATAGTTTTTTTTAAACCTCCTCTAGACACATAGTCGTCCTATTATACAGGGCTGCTTTATGTTCATATACAGTAACATACTAATGGCACAAGAAAACCCTATTTGTATAGATTCTTAATAATCTCATTTTAAATCTCGAACATTTTATTGATTCAAAAAGCAGTAAAATCAAAATACTCTATAAACTTTTAATGGTATGATTTATATCCAATTGTTAATGTTTTTTTTTAATATCAAAAACACTTCTGCAAGTAAACAGAAGTCTGAATCAGCCAGTATGAATCGCTCGTAAACCTATGTTATGTGTCTGTGACTATAAAAGGTTAAATACGGGATTGATAAGACACAGTATGGTGTTGACGTGCAACGCCAATCGATTCGGCTAGTGACAGGCCATTAACGACTCCAAATTGAGATAATATTGCCATCTTAACGCACTACACCTTTAAAAGCTGCAGGGAGAACGCTAATGTCAAGTAAAATCATTAGCGCCACATTTCGATCGTTACCTTTTCTCGGGCAGGTTAAAGACCTCTATGGTTATCGTAAGTGGGATTCCCTGTTGCACCCCGCAGTCTGAAAGGCGGGATGTCCCCATTCAGCAAACTCTTTCGTTGCAAGATGCACACTGACGATGCAGTAATTAAAGGGACGAAGATTACTCTGAAATCAACATGGGTGCAATTATATATAATTGATCTTATTACGAGTCTTATTGATTATTTTCGCTGTTTGTGTTATTATGTTGAGCGACTGGCTCAACATAATAACAGGAAGACGGTCTATCCGCTTAGTCGTGGGGGTGTAAATACACTGACCGTTCTCTCTGCTGAGGGGTAAGACTTCTAAAAAAAAACGGATTTTCCTGGGTATGATGCTAAACTGCATCTGGAGGTATGGTTGTAGTATTTTACCTTTATTGCCATTACTTCTATGTCCACTCTGACCTGAACAGTTGTACATGTTAGAGTTCGATCCATGGTACGAAAAGACTTGTTTAAAAATTGTTTAAAAGTACTGTATTCAAAAAACATCCCCCCAAGGCCCTTAAGGAACAGCTACAAGAAAAAATGTAACTATAAATGCAAGACATTCATTATTCTCTAATTTTAGGCATGAAATAAACCCTAGACAGATTGACTTACCGCTAAATCAATTATAACAATTTATAACTTATTCTGTCTCTGGTCTATTAGCACCTTGTTTGTTGATATTTTGAAAATACCTATAGAGTTTGTAGCGTATTGTATTTATTTAGTTATCTATTCCTTACACCTTCATTGTCAGTAACCCCAGATCAACTCTGACCGGAAGTGGCTTTACTTTTTAGAATCCCATCAATAAATTAACTTAATCTTTTTGCAAAGGATTTGTAGTAAATAAGAGTACTTGATATTATGTAACTAAACGTAAAGCAACAAACAAACCAAAAATCTCTGAAAAAATTACACAAAAAAGACAAATATTAACTTACAGTGTACGCACTTTCTTAGTCTCTAGGCATAAAATAACCCCCGGTGGTTTGACATGCCACTAAAAGGAATCAATCAATCAATTCCAGATGAAATTACTTCCTTTCGGAAGCCACTCATCGAAGAAAGATTTACTTCCATTTCTGGAAACATTGCTGAAATTCTTCAACTGACACTTGCTCAGGTTGGCTTATCATTACTTAATGAGAGAGAGAGAGAGAGAGAGAGAGAGAGAGAGAGAGAGAGAGAGAGTTGGATTGTTTTTCTTGGTATAAGCCATAAATAGTTTCGTGTCAGAAATATAAAGCTATTCGACGCTGCATTATAGGGAAAATAAATCTTCTAATTACTATAAAATATCTAAATCGTACCAATAAATTTTTTTTTGAATTTTCGCTTACAGAAACTATCCGTATTGTGATCTGCCTCGGAGGTAAGGCCGGCTGCATCAATTTGCTATTGGCTTTGCCCACACCCAAATTTTTTGCCGGACCGTCTGGCATTCGTGTCAGACTGGACTTTTTTTTCCATCTAAGGCAGACTCGAGGCCCTCGGTTTCGGCTGGGCCAAGTTCGGGTGGGCGAGCTGCATTATTGACACCTTTGCATAGCTCTACATCCTCTGGGTCCTGTTTAAGCTATAATCTGGCATCTGTGACTAGATTCATAACTGGGTTCACGTCCAGCTAGGCTCATCGGCTGACATTGCCCCAAGTGAGCTGAGGACCAACATAGAACCACGGCTCGGGTCCGGCCTTCCCTTCCCGTAACTCCATCTTTAATCCGACTGGGTCATTTGACCTTGTGTCAAGTCCTCTCTGGTGAGAGGCAGAGACAAATATTGTCTTATGACTCTGCAAATGCTAACCACGGATGTTGACTTGGGACATTGACCAACCACTCCTGAGTTTACAAAGTTTATTGTCTGCATTGTAGATTAATAAGACCAACTTATTAAAAACAGAGAGAGAGAGAGACTTATCGATTACAAATAATTTCAAGCAGTTTTAACTAAAGTTGGCGACCGTAGTTGAGGGCGACCAGAAGGCTCCCTTTTCAGTAGCTGCTACACCGAGGTCGCTACTCCTTTCCCTCGATTGCTACAATTTACCCTTGATACGTGCCTTATATTGCTGAGTGTTTAGCAAGGAGGTATCAAGTACCACTTTTAAAATCTTTGGTATGACGCGACCTGGGATTGAACCCAAGTCTCCCGGACCATCGGCGACCACTCTATCCACAGTCGTGTTATTATATTCACTTTTGTACTAATACTCCAACGAAAAGTATAAACTTCCTTATCCTTTCAGCTTTCGTTTATAAACTATCACTACATAAATGGATTTGATTTCTTTGTTTAATGGCATATCAACCTTTGTAGGTTATCTAATGCCAAAGCTATTCTAGAAGAACAGTAGTGGTACTATTTAACCCATAGCTGGGAGGATAAGGGGGTTCAAACTTTTCCCAAGTGTATTTGCCCGAAAGTGAACGTAATAGCGCGACTGGAGTACGAACTCGCTTACTACGATTCCGCAGTCTATCGCTTTAACCATTACACCACGAGGACACCCCCCTACATAAATGAATTTGGCATTTAATAACCCACAAATATTGATATACCATCAAACCAAAATCAAGACGAAACCAACCTTTTCGGGAGAGAGTGGACCTGGGAGTAAAGACAATAAAGGGTTGCTTCACAATCCTCAGATTTCAGAAATTGGAGTCAGATACAGTTTAGTATCAAACTGAAGACTCCACTTTTGGGTGGGAATCATACCCCTCTACTATATATCAAAATATTTTAAGCCCCAACGACAAAATGGTTCTGTACTCTATTCGTTTCTCAGTTAAATTTCACATGGCATTTCTAATTAGAAGTTTTTCACTTTTTAATTTCACTAAATTAAACAGCAGTAGATTTTAATTTCAGTCATCTGACACCTTGGGGGTGTCTTCGTGGTTTCGTGGCTAAAGTGCTTGACTGCGGAATCGTAGTAAACGAGTTCGAACTCCAGTGGCATCATTACGTTCACGTTTGGACAAATACACTTGGGAAAGGTATAAAACACCTAATCCACCCGTCTATGTGTTAAATAGAATCACCGCTGTTCTTCAGTTTAGCATGTCAACAAAAATTAAATGGTTCCGAACATTGCAATGTATCACTAACAATTCAATTAGACATCAGTCATTTGTTTACACATTGTTAAATGTTAAATCATTTCTATTTGAAACAATTTAATTTAGCATAAGTACACAGTTTAAATATCAAAGAGTTTTATTTGATCCATAGATAGGACCTAATCAGGTGCTACCATTCCAGGTTAGAGTGGACCGGTAAACTAATGACAATGAAGGAGTACTCTGCATTTCCCAAAGCACCAGCATTACTGAAGCCTCAACATCTGATTGATTAGTGTCATATTGAGGACACTTTTGCGGGGGGAGTCTTACCCCTTTGCAGTGATCCATTCGGTTTATTCTACAGGCCTAGTCTACGGAGCTGCTAAATATGATAAATCCTCATATGAATCAGTCATTTCGATATTTCTCGTTTCTTGTTTATTGTATACTTTTCAGCTTCTAACGGATATGATGACAATATGAGAACTATGGATAACAAGAGATGTAACTTGTTGCTGGAGGGTAAAACCTATTTGAGGTTAAAATTGCTACTAGGTTACAAATTTTCTTGAAAAGATAAACCACACCAAGTAAATGGATGATATAAAGATATTTGCTAACAATGTAAAAGAACCAGCAACATTTATACAAACTATTAGAATTTAGAGCCAAATTATAGAAATGAAATTTAGGATAAAAAACGGGAAAAATGAAAAAAAGAAAGACCTGCTCGATTAGATGACATAGAGAAAAAGGAAAACTAAAAATGTCTGGGATTATTAGAAACAGATTGCATCCACGAATAGGATGTAAAAGAAAAAAGTAAAGAAGGAGAACCACAGACAAAACATAAAGAATTCTTGAATTGAATCAAAGAATAAATACCTTGATAGTTGCCCTTGTAAGATACTCTTGGCCCTTCTAAAATAGACAAACAAGCAACTGAGAAAAATGAACCGTAAAAGAAAATTGATGGCAACGGATAAGGTATTACCGCCGAGATATGACAAAAACAGAAAATAATATAACATGATTTCAGAAACTTGGATAGTAGAAATGTCAGACAATGTTCAAGATATCTGCACAAATCCGAAACTTCATCGTGAGAACGATGGAAAACTGGAGAGTTAAACTAACAATTAAAGAACAAATCCTCGTAGTGGTTAAAATCCTAAGAAGGCATCTTCCAGGGAGATTCATTTACGCCTTTATTATTTGTTACAGCGCAGATGCCACTCAATTATATACTAAAATGCAAAAGAAGTTACAAGTTACAAAGATTCAAGAAAAGTTTAACCTCCGCATGAATATTGCTGATATATGCATATTTTCCAAGAATTAAAAAAAAACAATTAGATCCTGAATTTAAACTAAAAGAATCTTCATCAAAGCTATTTAACCAGGAACAACCAATTCGGTCCAGATTGGACATGTTAGTATCAACAACGAAGGAATGACTCGACACTCTTCATAGCTCCAGAACTGGAGCCTCATTAACTTGATGTATTCTAATGCCATATCTAGGTCACTTCGAATTATATGGCACCCTGTGGGAATCGAAATCACTTACAAAAATCTTCAAGCTAAGCTCGTTAGTCATAACACCATGTGAATAGCGGCTGAATTTTCTTAATGTGTGTAATCACATTTGCTGACCACGTGTTCTTACCCTTTGCGTGAAATTGTATCGTCACCTGGCATTTTTTTTTGTGGATGCTGTTAAGCGTTCAATTGTATTCGTGTGAGTCTTGCAGCGCCAGCGGCTATCTGGCCGATGTTCGCTTGCAGTGTCATATAGCTTTCACCTTTTGATGACCGGGTCAGTGAAAATAGCCTCCCGTTGGTGTGTCGAGTTAAGTAGTGGCGAGCTGTTTATTTCTTTTCGCCCAAAGCGATGCATTCTCTCCATCGGCTCACGAAAATATTGTCATCGCTCTTCTGTCTACCGATCTTTTAATCCAAATTCCTTCCGAGTTTGTCGCTCATCTACGACACAGCTCATTTGTCTTTAGCGTATCTGGCTTGGAATTGATTCCCCGTCAGAAAAGAATGTATTCATACAAAACTGATGTATGTCAGTATTGGCTCAAATTGATGAATATTCTTTCCGATCTCAAGTGAAATTATAATGCCGCTTTAGAAAGGTTAGGAAAATCAGCAGATCAATGTTGAAAACATTTGATCCAGGTTCCCCTCTCTAAATCTATATTCAGCTGTCAAACAAACTTGGTTATTCAATGTCAATGCCATCCTTCTTGAATAGCAGCTGTGATACTATCTAACAAGTAAATCGTGGTAAGAGGGGGTTCATGCCTTTCCTAAGTCCTAAAGTGAATTGCGCGACTGGAGATCAAACTCGCTTACTTTGAGGCCCCAGTCCAGCCAGTGCGCCATAGGAGACTTCCTCAATCTATCGTTGAGTAATCATTGGACAGGTTTCTTTAGCTAAAGGTGACAAGAAAATAGTAAACAATATCAAAATCGCAATTAAACCTCAGGCAATGCGAGAGAAACATTTGTCAAATTAAAATAGGCTAATATAGATCGGTTTCTGAAAGGTTTTTAGGTAGCACGATAGATTTTTGAATTACAGTGTGACTGTGGAAACTGAGTTTTGTTCAAGTCAGCTGGTCGTTTTACGAAATGAGGAAAATGTGACAAAAGTGTGGACTCTTATCAAATATGATTGATGTTTGATGTGGAAAATGAGTTGTCACGGGTTAATATTGATGAGTTGTTGACTTAGGTTCAAGTTACGCTGAAAGCACCAGCTCCGGATGAAAGCAGTGATTCCCACTAAATCACCGAAGTTTAGCAGCGTTGGGCATTTTTACTATTTAGATGGGTGCCCACTTTAGCAAAAGTAGGTATTATTAAACACACCGAGGTCTGTGTGCCATATCAAAGCTTTGTAAATAACAACAGTGACTGGCTGATTTTCAGTTGCGGATGTGTATTTAAAATCAACCCCTAACCCTAAAAGTACAGTCTTATTACTTTATTGACCAACCCTCAATGAATGGGGTCTAAGCCAACTAAAATATTCCCCCAGAACCACAGTCTCTGATATTCTTGATTTGATTTCCTCTGACTATTTTATGTTCCCAAAAATTAAGACCTGTTAACATTTAAACATATTCATGGCGGACAAAGAGAAGGAAGTTTCAGTATTATTTTTAAAAAAAATTAGGGTAAGAATATAAAATTGGGTATTTTACTAAATTACACTGGCTCTTAACCGGCTCTAACATTGTAAACATGTCGAAAAAAATCTGTGACATCATTTGAAGTTAGAAAACTAATAGTCAAAGTACGTAATGAAGATGAACTCTCGATTGGGGATATTACAAAGACTGGGGAAATCTGAAAATATTATACACTGTAATTTTAGAAAACTTGTGAAAACTTGGTCACGTGAAGCCAATAAACCACCTAGCAGACCTTGGAAAACTACTGCAAAGGAAGACGGATGGATTGGTTATAAACCCAAAAAGTATCGATTTACGACAGCAACTGTTATCTCTAAAAGAGCTAAAGCTAACCTTGCTATTAAAATATGAAGGCGCACTATTCTCGAAGATTTAATGAAATAAATTTGAACAGTCCAGTAACTTATACCAAACCTCACATTTCTAAAAAGAACAAAATGATCCGATTGAAATTTGCCTCTGAACCCGTCATATATACTGAAGAACAGTGGGATTGTATTCATTTCAGCGAGGAGTCAAAGTTTACCTTGTTTGGTTGTGACGCGAGAAGCTTCGTTTGACGCAGTCCCATGGAACGATATTCGCCTCAGTGCACTAAAAAGGCGATAAATATGGGGGATGAAGTGAGATAGTGTTTAGCATGATTCAACTCCTGGTACAGGAACTCTTGTCAGGTTGCACGGTAAAATAAACGCAACTGTACTCAGAGATAATGAAGAAACATGTACCTAATTTGAGAACTGTAATTAATCAACCAGCTGTTTTTATGCAAGATAGCGTTCCGTGTCCCACAGCGAAGTTTGTTAAGACATTTCTTTCAGAGGAAGTTGTTACTGTTATGGAGCGGCCTGCTCAAAGCCCAGACATGAATCCTATTGAAAATGTGTTGAAGTTACTAAACGAAGAGATACGGAATAGAATCCAAGAGACGTCGAAGAACTATGGACTAATTTGAAAGAAGAATGGGAGAAAATATCCGTTGATGAATGCAAGACATCAATTCATTCGCGTAGCAAAATATGTCAAGCTTTTATTGAAAGTAAAGGTCTACACATCAAGTACTAAAGAATTATGAACGCTATTTTTATTTATATAAATTATGTATCCATTACAATAATATAATTTTGTTAATCGTTCTGATGTTCTTGATTTTCAATTTTTTTAGAATGTTATATAATTGTTCTTATTACTTTAATGAATTTGGAAGATAGAAATTAAAATAAAAACGTGTTAGAAAATATCATGGTGATAATAGAAATAAACAAATATAAATGGATAAAAGGTCTTGAAACACCGACCCCGAATTGTAATATACCACCTTGACCTGCAATGAATCCGAGGGATGTTGTTGACCGATACATCCGGAAGAAGAAGAAGAAATCAACAAAGTGATTACCGAAAATAAGGAATTCGTGGGTGTAATTTATGACCAATGAAAAACAAGCATTGCGAAGGTATAAACCCTGGTGAATGAAAAGCAAGCATAGTATGCGCATCACGCAGGAGTTTTAAGACTATATAACCATGATAATTTTGGCTGGAGCCAGTTCCCGCTGGCAATTCCAAACTCCGATGGCTCCTCCGTATGAGCAAACTCTCTCTCCGATATTTCTTCTGCTCCACACAAGCGTTACTGTCGACAAATAAAAATCATATTTTTATTTGTCGATAGTGACGCTTGTGTGGAGCAGAAGAACAATTCTTATCTGTCAATCCAATTTCAAAGCTGTTTTTTTAGGATGGCTTAGTTTAATGTTATAACCACAGCTGGGTGTTTATGTAATCTTATACATTAAGACCCAGCTGTGGCTATAACATTAAACAAAGCCACCCTAAAAATACCGCTTTGAAATTGGATTGACAAATAAGAATGACACAAGCACCTAAATAAAAATAGGCTTTAGTTAAATATTTGACCAAGACAGTTAAGGATAATTTAAAGCACCTCCCAGGCACGTTTAGTCAATAGATATCGTCCAAATGGAGAGCTCAATGCCTGGTCTATACGATAGCAAATATCATAAAAAGGTAAATGAAGACACTTAAATATCCTTTAATGATTTTCATTCGGCAGACGTTTCTGTTACTTTAAGAGTTCATTTTGGTCTCTTTTTGTATAATATAGCAACTTAAAAAATATAAAATCTTGTTATAAAGATATCCTCACAAAAATGTTCCTCCTAGCGATAAACTTAGGTCTAAAATAGATGATTGGTTGGGTTCACGGCATTTAATGCAGAATTAAATTTTAGACAATTCAGTTTGTTTTAAGTATAGTTTTTTGTTTCAAACAGTTTGATGTCAAAACAGTTTCATTTCATATACACAGTTTTAATGTAAAAAAAGACCCAGTTCTATTTCACACAATCACTCTTAGAATAAGTACACAGTTTAGTTCCGTTTATAAACAGTTCTATTTCAAACAATTCAGTTTAGCATAAGTAAGCAGTTTAAATTTCAGAAACAGTTCTATTTCAAACAATTAAGTTTTGCATAAGTACACAGTTTAGTTCTATTTGATCCACAGATAGGACTCTATCAGGGGCTACCAATCCGGATCAGAGTGGACCTGGGAGCGATGGCAATGAAAGGGTACTCCACATTCCCCAAAGCGCCGGCACTACTGGAACCTCAACATCAGATTGTTCAGTGTCATATCCAGAACACTCGTTAGGGGTTGGGGGTCTTTCCTCCTCTATAAATTAGAAGTCGGTGTATTTTACAGCCCCAGCCAACTGGGCTAAAAACTATATGAGAACAATCTAAAAACATAACACACAAGGAAAGAATTATCCCTATTTGTGAAGTAACTTGTCTTCTTTATATATATATATATATATATATATGGGGGAGTGCGTAATATAAATTGATTGCTCTCGATTTTACTCAATAACTTCTTTAACAAACGGGAAAAATGAATGTTCAATGGTCAGAATTCGATGGAAGTATCAATCTGATTATGATATATATAATATAAATAAATTGCTAATTACTTTACCAGAAAAGGGATTATCAGTGGTCAGGAACTAAAGAAATCCTAACAGGCACAATGAGATTTTGAACTATACAATGTAAATACACGGAAAATATTTTACAATCAAAATGTATTAGCAAAGGCAAAATGATTGACACTTGTCAGGAATTGATATAATAACACAGGGCTGATTATATGAATTGGAAATTAATCAGAAAGGTATTTTCAGTGGTCAGGAATTAATACAAAGATTTTACACAGAATAGAATTTTTTATATATTCATGAAAATACATCGCTAATGATTCTATTTGTGAAGTTTATGTAAATTGTATGTTTGGATTTTATGGCATATAAACTCTCGTAGGTTATTTAATGTCAAATCCATTTTCTTACAAATAACCATTTCCATTTCAAAAAATT
The DNA here is from genome assembly GCA_963585895.1 of Sepioteuthis lessoniana. Lineage (NCBI taxonomy): Eukaryota > Metazoa > Mollusca > Cephalopoda > Myopsida > Loliginidae > Sepioteuthis > Sepioteuthis lessoniana. The sequence goes on from OY757911.1 coordinate 114,590,185, forward strand.
CAATTTAGCATAAGTAAACAATTTAATTGTCAAAAACACTTCTATTTCAAGCTATTCATTTTAGTCAAACAGTTTTATTTCAAACAATTCAGTTAAGTATAAGTATAGTTTTTTTTTTACGCACGGTTAAATGTCAAAACAGTTCTGTTTCAAACTAGTGTTTCAAACAGTTTAGTGTAAGTACAATTTGAATGTAAAACAGTTCTATTTCAAACAACTCAATTTAGCAAACGTGCACAGTTTAATGTCAAAAATAGTTCTATTTCAAACAATTCAATTTAGCATAAGCACGCGGTTTAGTTTTATTTGATCTATAGAAAGAACCATATCAAGTGCTACCACACAAAGTCAGAGTGGACCTTGCAGCAATGGCATTTAAGGGGTACTCCGCGTTTCCACAAAGATCCAGCCTTACTGGGACCTCGGCACCAGATTGTTTAGTGTCATATCCAGGACACTCGTTAGGGGGGGTCTTACCCCTCTGCAGATAAGCAGTCGGTGTATTCTATAGCCCCAACAGACTTGACAATATGTAAATTGTAATTTTTTGTTGTTTTGGTTTGGTTTCGTTGTTTATTGGCATATCAACCTTCGTGGGTTATTTAATGTTGATGAATTCCTCGTAGACGAACAGTAGTGGTACAATTTAATCCATAACTATGGGATAAGGGGTTCATACGTTTCTTTAGGGTGTTAGTTCTAAAGTGACTATGAGAGCGCGACTGGAGTTCGAACTCACTTACTACGAAGTCACAGAGTGACACATTAGTTTCTATGCTATGGGATCTCCCCAGTTTTACGGTGAGCTTACAACCGATATGCGTTGAATATCAGTCAGCAATACATAGTTGGTGGTGTTAAATATTGACCCTTGACCGAGCCGTCAGTCAAGAGATGCACATGCATAAATTAGCGGAAGAACAGCGAAACAGATGCATCCGGTCGATGATATCGGAATATCACCTTGAACTGTGGACATGGTTGAATTCGGTGATGGTGGCAGATTCGTACGCCCACTGGAAGCAGGTGGTCGTGAGACAATCATATAACCAGGTGCCACAGACGGCTTGAGTCAGTCAGTTCCAGTTGGGGGCAAGATGTCGGAGTGAGAACCAGCTCAAGACGGAGGGCTTGGGCCCTCAGTGACCCACGGTTGAGCAGCCCAGCCAAGATGAGAAAGAAGTGTTGCTATTGTCGAAGAAGAACTTTGGGTCAATATGTAGCAGCCTGTCCCCGTCTCCAACTCACTTCTCACACACAAGAAACATCAACCCTTTCGAGAATAAAGTGTGTGAGGTATATTTTTTATAAAGAAGTGTGTTCGTTCGTTCATTGAACCTCGTCATTATGTTTGATTATGTTTCCGCTTATATTTCTATATTTATATGTATGCGGCTATACAACAGTGGTCAGGAATTAATGGTGGTCAGAAAAAGGTACTGCTAATAATTTTACAACTAGAATTAAATGAGTATCAGATTAATGGGGTTATTATTGGATTGGACTTATTTAAAACTTTTATAATAAGAAAAAGTGGTGGTGTATGTAAATTATAAATACATGGCTTTTACTATTTTCATTTATTTTTTTTTTTTTTCGTAAGTTATCATATGATCGAGTATACTTTGATAAAGTTTCGTCTTCCACCGGAATAAAAAAAAATCTTTCAAAGTAAGGAAATGTATCAAGGAAAACTCTGTTTGCACTTGGAAATGAAAGTGTAATTCTCCCCTTTTCTTGATTCATTTTTTTCATTGTCTTAAAAAAGCAACAAAAAGCAAACAGTAAAGCTTTAGGCTTTTGAAAAGGATTCTACTGCGATATATATATATATATATATATATATATATATATATATATATATGCTATAGAGGCCTCTTACCTGATTACTATATGTAAAATAGGATAAAATGGATTAGAGTTAGGAGAGAACATTCGTCATTTTCTTATATTTTTGTTTGGTTTTCACGTTTGATAATGGACAAGGAAGTTTTACTCTTTCTTCATCGTTATATTTTCCACGTCGACATTTTAAGTAATGCATTCAAAAAATATTATTCATTAAGCCTATGTTGTTGTTGTTGTTGCTGTTATTATTATTATTATTATTATTATTGGTGTTATTGTTGTTGCTTTAATTTTTGGCGCAAGTATTTCCTTCTGATTTCAAGAGAAAGTATCTCTCTTTCACTTTTTCTTTCTTTCTGTTTTCTTTCTTTTTTTCTTTTTTTTTTTTTGTGCCTATTTATTAGTTTTGGGAAACTGAAGACTTTAAAGTGGCCATTATAATCAATGAAAAGCAAAGAAAATAAAGAACTGAAGCAACCAAAAAAAAAAAAAAAAAGAAAAGAAAAAAAGAAAAAACCTCATCAGCAAGTGTAATCTCTCGCGAAAGATGGCTACCCCATTAGACATATAGAAGTTGTCATTTTCTTTTCTTTACTTTTTAAAAACAAATTTTTACGGGTACTTTTGTGTTGAATGAGGAGGTAATAATCTTTAAAACTTCTTGCGTCGCATTTGTCAGTGAAGCGTCTTAGTGGCTGGTTTAATGGAAAATGAAAGCGTTAATTTGCATCTCGGCTTTAAAGTATAAAAATTGTTACATTATCAAATTAGTAAAGTTGAATTTCGATGAAATCAAGAAGAACCCGAAGAAAACATTAAGAACTCATTTAAGATTCTGATTGTCTACAAAATGAACAACGGAAAAAACAGAATTTATTTGACTTTCACTATTTTTAAAATGTCTGAGATGATAGAATTCATTTCTTCTTTTTTTCCCTCGACTCAGTATACTGACAGATAACTAATTTAAATAGCAAATGATAATGCTTCTACAGCGGTTCCTGCTCAATCACCGAAGGTACGCAACGATTAGTCTATTAGTATACAGATGCTTGATCACTTTGTAGTTATTTACTAAGTTTAGCTTAGTTGTTGTGTGTCTAGGGTATGACAATGAATAGCATCTGGTGGTGAGGCTCTTGTTCTGGAGCTCTTGAAAGTAGTTCAGTGCTATTGTTTCCATGTCCACTCCGATCTGGAGTGGTAGTACCAATAAGAATTCCATCTTGGTGTCAAATTGATTTGTTTAAAAATTATGTGTACGCCAAAGGACCATGTGCAAAATAAAAAAACAAAAAAACAAAAAACAAAAACAAAACTAAAAACAAAACAAAATAAAAAACAAGACAAAGGACAACAAACCAAAACAAAAAAAAAACTTGAAAGAATAAGCAAACAAAATCTTTTTGAAACAACTGCACCAAAATGTAAATAGGAAAGTTATATAAACGGATCGGCATACATTTAAAATCAGTTAATCTAATCTAAAGTCAAGTACAAAGATGGCTGACTATGATGTAGCTATTCAATATTCTGAGCTTAGTTGTGACAAAATGACAAAAGTGTTAGACATTCAGTGGGAATTGAACTCACCGGTCTGCAAGAAAAATCTATACTCGTTATACCCAAGAGACACGTTCTAGTAGATATTTACTTATTTTAGCTAAGTTCTGACACAAAGCCTAAAGAATATGCCACCCGGTGGTTTGCTTATACAGCTTATTAACCATCACAGCACGTGATTCGTCCTAAGTATGGGCACGTCATGTAAGTATCGTAAGGCATGCGTGTCAGATTAAACAAAGTTTCGTAAATAATTGGTAATGTTTCTACACCGAGTCCTGTTACATCACCAAAATAAAGTTGGTGACCTTAGTTGAGGGTGACTCGAAGGATCTCTTTTCAATAGCTACTACAACGATGTGTCGGAGATGGCGCTACTCCTTTCCCTGGATTGCTCCACTTAACCCTTGATACGTACCTTATATTGCTGAGTGTTAAGTAAGGAGGTATCAAGTACCATTTTTTTAGTCTTTAGTATGACTTAACCTGGGATTGAACCCAGGTCTCCCGGGCCATTGGCGAACACTCAAACCATCATGCCAATATCCGGTAACATCACCGAAATAAAGCAACGATAAATCTGCTCAAGTAGTCTAAGCTTCATATATATATATATATATATATATATACTGGGTCATAAATAATTTCTGCTTTAGTAAAATATAATTTATTCATGAATGATATGGCAATGTATTAAATTCAAACTGTTTCTTCCAGGCAGCGATCGTGTCGATACTGCTAACAAAACGGCCGGGGAAGAAGCTAGACAGCAATTACACAAGAATGTTGCGAGCAATATTGAACAAGTCCTGGCGGCAACACCCCACAAAGCACCAACTATACGGCCGCCTACCTCCAATCACGAAAACTATCCGAGTTAGACGAACCAGACACGTAGGACACAGATGGAGAAGCAGAGACGAGCTCATTAGTGATTTACTTCTATGGACCCCCACATATGGCCGAGCAAAAGCAGGACGACCATCTAGAATATACATACAGCAGCTATATGAAGATACGGGATGTAGCCTCGAAGACCTGCCAGAGGCGATGAATGAGAAGTGGCGAGAGAGGGTCAGGGATATCCGTGCTAGCGGCACGACATGACGATGGTGATAATTAAATTCAATCAATATTAAATTTGCCTATCTTTTTAATCACCTCTTGAGTATCACGTTGGTTGTTGATTCATCTAAGGTCAAATTCAGCTGGTTTTGAGCTTAAGAAGTTTTCAACAAATGTTTTCCCGTGATCTTTTAAAGGAAATTTTTTTGAGATTTAGAACTTTTTGTAGACAATGAATAAGATGGAAATCACTCGGCGCAAGGTCTGGTAAATATGGTGGGTGAGGTTGAGGAGACGAGCTTAAATCTAATATTTTTCTGCGTGATTTTTGCTGAATATGACTTTGCGTGTTCATACAGAAGAACATTACTTTTAATCACCGCTTGCCATTTATCAAACTTGTTAATTCCTCTCGAGTAGAATTTAGCAGTTCTCCAGCCCAAAAAGAAATCCACAAACGTTTTCACCTGATCTTCTTGAGAAATTTTTTTTTCATTCAGAGCATTTTGTAGAGAAGGAAAATAGACGGAGATCACTAAGTACAAGGTCTGGTGAAAATGGTGGATGGGGAATAACAGACAAGCCAAAATGAAATATTCTTGCTGAATGTGGTCTTGCGTTATCAGGGAGAAGCACAATGTTTCTCCCAGTGACGAGTGCAGCGCGTTTTCTTAAAAGGGTCTTATGCATATTATGCAGTTGTTGAAAGTATAAGACTGCAATGAGTGTTTTACTGCGGATTAAAAAATTAAAATGAAAAATAATCCGGTCATCCCACGATACAGACAGCATAAATTTTCTTTCATGTAGCTCTGCTTTGTTGGGACGTAGTGGAGATTCATCCTTGTCAATTCATTGCCTTTTACATTGAACAATGTCGTAAAAGACTCATGTTTTGTCACCTGTGATTATATTCTTGCAAAACGGATCATTTCTTTGCCCTAAAAGATTTGTCGGAATGGATATACAATGTTTTTTATGCTTCTCACTAAGATTATTAGGAACGACATGCCAGGCTTGTTCAAATCTTTAAACTGTGGTATATTGTGAATTGAGTTGAAATCAAGTATTAATAATCGAGTACTTTTGCGTGGATTACATTCCACTACTTTTATACCAGTTCATTGGCCTACTGGGTAGTGTTCACCAATGGTCTGGGAGACCCGGGTTCGATCCCAGGTCACCTCATACCAAAGACTTTAAAAATGGTACTTGATACCTCCTTGCTTAACGCTCAGCAATATAAGGTACGTATCAAGAGTAAAGTGGAGCAATCCAGAGAAAGGAGAAGCGCCCTACTCTACACCTCAGTGTAGTAGATATTGAAAAGGGAGCCTTCTGGTCACCCTCGTCTACGATCACCAACAACTTCTTTTATATCGGCTCATTGTTCTAGTGGGTAGAGTGTTCGCCAATGGTCTGGGAGACCTAGGTTCAATCCCAGGTCGCCTCATACCAAATACTTTAAAATGCACTTGATACCTCCTTGCTTAACACTCAGTAATATAAGGTACGTATCAAGAGAAAATGGAGCAGTTCAGGGAAAGGTGTAGCGCCCTCGCCTACACTCAGTGTAGAAGCTATTGAAGAAGGAGCCTTCTGGTTGCCCTTGACAACGGTCACCAACTTTACTTACTTCTCTTATCATATTTACCCAACCCCTCCGCTCGGGCAGGATATGACACAAGGTCAATTTTTTAAGCGAAGTTTAACAGGTTTGAATTCAGAGTATTCCTTCTCCTAGAATAGTTGCCTCACCAAGGCTGAAGATCAGTCTGCCCTACTATTTACCCATAGCTGGAGGGAGAATAATTAGATTCATACCTTTCCCAAGGGTATTAGTGCTATGTGAAATGCAATGTCTCGTCCAGGATTTGAACTCGCGTCAAATAGCATCCTGATTAAGGTTTGACGAGCATCCTGGCCTGGGTTCATCTCTCAATGACGTCTTGCCAGAAATCAATTATGAAAACAGTTTTGGAGTTTGCTGTCAGTAATGTCACTTTGGTCATACAGACTAGAAAATTTCTTCGTTGTTTCAGTAAAGTTTTTATCATTGTCAAACTCCCACAATATTATGTGTTGAATGTGCACTTTCATTTCCACCACATTAGGGACGTGAGATCATAGATAAAACCATTTATTAGTGAAATAAGAATAATTGATGAAGTCACTCATTAATCAGGCAATTTTCCGTTGCGTTAAAAACGCTTGAAATTTGAAATGTGCAGTTACAACTTACTTTTAAGAAAGTAAAATTATTTATGACTCAGCTTGAAACACACACACACACATACACACACACCCACACATTCATATATATATATATATATGCTCCCCTATGGGGGGTTGAGCTCTCTGGCGAAGGAATTGCCGGCCACTGCTAGCGTAATGCAAAGCTCTTCGAAAGAATTGAGCACTCTGGTAGCCGATTGGGTATAAAAAATATAAACAAAGGCTGCTGCAGCTGTTTCTAAAAATAAAAATACCTTAAAATTCCCCTAGCCAACGTGGTCTACTTGGTGGACGAGTGGTCTGAAACACAGTCTAACGTAAAGTTGGACGGGTTTCGATCCCGGCTTCGAGCATCCTGCGTGCCTAGCCTCACTGAAGACTTCTGATAGAACGAAACAGTCTGTCTGTGGATGACGATATATATATATATATGTAGAAAAGGTAAAAACGGAAGAAGGATATATGTTTAATGGTTTGACTTCAATCTTTTGGCTGGTGTCCTCGTGGTTTAATGGTTAAATCGAAGGACTGCGGAATTGTAGTAAGCGAGTTCGTACTCCAGTCGCGCTATTACGTTCACTTTTGGGCAAATACCCTTGGGAAAGGAATGACCCTATTATGGTCCTAGGTATTGGTTGAATACCACTGCTGTTCTTCTAGGAGAATTGCTATGGCATTAAATAATCTACAAAGGTTGATATGATATTAAACAAGGAAATCCATTCAATCTTTTTCTGAATTCGAAAATATTGAAGTTGAAACGCGTTGGCAAATAAACAAACCATCAAACAAAACTTTCTTCCGTTTTACCTTGTCTATGCACATTCTCTCAGATTAAACTCATTTCTTCTTATATATATATATATGATAGAAGCTAATGTATTGTTGGAATGCTACCTATTTTTAGCTTTTTAACCCTTCTTTTCGAAATATTAAAATCCTCGTATCAATGTTTGAGAACATTTATCTAAATTAAATAAAAGTGGTCGGCTGTACTTATTGGCAATACTATAAATGATTTTGTTGATTGATGTTGAACCTTTAAAAGAAAATTGGACCCAAAATGCATTAAACATAAAAACAATTTTGGTTTTTTTCGTTTTAGCCCCAAATTTTCCTGCAAATAACAGGATCAAATCATGTTTGAAAAAAAAAAAAAAAAGAAAAAGAAAAAGAAAAGAAAATTGTTATATTTTCTTTTCGGTATTTTGAACAATAACATTCCTTTATTATTTACGATAGATTATTTTTGCGCAAATGAAGAAAAATAAAAAAACAAAAAAAAACAAAAAAAAAAAAAACAACTGTAAAACTGAAAATGAATTCAAAGCGTAAATCAAGGCGAACTTCCTTTTCACGTTTTTGTGTTGCATTACCGGTTTCATTAAATAAAGTAGTACCTAATTGAATGTTGCTGTACCTTCATTTTCAAAGATTCGACTAAAATCCCGAGTAGAAAAATATCTTTGTTTACTTCTTTTTATAAAAATGAAAGAAAATGGACATTTCCGATAAGAATTTGTGCAGGACTCTTGCATCAATTGAAATGGTTATAAACCGAAATATTTTAGTCTTTTTCATCTCTCTTATTTTTTTACACGACCATATTTCTTACAGTAATTACAGCGTTAGTACTGAGAGTTGTTCATTTACTTTTCTTTCACAATGATTGATTACTAGTAGATGTACCCACCGTTTGACGGGATAAAAAATCCCCAAATATATTTTGTTAAAGAATTTATTCAAGGAATACTTTAAAATACTGTAACATACCGATACAGGAATATAGGAAACGTACATAGAATCTTCATAACATATACATAGAACATAGGAATCCCGAAACACGAAAAACACATAACGACTTCTTAGTTCAGGTACGAAACCTGTTATTACCTTTGAGTTAAAGGTTTCGACATAAGGAAGAGAGATGCACAATCTTTCTATGATGACTTTTCCATCTCTCCCCACTCCCAATCACGTGCGGCGCCCGTAGCGCAAAAATTCGTCTAGCCTCAGCGAGCCCCGAAAGTCGACCGTTCCCGTTCGGAGTCTAGTTCTCAACTAACTGACTTTTTCAAAATCCCCAAAATCCACTGCGCGTGCTTCCGGTGCATGATGTCATTCACATCCACTGGTCAACCTTTCTATCTGGGATTTTTATTTTGACATCTGTGAACGACAAATCCTCCCCGCGAGTTCATCAACACCTGCGCCCATGTTTGCGCCTAACTAACCTATGCACTGAGCCGAAAGGTTCTCCGCCTAACTAAACCCAAAAGCAAGATATATAAAACGAAATCCCTCGGCCATTATATTACAATACTCAGTAAAACATTCTTCCTTAGCTATGATATTTTGGTCATAAATAATGCCTAATAATATTCGCAGTAATTACATAAAGTTCTAGTTGCAATATAACAATCTGGGGTCTAGCCAGAATGTTGTATACACCTTATTCTTTTTTAAAATTCTTATCTATATTTCCGGATTCTCTTGTCGTCTATCTTGGGTTTATCTTTGTCTCCGTGTCCACATCTATTCTTATGAATGAACACAAAGACTTTGTTTAATTTTCGACGTCTTTATTCATCTAAATTCTCACGTCAACCGTACGGCTGGAGAAATAACTATTTTAGGCATCCATCCATTAGTGCGCCTTGGACGACTCTCTGATTAGCTAACTGATCCGTTCTCACGACTAAACCAACAAATCAGAGAAGGGCTAAGAATGTCAGCCAGGGGTCAAGTCTTGTCTATCATATCACTGGTTTTTTCCGTGACCCTTCTTAAGAATTACCCGTTAATTTTGAATTTATATATTTTGAATTCTACACACATGAAGATCATTAAATAAATTTCCAAACTTTTTCGTAAGGCCACTTTTATTGATTGTACACACATGAAACTCTAGTCCCCTTCGAAGTAATCTCCTCCGGCTGAAATGCACTTGTTGTATCGTTCCAACAACTTCTGGAAGGTTCCATGGAAGTCCTCTTGTGTGAGCGTGTCAATCACCTTCGTCACAGCCTCTTTCATCTCCTCAATTGTCTCATAACGACAGCCTCTGAGCTTAGGGAATAAGCAAAAGTCATAGGGAGCAAGGTCTGGACTATAGGGAGGGTTAGGAACAGTCTTGATACCCATCTTGGTGAAATAGTCTGTGATAAGGATGGAGTTGTGGACTGGTGCATTGTCCAAGTGGAAATGTCACTGACCCGATTTGAAGAGTACTGGCCTCTTCCGACGGAATCTCTTCCAGAACTCCCTTAAAACCTCATCATAATAACCCTAACCCTAACTCTATTCCTTTGGCCAATCACCTCTGGTGTATTGACTTCCTTACTCCTCCCATACCTCTCATCATCCCTCACAGACTCCCTGCCCTCCTTGAATCTCTTATACCACTCAAAAACTGATGCTCCATTCATGAAAGATGGTCGAAAAGCAGTCTGAAGCCTTCCATACGTTTCTGCGGCATTTTTTCCGAGTTTACAACATAATTTTATTGCATATCGTTCTTCTAATGTGTCCTCACGTCCAGATTGCATTTTTGAAATTCACCAGCTGAGACAATCAGGTTTTAGTAGGGTGTATTCCAATTGCTGCTGTAGCTGTTTATTTAAAACTGAAATCATAAAAATTTGTCAGTCATCTCTTAAGATGTATAGCAATAACATAGTGAATTTTCAAGAGTCTATTGACAGTTTTAAATGCCTGTACAAAAAAGTCTGGTAACTTATTGAATACACCGCGTACCCTTGCGAAAGACTTTATTCTCCTAGCTATCGGTTTATTAGCACCACAACTGTTCTTCTACCAGTATGGCTTTGTCATTAAATAACCCATGAACGCTGATATGCCATTAAAAAAGAACCCAAGCCAAACCTACAATTGAATTAGTGCGGCTCCAGTTCCAGAGTTCTGGAGTGTGTAGAGTATTCCTTTTTAGCCATTACTGCCAGGTCAAGTCAAACCCGGCGTGGGTAATACATGTTAACTCATATCAATGGATAAAATGCAAATTATTTGATTGTAATACTTGATATCATATAACTGTAAGCAGAAACCTTGTTGGCATACCAACCTTTAAAACCAAATCCATCTTTGTAGAAGAACAGTAGTGGTACTATTAAAGACATAGCTGGAAGGATTAGGGGGTGCATACCTTTTCGAAGGTTATTTGTCTGAAAGTGAAGTACAATCTCGACTGGAGTTCGAACTCGCTTTAACCATTGCACCAAGAGGTCCCCAACCTAAGAAACCTTGAGAAACTATACAAAAATCCATGCATAATTGTAAAAAGTAATGGTTTAACCCCAGAGTGATGTGCCATTAATATCAACCATTTAATCAAATATTGAAAGGTTAGCAGTGTAAGTAATGCAAAAAACCCAAATTTAAGTTTGTTTTTATCTTTGCTTACCGGACATTGGCATGATCGTTAAAGTGTTCGCCAATGGCCCGGGAGACCTGCGTTCAATTCCCAGTTCGAGTCATACTAAAGACTCAAAAAATGGTACTTGATACCCCCTTGCTTAACACTCAGCATTATAAGGTACGGATCAAGGGTAAAGTGTAACAATCCAGAGAAAGCAGCAGCACCTTCCCCTACAGCGCGGTGTAGTAGCTACCGAAAAGGGAGCCTTCGGGTCACCCTCGGCTAAGGTCACCGACTTACTTTACTTTATTATTGCTTAAGAGGATTAGATATAATCTGTTCCAAATTAGGTTTGGTTTCTTTGTTTAAAGGCATAACAACTCTTTTTAGGTTATTCAATGCCAAAGCCATTCTCCTTGAAGAACAGTAGTTGTACTATTTAACCCATAGCTGGGAGGATAAGGGGGTTCATACCTTTCCCAAGGGTATTTGCCCGAAAGTGAACGTAATAGCGCGACTGGGGTACGAACTCGCGTACTATGATTCTGCAGTCCATCGCTTTAACCATTACACCACGAGGACAAACCCTTCGTTCCAAATTAGTTACTGGGTTTAAAATTCAATGTGTTTTACGTGATACGATAAAACATATCATGAATGAAACTTTAAATATCATTAATTTTTGAAATGTAAAATTCAAAATTTAAAGCTTAGATAAAGACATGTGCACGACTATACAATTTATCTAATAGAGTAATGATGTCTAGATGTCTAGACTTCCGACTAGATATCTAGACATGTTAGTGATAATTTTGAAATAAATGAAGATAATCTTGATACCTTTTGAATAAAATATTTTTGGGTGAAATACATTATTCTACATGTGTGTATAAAAATAGTTTTGGCATTAAATAACCTTCAAAGGTTGATATGCTATAAAATCCAAACAACCAACCAACATCTACATGTGTTCACGAGGCAAAAAAAAGTTCGTTTTTTTTTATAAGAACTAGATAGACGCTTAAAATCAAAATATTTATTTTTTATTTTTCTTAAAAAAAGAGCTTATTTTACGTTTTATAATGTGTGTTCACTTGCACATTCTAACGCAGTAGAGAACCATTTATCGTTTCCGGAACAGTTAACATTGAAAAAGACAAGTAAACAGACACGTCGAATTAATTTGTAGGGGTCCTTCTTTCATAGTTGTCAGTTTTCGAGGGGAAAATTATGTAATGTTTTTTGCTTTCATGCGGAGGTATTTTTAAAAAAAATATTTTCTCTTTCTTTTCTTTCTTTTTTTTTTTTTTTTTTGAGAAGTGAGTGTTTTTTTTACCATACGAATCCCTGGAAAAATGCAATCAATCCAAGAAATGTGGGATGCACACACTATTAAAAAAAAAGCCCTTCAAAATCAGGATTTGAAGAATTACTCTCACTTCTTTTCTTTGATCTGGTGCAGGAACGCTTTTTCTAAAACGCCACAATAATCTGGCCAGGTTACTGCTGTCGGAAAACACCGTGCGAACGCCAACAGTCAACACTTTTGGTGTAATTCTTGAAAATCAAACAAATTCAAGAACAAGTTTCGCAAAACATTACACTTTGTTAAACTCAAAATTTCAAAAGTTTTTTCTGTTTATGCAGGATTATTGGAAAGTCTCATGGAAGCATGTGATTACCTAATGTAGGATAATTTAATTTTTATTTTCGTGTTATGTCTTGGATTGATTACATTATTTCAGTGATTTGTTTCATCGATAGTAAAAAAATACAAATCTCAAAAAAAAGTATTTTCCTCTTCAAAAACCTCTCCTGAGAAGGAAAAAAAGATTTTACATTATTTCCACTTCCACATTGAAAAGTATTAAGAAAAGGATCCCCATCCCTAGTAGTGAAAAAAAAAAAAAAATTCCAAGAATTTGGCAACTCGTCTTTTCGAACGCTAACGCTAACTTTTCCAGAATTTATAATTTACGTAGAATTAGAATATATATATATATATATATATATATATATATATATATATATATATATATATATATATATATATATATATATATATATATATATATATATATATATATATATATTATAAGATGTATTTCATATATATATTATAAAATATATATACATTAAAATAAAATATATATTATATATATCATAAAATATAGATACAATGTATATATTATAAAATGTAAAATAATTTTTTTTTTATAAATTAGTTAATAAATGACTTCATATCACAAAATTAATAGATAAATAGGGACAAGAAAAATATTTTTCTCGGTGAACTTGGGTTGCATGGGTCGAATTTTACTGAGGATTTTGCAAGGGCAGAAACCTCCAAGTATAAAAATTACTTTTTCTTCTTTTCTAAAAAGAAAATTCATCTTAAATTTGATGACAGGAAAGACACTAAAATAAATTCGTAATTACAGCTTCACACCCAATCAAAAGAGAAATTATAGAGGTGCTTCGATAAATAAATGTTTCTCTGATAGGATTGTGTTGAATGCTAAGGAGTAGAAGAAAATTAACGATTCTTTCATGGTTCATTTCTGACTTGTGAAATACAGACTCAGATTCGATAATTTTTCTCCACAAATCATCTTAATCGAATTTTTTGTTCATTTAAAGCTTCCGTTTAGTGAGTATATCATTAGATTGCAGGATCAAATCCAAGTAAATTGCATAGTTACCAGTGAATTACCGTTCTTACTTAGTCGTTTTCCAGGGAAAGGAGTAGCGCCTTCCTCTACACCTCGGGACTGAAAAGGGAGCCTTCGAGTCACCCTCGACTAAGGGAGACAACTTTACTTACTTTACTTAGTCGTATCTACTTTTGTATTTCCTCTGAGATATTGTGCCACCCTGAATTATAAAGGGATTGTCAATTGGGATTTTTCTGTTTATGTAATTCAATTGAATTCAATTTTCACTTATCAGGTATCCTTTTCTAAATATATAATTTAATCTTTAATTCATTTTATTTGTTTGTTGCATTCCTAATATCATTGCTTTTCTATTATTGAATGATTCTGACTCATTGGATAGTGGGTAGAGTTCGCCAATGGTCCGGCAGACCTGGGTTCAATCCCAGGTAGAGTCATACCAAGACTTTAAAAATGGTATTTGATTCCTCCTTGCTTAAAACTCAGCAATATAAGGTACGTATCAATAGTAAAGTGGAGCAATTCAGGGAAAGGAATCGCGCCATCGTCTACCCCTCAGTGTAGTAGTTATTGAAAAGGGAGCCTTCAGGTAACCGTCGACTAAGGTCGCCAACTTTACTTTACTACATTGCCCTAACAATCTCTCGTTTCATATCCGTTTCGAAGTCATTTTAGTTTTTTTTCAATAAGTATACGATATTCCAGCACACTCATGTGTAACTGATTTTACGAATGCTGATATCGATATGGTTTCGATTCTTCCATGGATTTTTAGTTCTTTACACATAAATTTTCACAGGCTTGGTAAGGTGCCCAACATCATCTAGCAGGGATTTTTCTCCATACTTCCCTATCATCCATCGCTCCCGGCAGATCTTCCAAAGTACATCCAGTGTCCACACTGAGCTAATGTAAACAAGTTCTTGTTAATTGATCTACACTGGTACGTACATGTGTCCAATGGAAAACGTCACTTATGAGTTCATCCTTGCTGCTCTAGCAATGTCCCGCATATTTTGTTCGTCTTACTTAGATGGTTTTAGAGGTAAGTGGCCGTACAGCGGTCGTCACGTGGGATGTTGCTTCCAGGATTTGTTAATTCTTGTGCAGTTCCCGTCTAGCTTTGTCTCTATGCGTTTTGTCTACGTCGACGTGGTGCACCCATAGTGTAGTATTAGCACAGCTGCTACTTGAAAAAAAATCACGTTTTATTTTATCGGATAGATCGGACTTCCATATGATCGATAATATTTTTATGGTAGTTCGCTTTGACATCACTTTCTGTAGATGAGACGCTGCTACCTCACACACATAATGAATAACAAATTCCAGACAGCATAGTGGTAGTAAATTGAAGTTCATGCTGGCGGGTTTGAAAAAGTAGGCAAAGTTTTTTTTGTCAGTAAAGAAGATGCCGCTTGGATGGGAGGTCAGAAAGTATTTGATGAATTCGATTGTTAAAGAGGATAAACGACTGGTATAGAGCATGTTTAAGAGAGAGAGAGAGAGAGAGAGAGAGAGAGAGATAGATGGAGAGAGATAGAGAGAGGATGTATATATGTGTGTGTGTGTGTGTGTGTGTGTGTGTGTGTATTATCCAACAATCAACCAGGAGAGTTACAAAGTTATTATCTCGCAAATCGAAGAGTTCATTTGGTATCAGAAGCGAACCACGAGAAACAATAATAATAATAATAATAATAATAATAAACTACTACATTATTGAGAACGGCCAAACTCCTGGAGATTTAAGGAGATTTGCTGTCACTCAAACTCCATCAGACCATCAGACCATCAGCTAATTCTGATGTGAAAAACTCTAATGAGTAAATAATAATAATAATAATAATAATAATAATAAAATGAATTTGAAAAATTGTGGACTTTGCTGTCCCGGCTGACCACGGAATAAATCTGAAAGAATGTGAAAAGAAGGATAAGTACCTCCACCTTGCTAGAGAATTGAAAAAGCTGTGGAACATGAGGTTGACTTGAGGAGACTTGCGGTCAGTCAAACTCCAGTGAAAAACCATCAGCTGACGCTGATGTGAAAAATTCTAAAATAATAATAATAATAATAATAATAATAATATTGATCATAAGAACAATTGGTACATGCACAACCCAGAGTTTGTCCTAGAGAATGAGACGCACAAACTCCGCTGGGATTTTGAGATACAATCGGATAATCTAATCTCGGTGAGACGATCGGACCTTATAATAATCAGCAAAAAAAAAAAAAAAAAAAAAAAAAGGAAAAAAAAGAGAACTTGCAGGGAATTGAAAAAAAAAAACGGTAGTACATGAAAGTAACGGTTGTGCCAATTGTAATTGGTGCTCTTAGTACTAGGACTGGAGGATTTGGAAATAAGATGAAGAGCGGAGACCATCCATCAACAGCATTGCTGAGATCGTCCAAAATACTGAGAAGAGTCCTGGAGATTTGAGGAGACTTTGCTGTCACTCAAACTCTAGTGAAATAGTATCAGCTAACTCTAATGTGAAAAACTCCCGAGGATGACAACACGATAGATAACAAAATGACAAAAACTAGGAAACAAAAATGGGAAGGAAAACTCCATGGGTGTTTTAAACGACAAATAAACAACATCTCACACGACAAAACCTGGACATGGCTAAGAAAAGGAAACTTTAAGCGAGAAACAGAATCTCTCTAATGGCAGCACAAAACAGCGCCATAGGAACAAATCATATCAAAGCGAGGATAGATAAGACTCAACAAAATAGCAAATGCAGACTATGCGGTGACAGAGATGAAACCATCAATCACATAATAAGCGAATGCAGCATATTGGCTCAGAAGGAGTACAAGGCTAGACATGAGTGGGTCGGCAAGGTGATCCACTGGGAAATGTGTAAGAAAATTTAAATTTTACCATGCCAACAAATGGTATATGCACAACCCAGCACCTGTCCTAGAAAATAACACACACAAACTCCTATGGGACTTAGTTATACAAACGGATCGTCTAATCTCGGCCAGAAGACCAGACATTGTAATAATCAACAAAAAAAAAAAAAAAAAAAAGAAAATCTGCAAAATTGTCGACTTTGCTGTCCCGGCAGGCCACAGAATAAAACTGAAAAAATGTGAAAAGAGAAATAAGTACCTCGGCCTTGAAAAAACTTTGGAACATGAAGGTGACAATGATACCAATTGTTATTGGTGCGTTTGGCATGGTAACTAAAGGATTATTAAAGGGCCTGGAAGATTTAGAAGTTGGCGAGACATGATTGGGTCCGCAAGGTAATAGATACACTGGGAGTGTGCAAGAAATTTAAATTTGTCCATACAAACAAATGGTATATACACAACCCAGCACCTGTCCCAAAAAATAATGCATAAACTCCTATGGGACTTTGACATAAAAACGGATCACCTAATCTAGGCCAGAATACCAGACCTAATAATAATCATCAAAAAAAGAGAACTTGCAAAATAGTCGACTTTGCTGTCCTGGCTAACCACAGAATAAAACTGAAAGAATGTGAATAGAAGGATAAGTACCTGGACCTTGCAAGGGAATTGAACAAACTATGGAACATGCAGGTGACAAAATTATACCAATTGTTATTGGTGCGTTTTGAACAGTAACTAAAGGACTACTAAAGGGACTGGAGGACTTGGAAGTTAGTGGAGACCATCCAAACTACTATATTATTGAGAACGGCCAGAATACGGAGAAGAGTCCTAGAGACTTGAGGAGACTTGCTGTGACTCGGTCTCCAGTGAGAGACCATCAGCTTGCGCTGATGTGAAAAACTCTAATGAATAATAATAATAATAATAATAAATGCTCAATCTTAAAATGAGCAAAAGCAGCAAATTAGCGCAAAAAGAGTATAAGACTTGACATAATTTGTTAGGGAAGGTGATCCATTGGGAATCGTGAAGGAAATTTAAATTTGATCTTACAAACGAGTGGTATATGCAAAACCCAGAATTCCTCCTGGAAATTGAGACACACAAACCTTTCTGGAATTTCGTGATACAAACTGATCACTTAATCTCGGCCAGACGAGCAGACCTCACGATTCTCGACAAAAAAAAGAAAAAAAAGAAAAAGAACCTGCCAAATATCGGACTTTGTAGTCCCTGCAGACTTCAGAGTAAAATTAAAAGAAAGCGAAAAGAGAGATAAATACCAAGACCTTGTAAAAGAACAAAAATCTAGGGAACATGAAAATGAAAGTTATTCCAATTCTAATTGGTGTGTTTAGTACAATCCTCAAAAGAATTGGTAAAAAGGATGGTAGACTTGAAAATAAGAGAACAAGTGGAAACCATTAGACCTACAGCATTGCTTAGATCGGCAAGAATACTGAGAAGACTCCTGAAGACGTGAAGAAACTTGATTTCCATCAGCCTCCAGTGAAAACCCATATGCTAATGCTGGTGTAGAAAACTCTGAAAGAAGTAAAAAAAAAAAACCCAAAAAAAGCAAACAAAAAAACAAAAAAAATAAAACAAAAAATGGAAGCTAAACAACTGTATGGATATTTTAAGCGATAAACAAGCGAGATCTCACACGAGAAAACTTGGACGTGGCTAAGAAAGGGAGACCTTAAGAGAGAAACTGAATCTCTTAGGATAGCAGCACAAAACAACGCCATAAGGACTAACTATATCAAAGCAAGAATAGACACGGCGCAACAAAATAGCAGATGTAGACTACGTGGTGATAAGGATAAAACGATCAATCACATAAAAAACAAATGCAGCCAATTACTGTGAAATGGGTGGGTAAGGTGATTCACCGGGATTTATGCGAGAAGTTTAAGTTTAAATTTGACAATAATGACAAATAGTATATGCATTTCGTCCTGGAAAATGAGACTAACAAACTTCTCTTGGATTTTGAGATACAAACGAATCATCTAATCTCGGCCAGATGACCCGAAAAAAAAAAAAAGAAAAAAAAAGGGAACCTGCTGAATAGTGGGTTTTGCTATTCCGGCAGATTCCAGGGTAAAACTGAAAGAAAATGAAAAGAGAGATAAGCACCTTGCTAGGGAACTGAAAAAAAAACAAACTATGGAACATGAAAGTGACGGAGATACCAATTGTTGTTGATGCGCTCGGTATAGTCACCAAAAGATTGGTAAAGGAATTGGAAGAATTGGAAATAAGAAAACAAATACAGACCATCCAGACAACCTCATTGTTACGATCAGTCAGAATACATAGAAGAGTCTTGGAGATTTGCTGTCACTTGTGAGAAACTGTCCTGTGAGAGACAATCAGTTAACGCTGGCGTGAAAAACTCTCAAAGGAGTAAATAATAAAGATAATAGTTTTTGTTGTTATTGTTGCTGTTGTTATTGTTATTTTTGATATTATCATCATCATCGCCGCTTTTGAAATTAATCTTGCAGTTTAAAAAATATCTTTACACTTATCAAGAACTAAAATTAACGAACCTTAAATAAAGTTACTTTTTCCCCCAAATTATCGGACTCTTTTTTTTATTGATTTGAATAGAAAAACTTCAGGTCTCGTGCAAGGGTGAGCTGCCTGTTTTGTATTCAGATGTTTACAGCTATACAAAATGTAGAAATATGAACATTTAAATAAAAGAAGACAAAATTAGACTTTGAGTAAATAAATGTTCTACTTTTCACTGGAGAGAGACAGTACATCTTTTGAAATCCCCAGTCTATTCCCACATGCCGAGTTCTTTTCACAGTAAGCTGTCGCAGGAATCTACTCGTCATCTTAGCATTGAATTCATATATCGAAGAGAAAATTATTTCATTGATTTCATTCAAAGAATTGCATTAATTATGAAGACCTTTTCCATTTTTCTTTTCTCTCTGTTTCTTTTTTTTTTCTTTTTTTGGTCTTTTCTCAACTTGAATACGAAAAAGCATCGTTGATTTTGCTTGATACTAGAAACAAAGAAACATTTTTTGATTAGGTTTCACATACTCGACAATGGTTCTAAATTTAATTAAGTGCCTTTACATCCTTCTCGAGTAAGAGCTAATACCACTTTATGATTTGGTTTCATTGACGGTCTAAATAGATTCAAATCCACTCGGCTATTGGTTAAATCGTATCGCTGCTGTTCTCCTACAAGGATGGCTTTAGCATTAAGTAACTCACAAAGTTTGATATACCGTTAATCAAAGAAACAAAACAAAACCAATCAAATGCGAGAAATTCAATTCGGAAATATCTTCAAAAAGTATTGATACAGAAAAGTATCTAAAAAGATACAAATATGCAATGAATCAAATATGATTTTTTCTCAAAATAGCCTGCCACTTAGAATTCAACAGATTTATTTAACGATTTTTCGATCGTCTTAAGCGAATTTGCAACAGGGTGTTGAATACACTAAATTAGGTCTGATGGTGAGGATCCAAGTCTGGAGGTCTGAGGAGTGTGGGGAACCACTTCAGTCCCATTACTCTCTGGTCCTTACTGACCCAGAGTGGTGGTACCTCTGATGATTTCATATATAGATGAAATCGATCTGATTTCGTGCATAGATCATTCAATGTATTTAAATGATTTGTATTTGATAGGCCTGTGTACAGAAGAAAAAACCGAAAGAACAACACGAAAAATGTACAAATGAACGTACAGTGAACTCGATTTCCAAACCTCAAGGCATAAGATAACCCTATAAGGGTTGAAATCAACCAAGAAAATAAAAAAGTGAGCCATTTGTCATTTAACATTCTCATGACAACGAGTTTTCCATTGGAAACTGTTATTTGGATTTGGCGGGAAACCGTTCTGACGTCTTCATTTAAATTTCATCTCTTTAAATTACAAAAAAAAAAAAAACCAAAAAAACTTTGCCCAGTCGGTTGGGGCTGTAGAATACACTGACTGCACTTCTACAGAGAGGTAAGATCCCCCAACTAGTGTCCTGATAATGACACAAAACTATCTGATGGTTAGGTTCCAGTGATGCTGGGGCCTTAGGGATGCGGAGCACTTCTTCATTGCCATTGCTCCCAGGTCAACTCTGGCCCAGAATGATAGGGTCCTGTCTCTGGGTCAAATAGAACTAAACGTCATACTTATGCTAAACTGAATAGCGTGAGAGAAAAATATTTTTGGCAATTAAAATATACTTATACCAAACTGAATTGTTTGAAATAGAACTGATTATTTGTAAAAAAATGGATTTGGCATTAAATAACCTATAAAGGTTGATATGCCATTAAACCCAAACAACCAATCAACAACAAAAACTATAAGAATTCTATTAAAGACTATTAATTTAGAAACAGTCAAATTCTTACCAGTACTGATATGTAATATCAATAACTCAATTCAGGCAAACAGTTTAACGGTTGCATGTTATCTACACTCAGTTATATATGCACACGTATATCTGCACACAGACTGCAGGCGAGTAACCATACTGGAATACTTAAAAATACTTCGAAGTTCCGTGTAGGTTACTGAGTTCGACAAACACCTGAAGAAGGCTGGAGGACATATCGACCGAAACGTTGCAGGAATAACAATAAAGATGAAGAAAGTTGTCCGAAAATCCTTAATCATAAAAAACATAGATAAATATTTTCAAGTACTGTTATGTAACGCTAACAGTTCAATTTGTACAAACTAAATTGTTAGTTCTTTTTGACCCATAGACGGTGCGCTAACAGCAACTGCCACTTTGGATCAAGTGTATCTTTGCACGCCAAATGGAAGGTTATAACAATATACGGCACCAAAAGAAGTTTGCAACGCTACGGTGTTCAAATGGAAGTTTTGTTGGTACGGTCTCAATAGATGTTTGTACTTCGACTCCTATGCAGAGACATTTTTATCACCCTGTTTCGAAAGAGGTTTATGCGTGTTGCGTTACGTCTTAAGTGTCAGTCGGCCTTCGTGATAACTTTACATTGAGAAAAAGTGAAAAACACACAAAACCCCGTATTAATTCGCTAATAAAAGAATTTAATCGCTACTACACTTTTTAGTAGTCGTCGGGAGAGAGAAACGGCGTATGAAAACTGAGTTGACCATGTTAGCTTGACAAGATGAATCAAAATATCATGAGGAGAAAGAGTGCAGCCAAAGAACTTGAATTTTCTTTCATGTTTCCATTGTCGTTCGAACCATGCTTGTTGGTTGGTTTCGTTTTAACAGTTTTCCGTCTGGTGTGACACTCTTCTTCGGAGATCACCCCAAAATAGGGGCCGCAACTTTCTGTCGTTTTCACATCGTCGTGTCTCGTGTCCAACTCGTTGTCAATACTGCCCACTAACTTTTTCCTATTTTCTAGCTTGCGTTCACTTCCCTAACGGCGTTTTAATTTAAATAACTTCCGCCGATCAAAACTCGTTGTCGATTCGCTGCTGATATGTTTCTAATTTTAACTAATTGTTGTACACGGAAATGAACTGGGAGTAATGTCAATGAAGGGATATCTACATTCCCAAAGCTCAACATCAGATACAGTTTAATGTCATATCCAGGTCACAACACAACTTGAGCTTGAAATTGCTTACTGCAATGTCACATTACATGATATAAGCCACTATAACTGCTGGGTTTACTCCATGCTTGGAGAGAAAAAAAGTATAAAAGAAAATATGAGTAAAAAGGAATATTGGAAGCAGATACCATAAAAAAAAACGAAGATAAAAAAAAGACTTGCTCAAAAGAAAACGAAACCAAGCTCTGCGGTAAAAACATCTCATCGAAGAGGTGGAACCTTTTTTAAGATAATCTAGAGAAATGATCAAAAGGACAAAGAAATTAATTATTGTGTCATAGCCAGAGTGGACATGTAAAGGAACAAAGAAGGGATAGAACGTGCCATCATTATTATGTAGATGACTCAATACAAGAAACAAAGATAAAAGAAGACTTGCTCAAAAGAAAAAGAAAACATCTTAAAACCAAACTCTGCTTTAAAGATTTCAACGAAGGGGTGGACCCTTTTTTAAGAGAATCCAGACCATTTTTTAAATGGACAAATAATCAAAAGGGCAAAGAAATCTATTATTATTAACAAGGTCTCATATAGAAGAGATGACATTAGCAGACTGGACACATGAAGAAAAGAAGAAGGAAGAGAACGTGTTATATTGTCATCTACATGGTCATGCAGGATGCATACTGACGCCATGAATAAACAGACATAGGAAGACTTCTTTATAAATATATGTAGCTCTCACTTTATTGCAAGGGTTCGAAATGGGTTACTCAAGGTTTGTGTGTGAGAGGGAGCTGGAGACCGAACAGAAACTTCAATATTTTGATCTCCACTCTTATGGCCGTCAACGTTGTGTCTTTCTCGTTCTCCAGATGCTCAACCGGAGGCCCAGAGGCCTAATCTGCTGGGTGATGGCTTTCTTTACTGCATCTTATCAGCATCTTCTCTGGACCCCAAACTCCATCGGGGTTCCCGAGGGCCCCCTCGGCCGGGTGTGGCTTTCCCTACCACTTCTCGTCCAACTCCGTACTCCAACTCTACTGGAACTGCTACTCGAACTGTCTTGACTTCTGTCTTGACTGAGTTATATAATAGTTCAACGTCCACTCGATCGCCCACTCGATCTTTGAAATTGCATGTTTCATCGTCATCCAGCGGAAATAACTGTCATGCAGTTCAGAGGTCACTCTCTTCCGGTGCGTCTGTCTATGAGAGTATCATGGGATTTTTTAGCTTGTCCCATTTTGTTAGCCAATTTCCGCCCACGCAATTTCTTCTCCCAACTGCCATTGGAATGTGTCACTTCCTTCCGGTGCATCACCTTGAATGGCATTTTGGGCCGGGTCGAAGGTCAAAATATAACAAATGCACCTTCATTATTATGTAGATGAATGAATACAAGAACTCGAGGTTTACATAAAAATAGCAAACAAATACGAATTACAGCAGCTAGTAACAGCATGGGTAAAATAAATTCTGAGAAAGAAAAAAAAAAGAAGAAAAAACAAGGAAACATAAACAACCGTGTGGAAACTTGAAGACGAAATTGTTTATGAGAAGACCTGGACGTGGCTAAAAATGCGAAACTTTAAAGAGAAACATATTCTCCTGGAATCATCATGATGATGTCGTGCCGCTAGCACGGATATCCCTGACACTCTCTCCCCACTTCTCCCTATAGTTCATCGCCTCCGGCGGGTCTTCAGGGCTACACCCCGTATCCTCACATAGCTGCTGAATGTATGTGCGAGCTGGTCATCCTCCTTTTGCTCGGACATATGTGGTGGTCCATAGGAGTACATCGCTTATGAGCTTGTCCCTGCTTCTCCAGCAGTGTCCTGCATGTCTGGTTCGTCTAACTTGGATAGTTTTCGTGATGGGAAGCAGGTGGCCGAATAGTTGGTGCCTTGTGGGGTGTTGCCGCCAGGACTTGTTCAATATTGCTCGCAACATTCTTGTGTAATCACCATTTAGCTTCTTCTCCAGCTGTTTAGTTAGCGTCCAAGTAGTGCATCCATACAGCAGTATCGATACGACCGCCGCCTGGAAGAAGCTGCGTTTCATTTAATCGGTCAGGTCTGATTTCCACAAATATTGACCACCCGTAGAATCCTTGATGGCGTACGGGCAAAAAACCTACAGGCGACATTACTATTTGTTGGCTTTACCAAGGCCTTCGATCCCATTCACAGAGGGAAGATGGAACAAATTCTACTAGCCTACCAAAAGAAACCGCAGCAGCAATAACGATTCACCAAAGTGAAAATACGTTCACCAGATGGAGACAGAATATTTGACATTGTAGCAGGAGTACCAAAGGGGGACACGTTTGCCCCATACCGCTTTATCATCTGTCTAGACTACGTGCTTAGAACATCGATTGATAAAATCAGAGAGAACGGCTTCGAGGTGACAAAGAAAAGAAGCAGAAGGTACCCCGCAAAAACAATTATCGACGCCGACTACGCCGATGACATAGCGATACTGGCAAATACACCCAACCAAGCATAAACACTACTGCATAGTTTGGAACGAGCCGCCGCATGCATTAGTCTCCATGTCAATGCATACAAAACTGAATATATGTGCTATAATCAAACAAGTGACATCTCCACACTTGACGGAACCTCTCTAAAACTGGTAGACAAATTCACCTACCTAGGAAGGAGTGTCTCATCAACCGAAAAAGACATCGACACACGGCTAACGAAGGCATGGACAGCTATCGATAAGCTATCGATCATATGGAAATCTCCTGGTATAGCAGAACAAAACAATACCATTAAAATCAATAAAGACAGATTTTTAAATAGAAATGGAGTCTCTAATACCACCCAGAATATTAGGCCTAGTTTTAATTAACAAGTACAAAAAATGTCATCCAATTTGATCTCTGGAGGAAAATGAAAGGAAGCAAAAAGGTACAAAAAAAATTTGACTTTAATAGAGAATTAAAAACAATATGGAACATGAAGATGACAATGATGAAAATTATGATGATAGATGCTCTTGTTCCCCAAAGGCTTGGTAAAAAAATTGGAGAAATTAGCTCAGTTGATGAATCGAGACCATCCAGACAACGACATTGTTAAGATACCTAGAATACTGATTAGAGTCCTGGAGATTGGAAGAGACTTACTGTCACTTAGCCTCCGGTAAAATACATACAGCTAAGGGTCGTGCGAAAAACTAATATTGAGTGAAGCGACCAGAAACAGCACAGGCATCATGAAAATTAACAGAACAATAAGAAATAGGGAACAGAAATGGAAAGAAAAGCAACTCTATGAATATTTAAAGCGAGAAACTGTCTAAATCTCACTCGAGAAGTCGTTGACATGATTATTTAGAGGAAACCTTATGACAGAAAGCGAATCTCTTCCAACACAACATAAAACAACGCCATAAAGACTAAAAATTCTAATGCAAAACTAGACTAGATGCAACGGAATAGCGAGCGTAGGTTTTGTGGTAAAAGAGACGAAACCATTAATCACATATTAAGCGAATGTAGCAAATTAGAACAAAAAAAAAAAAAAAAAAAAGAATAATAGACGAGACACAATTGGATGTGCATAGTGATCAACCAGGATTTGTGCAGGAAATTGAAATTTAGCCACATGATTAACTGGTATATAGACAAACTAGAATTCGTTCTGTAAAACAAAATACACAAAATTTTCTCGAATGTTGAGATACAAACAAAACGCCTAATTCAAACCAGAACACCAGACGTAGTAATAGTTTACAAAACAAGAGCACCTGCCGATTTGCTGACTTTGCTGTGTATTCGAACTATAGAGTAAAAATCAAATAAAATGAAAAGAGACATAAGTACTTAGACATTGCTAGAGAACTAAAAAAGATATGGAACATGAATGTGACTGTGATACCAGTCATAATTTGTATACTCTGAACGGTCCCTTAAGGCTTGGTAAGGAGGCTAGAATAGTAGGAAATCTAAAGACGAGAGGAGACAATCTGAACTACAACATAGTTAAAACTGGCTAGAATACTGTGGAGAGTCCAGGACACCTGAGGAGACTTGCCGTAACTTAAGCTCCAGTTAAAGACCACCAACTAATGTTGGTGTGAAAAACTTTCCAGGGGTAATTTGATAATAATAATAACGATAATAATATTAATCGCTTACCATGGTTTTATTTTTTGTCTTCATTAACAAATATTAAAAAAAGTATCAAAACATGTTTGAAATCTGTATTATTGAAATCCCTACTATCATGAATCGATTTTAGTGTATTTGCATAATAACATATCGTAACAAAAATGGAGAATGGTCGAGTTTTTCAAGGCTTAAAATGTTTTAATTTAGGAAATTCAACAATTTTCAGTTCATTTTGAATATTAAGGATAATGGCGAAAAAGCTGCAGAAACCCTGTTTTTTAAATAATTTCTCAAAATAGAAAGCTGTTAAATTCTCGTTATAGATTATTTTTCCGTGATTTATTCATTCGCAAATGATTGTAATAAACATTATCTAAATCAAACGTGAATCGGTACTGAACTTAAAAGTCACTCATGTCCACATTTATGCGAATATGATTTGATTAACCTAGCTTCTTAAAATAAAAAATAAAAAAACAGGAAGAGTGATTCATTCATACTCATTTTATGTTGTAGTGAATTTTATCCGCATTGGACGATCAAATCTCATGATCTTGTGCCAAACTTAATAACTATTGATATAAACACTTTGTGGATGATATCGTCTCATATATGAATTTCTATTAGAGATCAGTAAAAAAAACAACAAAATTATCAAGATTTCGAATGCTGATTTTTAAGGCATAACAATCTTCTTTATGTAGAAGCTTGAGGCATCATAATCTTGTTTTATTCTATGGAATGTTATTTTGTATAGTAATCTATGCTTTGGTAAAATTGTAACATATTGACCTTCGGCCCTGCCGTCAATCGAGAAACAGGTGCATCCGATCGAAGACATCAAAATATAGCCTTGACCGTGGACGGGTTGAATTGGATGCAAATGTGACACTCACAGGAAGCAGGTAGATGTCAAACAATGATATAACCCAGTGCGACAGACAAGTTCGAGTTAGTTTAGAGTCAGTAAGTTGGAGTGAAGATGCTGTAGAGAAAACCAGCACCCAGCAGAGGGCTATGGGCCCTCAGGACCCCCGATTGAACAGCCCAGCAGAACGAGAAAGAGGCGCTGCTAAAGACAAAAGAATTGGGGGTCAATATGTTGCAGTTTGTTCAGTCTCCAACTCACCTCTCCCATTCCTAACCCTATCGCAACCCTTTCGAATAAAGTGTGAGAGGTATATTTTTCTAAAGAACTTTGTTCACTCGTCATTATTGTGTTGACTATGTTTCTGCATGTATATGTGTATAGTTGTATCACTGCTATGCAACAACACAATTATTGTGAACTTATTGGGAACTTATTTTACTAGAGTGAGTAAAAGAAAATGCAATACCCAGGTACGTCCACGTTAGCAGCATGTGATCACTTGTCCGAAGCCTTAGAAGCAAATCTGTCCGGTAAGTAGGATTCGGTAAGTGTCAGTCCAGCTTTCCATTTAACAGTCTAATGTTAGTTATCTTCATAACCTGGGTTAAAACATCAATACCATTCGAATTGTTATGCTATGAAAATATTATAAAACATTCGACTCACAAAATTATTAGAGAAAAACCAGTAACATTTTTATTCTTAATTTTAATTGTTACATGCTTAAAAACTATTTGGTTTAATTAAAAAATTATAAAAAAGTAAATAATGAATGTAATCAATTGGTTGGCTTTGATGATATATTTAAAACTGACGATTATGTTTTGTATATTCTATCGACTACAAATCAAGTGATTGGTTCGATGGATAGAAAATTTTGTTTTTATATTGTTTAATATATAAAACACAAATAAGACCACATGTAGAGTATTTTAATCGAACCTGTGGTATAGTGTTTAAGCATGGAAATCGGATGGTGATATTAAAATTGGAGGGCATAAAAAGTAGAGTGAAAAAATAATAAAAAGAGTAAAAGATTTCAGTGGAGAAGAAGCTAGACGGCAATTACACAAGAATGCTGCGAGCAATATTGAACAATCCTGGCGGCAACACCCCACAAGGCACAAACTATACGGCCACCTACCTCCCATCACGAAAACTATCCAAGTTAGACGAACCAGACATGCAGGACACTGCTGGAGAAGCAGTGAGGAGCTCATAAGCGATGTACTCCTATGGACCCCCACATATGGCCGGGAAAAACAGGACGACCAGCTCGAACATACATTCAGCAGCTATGTGAGGATACGGGATGTAGCCCTGAAGACCTGCCAGAGGCGATGAACGATAGGGAGAAGTGGCAAGAGAGGGTCAGGGATATCCGTGCTAGCGACACGACATGATGATGACGATGATTTAACTAGGAAGAAGAAAGAAAAGTGATCTAATTGAAACTTTGAAATAATTACTGGAATTTGTAAATATGGTAGACATTTTTTTCAATATTTCTCCTCGAACTGGAAATTTCCTCTAAAGACTGATTTAAAAACCAATTGATATTTTTGGCTCATAGTGTTTTATATTTTTGGTAAAAAAGTACCGAATCAGATCAAAATCAGCAATAATAAAAAAAAAGATAGTTTCAACGTCATGATTGCAGAAATAAAAGCCATAGAAATAATTCAAAGTGGGATTTTGGGGAACTATCGGAGAAATTACAAAATAGAATTTGATCTGGAGATAGATTTTATATTAATAGTGTATATGATCTGTACGGATATCTTTTTAAGATTAATGTAAGAAGTTAGAAAAAAAGAGGAGATGCTCTAGGCGGCAATGCAAGCAAAGGATAATTAAGACTCGACCAGATTTTTGCTGTCGAGAGTTGAATTGCTGTAACACCTGACCGTTGTTAAAATAATAATTTTCAGATTCTTCAAGATTTTAATTTGGCATTTTCATCTTCTCCTGCTAATTAAGAGTCAAAGAGTGAAATTAGAATGAATTAACAATCACAGTTCATTATGTTCTAGCATGTTCTTTTGCAAAAGATGCATATTCATTTATGAAGCTAATTATTTTTCATCATAATGTGTTAAGGCAAACAGGAAGTAATATAATTTCAATGTTTGTAAAAAAGAATAAAATAAGCAAACAAACAAACAAACAAACAAACAAAAATTATGCAAACAAACAAAATAATGAATATAAATATAAAAATTATGCAAACAAAACAAATAATGAATATAAATATAAAAAAATTATTTCGTACATTTTCTATTTTTTCATTTTGCACCCAGCAATGTATTGAAAATATTCTATATATTCTATTTTTCGAAACGTTATGAAAGGTAATTCACTGCTAGCGATATCCACGAATTTTCATTTACAAATTCTATTGACTTTCATTGCAGATCAAGTGACAGCAATGATACTCAGTATGAGAGCACCTTCCTCAGTATTTAAAATCCTTATTTGCACTGGTTTAATGTTAAAACAGTTACTGTTAAAACAATTCAGTTTAGCATAAGTACACAGTTTCAATATCAAACAGTTCTATTTGACCCATTGATAGAACCCTATCAGGCGCTACCACTCTGAGCTAGTGATAACATTGAAGGGGTATTCCGCAGTCCCCAAAGATCCAGCATTACTGAAGCTTCACCGTCAGATTGTTTAGTGCTATATCTCCGACACTTGTTGAGGGAGTCTTACACCATCTGTAGAGATGCAGGTAAGGTATTCTAAAGTCAGCCACCCCTATCTGACTAGGTCAAACATTGCAGGAAGCGAAGTAGAACAGTTGTATTATAAGGTTTACTTTCATACTAACATCTTAGGGAAAGGTATAGAACCTTTTTTTCTCTCCTTATGTATGGATTAAATAGAATCATTTCTCTTCCACAATAACTTTGACATGAAATAATCCTCAATGAACAATGAACTAAACAAAATCAACCAATCATTCCCATAGTAATCTTCAACACGATACATTATTCTTCTGATATCTATCCAAACATACATTGTTATATTGTCATCTGCTGATTCATACAGAAATATACATATATATACTGGATACATACTGACATAATGAATAACAGACGCACGCAATGACAAAGACGCAGGAAGGAAGACTTCTTTATAAATATATTTACCTCTCACTTTATTTGTAAGGGTTCGAAAAGGTTGTGAGGGGTTTTACTGTGAGAGGGAGCTGGAGACCGAACATAACAGCAATACTTTGACCCAAAGTTATGGCCGTCAGCATTGTGTCTTTCTCGTCTCCAGAGCTGCTCAACCGGAGGCCCAGGGCCCACTCTGCTTGGTGATGGCTTTCTTTATTGCCTTTTATCAGCAACTTCTATGGACCCCAACTCATCAGGGCTTCCTGAGGGCCCCCTCAATCGAATGTGGCTTTCCCTACCACATCTCGTCTCTCTCCGTCTCCAATTTTACTGCAACTCAACTGGTTCGTCGAACTCGACTGAGTTATATAATCGTTCGACGCCCACTCGATTTTTGAAATCGAATGTTTAATTGTCATCAAGCGGAAATAACTGTCATGCAGTTCAGAGGTCACTCTGTAGTGGCACAGTGGGACCTTCACCTTGTCCCATATTATCAGCCTTAATCTGCACTACGTTTTTGACCAAGAAAACCTCTAGCCGGCTTGGGTAGGATTTGAAACCGCTATCTTCTAGAACCGCAGAGACTCAACGCCTCAATCCGCTGCGCCACGGGCCCCGAAGAGCGATCAAGGATGGATTTTTTGGTCTTATAAATCCTTATCTGGTCTTCTATAGTCGGATCCGTACCGAATTTTTGTAATTGTCTTTAATTGGATCATTTTGAGATGAGGCTTCTTAATCTGAGAATTAATTTTTTTTTATTGCGGACTTTTTTGTCCTCATGTTGGTAGTTTTTTTTGTGTGTTGTTTCTTATTTCACTACGTTTCGGCCAGAGGTTTACTTGGCCAAAAACGTGGTGCGATAGACAACAACTATGGAAGGCAGTAATTACTTGGAATACGGTTACAAGACTCATCATTCCTATCCGAGGTCGCGGTAAAATCACCTGAAGAAGGCCAGAGGTGAAATTTGGCCGAAACGTAGTGAAAGAAGAAACAACACACAAAAAAACTACCAAGATGAGGACAAAAAGTCCACAATAAATAAAAATTAATTCTCACATTTTACCGTATTAAATATTCTTAATAATAATAATAATAATAATACTCAGCCAGAAGACCAGACATAGTAATAATCAGCAAAAAAGAGAACTTGTAAAATTGTCGATTTTACTGTCTCAGCTGACCATCGAATAAAACTGAAAGAATGTGAAAAGAAGTATAAGTACTTCGAACTTGTAGGGAATTGAAAAAACTATGGAACATGAAAGGTGACAATTATACAAATTGTAATTGGTGCGTTTGGAACAGTAACTAAAAGATTACTAACGGGACTGGAGGACTTGGAAGTTAGCGGACGAGTGGAGACTTTCCAAACTTGATCATTCTTGAGAACGGCCAGAATACTGAGAAGTGTCCTGGAGACTTGAGGAGACTTGCTGTCACTCAAACTCCTGTGAAAGACCATCAATAAACTCGTATGTGAAAAACCTTAAAGGAGTAAATAATAATAATAACAGAACTTGCTGAATTGTAGACTTTGTAGTTCCTGCTGACCACTGGATAAAGCTGAAAAAAGCGAAAAGTAAGATAAGTACCTTGGTAAAGAACCAAAACTAAACTATGGACCATGTGTTATGTTTTGACCTTTTGCCCCGGCCAAAAATGCCATTCAGGGTGACGCACCGGAAGGAAGTGACACATTCTAATGGCAGTTATGAGAGGAAATCGCGTAGGCGGAAATTGGCTGGTGAAATGGGACGACGTAAAAAAAATCCCATTATACTCTCATAGACTGACGCACCGGAAGAGAGTGACCTCTGAACTGCATGACAGTTATTTCCGCTGGATGACGATCACACAGGCCATTCCAAAGATAGCGGAAATGACACACCCCGATCGCCAGATATCGGAAGAAATTGCGGAGGCGTGTCCATATCACCGCGTGGGAGTTTGAAGGTAATATAAGGCCGACGAATTGAACAGAAGGAGTGGAGTCGCTTGAGTAGAGTTGGAGTGGGAGTAGGACGAGATGTAGTACGGAAAGCCAGCACCCAGTAGCGTGGAGTCCAGAGCTACGGTTGAGCAGCCCTGGAGAACGAGAAAGACACAACGCTGACGGCCATAACTTTGGGGTCAAAATATTTCAGTTATGTTAGGTCTCCAGCATCCTCTCACAAGCAAACCTTGAGTAACCTTTTTCGAACCCTTGCAATAAAGTGAGAGGTAAATATTTTTATAAAGAAGTCTTCCTGCGTCGTTATCGATTGCGTGCGTCTTTATTATTGTGTCGTTATGATACGGCAAATGAGAATATAACACATGAAAGTGACGGTGATACCACTTGTAATTGGTGCGCTTTATACAGTCACCAAAAGATTAGTACAGAGATTGGAGGACTTAGAAATAAGAGCACAACTTGAGAATAAGCTACATAATTATTAAGATCGGCCAGAATACTAAAAAGAGTCCTGGAGACTTGAGTAGATTTGTTGTCACTTAGACTCCAGTGAAAAACCATGAGTTAACGCTGGAATGAAAGACTCTAAAATGAGCAAAATAATAATTTTCAAATTTCTCTTAAACGCATTGACACAAAGTGGATATGGACACTTAGGTTTCCGGTTGGACCAGGGAGTAATGGTAATGTTGGGGATGTGCCCGTGGTGTAATGGTTATCGTCATAGGAAATGGACACGGCGACACGAGTTCAAATCCTGGACGAGACTGATTGCATTTCACATAACACTAATACCCTTGGGAAAGGTATGAATCCAATTATTCTCCCTCCAGGTATGGGTACATAGTAGGGCAGACTAGATTCTTCAACCTTGGTGAGGCGACTAGTCTAGGAGAAGGAAAACTCTGAATTCAAACCTGTTAAACTCCGCTTAAAAATTGACCTAGTGTTATATCCTGCCCGAGCGGAGGGGTACTCTGTACTCTTCAGATGTCTAGAATTCGAGCCTCGCTATCAGATGTTGTTGAGTGTCATATCCAGGACACCTCTTTCATGCAGGAGAAGCGTTCCAACCCTCTTCAGAGTATTCATTTAAGGTATTTTATTCTAAGCTCTGCCGAAAGAGTAATTAGGATATCTTTAAAATGAATTTTGAATAAAAAATACAAAATCAGTCTTCATTAACGAAGATTTCCGCTTACCTATTCACTTTCTCAGTCATTACCTTCTATTTTAGAATCTCATTCCCCGTGGCTTTGTAACTAACGAGCTGCATTGCAACATTGTAGTAAGTGGGTTCGAATTGCAATCACGCCTTTTGGTTCTCCTTCAGCCTAATTCCCCCGGTAAAGTTTTGAACTCCTTCATCCCACGGCCAGGTGTTAAATAGTACCCCTCTTATTTAATGGTATATCAACCTTTGTGGGTCATTTAATGCCAGAAGTATCCATATACAACGTCAGTAGCGGTTTGTTTTGGTTTCTTTGTTGAATGGCATATGAAACTCCATGAGGTTATTTAATGCCAAAACCATCTTTGTAAAAGAGCAGCGGTGATACTCTTTTATCAATACCTCCGAGAATGATGGGTTCAATACCTTTCTTTAGGGTATCAGTGTAATATAATAGCCTAGGGATTCCGTTTTAAATATTTTTCCTTTCGGTTTAGTTAGGTTGAGAACCTTTCGCTTAGCGCATGGGTTAGTTAGGTGCAAACATGGGCGCAGGTGTTCACGCGCGCGCGGGGCGGACGTTTCATTCAGGAATGTCACAATAAAAATCCCAGATAGCTAATGTGACCAGGGATGTGAGTGACGTCACGCATGGTGGTCAGCGTGGGCTGAGATTTGAGAAAAGTCAGTTAGTTGAGATTGAGACCTGGGCGAGGCCAGACCAATTGGTGCGCTACAGGCAACGCAGGTGAGAGGTGGGGGCAGATGGAAAAGTCAGCATAAAAAGATTGTATCTCTCTCCTTATGTCGAAAAACCTTTAAACTCAGAGGTAATAAAAAGTTCCGTACCTGAACTAAGTAGTCGTAAGTATTTTTCGTGTTTTGGGATTCCTATGTTATATATATGTGCGTTATGGACACTATGAACGTTTTGCATACTGGTATGCATATGTACGTTTCGCATATCCGCTTCACGGGTATGTTACATCTGTTCAAAATTGAACGGAATAGCGCGACTGGAGTTCGAACTCGCTTACTTCATGACCATACATCAGTACGTTAACCCCTTTACATTTGAAACGCCATTATATAAAGAAACAACACCTAATTCAGGTTTGAATCCATTTCTCATTAATCAATGTTAGTCTTTTCGGTCATATTATTTCTGTTCATTAAATGTTTGCAGAAATTACAACCAACTGCCAATGAAAAATTGTTCGGATTTCAGGAAGGTTAGATTTAATCGGATTTATCAATTGTGATCTGTTGACTCTATTGACGTCATGCGTTACCGTTAGTCATACACGCCTTTGCTTGTTTCCTCTTTCCCAAATCAATGTTAATTTGGTTCTTTTGCGCGGCGAAAATGATCTCTGGAACTTTAATTGGTAAAATGGTCAACGCATAACTAAACAGATCCATCATGAAAATCCAATATTTACACTGCGCCTGAAAATCAACGAAACTTATCAATTCATGGGTCCTTTATTCATTGATTCGTTTATCTTAAAAACTTATTTTTGTTTGTAGATTTGCGTTATGGTTATCGTCGTATAAAATAGAAAATAGAACTGGCGATCGTAATTCGAATCCCGAACGAAGTTGATTGCGTTTAACTTCATGCTAATTTCTTAAGGAAACACATTAATCCATTTGTTTTACTCACAATATAGGTAATTAGTTGGGCTTGCAGGGTTCATTAGCTTTGTAAACTGCAGTACTGGACCACTGGCAGAATGTGACAGGTCTGAATCTAGAGTTTTCATTTCATTTCTACCAAAACTAAAGAACCCAGTTTGCCCTATTACTTTCTCAAAGGAGTGACGGAAAAGATGAATTCATGCCTTCCCTAAGGGTACTAGCGCGCACTAAAACGAAAAGTTTATTCTCTAGTATCTGAATACGTGCAACCGATTCCATTTCCTTCGTCGATAACCGTTACGTTAAGTCCATCTTGCCAATACGAATGGAATGTTCACCAGTTTAAAATGTTAGCTTAATTTACATGTTGGTTCTTAAACCATTGATATTTCAACTTAGTGTGAAATGTTTAAAATGATTGTGAGCATATATTTTTGTACCGCATATAATTGGAGACCATTGGGTAAAACTGGATTCGTTGGTTATATAACGGAACAATATTTGGCATTCTGTAAAACCAACCAACCGAACAACCAGTCAACCAAATATCTTATGTTTTTCTTTTTAGGGCTCAATGCTTAAAGTGTGGACCTAGAATAGACAAACTTAGTAGGAATCATCATCATCATCATGTCGCACTGGTAGCACGGATATCCCAGACCCTCTCTCGCCACTCCTCCCTATCGTTCATCGCCCTAGGCAGGTCTTCAGGACAACATCCCGTATCCTCACATAGCTGCTGAAAGTATGTTCGTGCTGATCGTCCTGCTTTTGCACGGCCATGTGTGGGGGTCCATAAGAGTACATCTCTTATGAGCTCGTCCCTACTTCTCCAGCAGTGACCTGCATGGCTGGTTCGTCTAACTTGAATAGCTTTCTTGATAGGAGGCATGTGGCCGTACAGTTGGTGTCTTGTGGGGTGTTGCCGCCAGGACTTGTTCAAGATTGCACGCAACATTCTTGTGCAATTGCCGTCTAGCTTCTTCTCCAGCCGTTTTGTTAGCGTCCATGTAGTGCAGCCATATAGCAGTATCGATGTGACCGCTGCCTGGAAGAAACTGCGTTTCATTTTATCGGTTAGGTCTGATTTCCATATAATCGATAGCCTATTGATAGCTGTCCATTCTTTCGTTAACCTCGTTTCGATATCTTTTTCGGTTGATTCGACGCTGCTTCCCAGGTAAGTGAACTTGTCTACTAGTTTAAGAGGGGTTCCTTATAGAGTGGAGATGTCCCCCGTTTGATTATAGCACATATATTCCGTTTTGTGTGCATTAACATAGAGGCCTATGCCTGCGGCTGCTCGTTCCAAACTATGCAGTAGTGTTTCGGCTTGGTCGGGTGTATTTGCCAGTATCGCTATGTCATCGGCGTAGTGAGCGTCGGTAATTGTTTTTGCGGGGTACCGAATCATAATTTTATCCAACCCCTCTACTACGTACGTCCCGTACACACGCTCACTTAATAAGATGGTAAGGGCTTTTTATCGGCAAAAGAATCCAGTCTGCCCTATTATTTATCTTTTGAGAACAGATAGATTTCTGCATTTCCTGAGTGCATTAGTTTGAAGTGGAACTTGATCAGCCTTTTTTTACAATCTTACTCTGTATATCTGGTTTCATTTCCAGTTAAGACTACCGTTACTCCAAGAGCGCTACTAAATATCACTAATGCTATCGTTGTATATTGTTGTTGAACGGTGAGGGTCGTTCTTGTTCTTACTACCTCTCATATGGTGTTCCTCTAACAGCTGTCAAATGGGATAACTAAAACTATTTATTGTTATTCTTGTTAATAAACTACCGACTTATTTTTTCGCAACATTAACATCAATAAATCCCTGGACGGTAATTAGGGTTTCTCTAAAGACTGGAAGCGGTCAACCAACGAAACAGCGTAACTTGAGACAGCCAGTCAAAAATCTAAAAGAGTGTGCATAAAACCAGTGCTGGAATAAACCTAACATTTTTACATATTCTTGTATGTCTAGTACAATACCTACAGTTGCCATCGCTTGCATAATGCATTTTTTATTATATTAATTAGGTAACGCTGGCTTAATATTTAACAGAGCGAAAAATAAAGCCAGCGAACCAAGATCAAATTTTGGCTAAGATAATTTGTTCTTTTCTCTCAAATTCTCTTGGGAAAGATACGCATCTTATGTTCCTCTCTCTAGATGTAGATTGAATAAAAGATAATTCTGCTCACTTAGTGATTGTTTGGCAACCAAACTAGAAAAATGAAAGCTGAATCTAATCAATCGCTTCCTTTCAGTTATACTCACTGATGGTGAAAACTTCAGGATAGAACCCTAAGGGTAAATTCAAAGCTGAAATCTCTAAGGTTATCCGACGGTGAATGAAACCTAGTGACTCCACTGACGACTTTACTGCCAATGTCAAACGTGCTGAACTGTGAGATCGTTGTGAGTTCGAACTCCCGTCGATTTATAATATTCCCTTTTCGGATTGATACCTTTCGGAGAGGTATTAACCCCACTTTTTCTTACGCTATGGTTTAGGTAGTAGCACTACTGTTCTTCTAAAAATACAGCGTCGGCATTGGATGTTCCATGAAGGATGATATGCCATTAAATAAAGAAACAAAATCGAATTACAGGTGTGAAAAAGTATTGGTAATTACCTTTCTCTTGAAAGGCTATTATCTACATTATTGTGTGCCCAGTTGACTGGTGCTGAAATATACACCGACTGCATCTCTGCATAGGGGAGAGCCTCCCCCGACGAGTGTCCTGGATATATGACACTAAACAATTGTTATATCACATATACCATGTGACCCCATGTGCTTTGGCAAGCTGTAACATTTTGATTAGTAAACAGCAGCGCGATCAGAGTACTCGGGTACAACAAGTGTGTAACCGGGGGAAGATCATGTGATGAGAACCACGCAGTCCGATTTAGACAGAGTGCAAAGAATCGCAGTCGAGCGAAGAACACGCAGTCGAGCAGAGGCGTATCTGAAGAGCTTGCAAGGAAATGCAACCGTTGGCATCCCCTGGCTCCTGGAAGAATATATGGGGAGAAGAAATCCTCTCTCGGGGTATAGGTCTCTCCATGCATCTCTCACACACCACAAAAACATCAACCCTTTCGATAATAAAGAGTGAGAGTTATATTTTTTATAAAGAAGTGTGTTCGTTCGTTCATTGAAGTTCGTAAATTATGTTTGATTTTGTTTCTGCTTGTATTTGTATTACGACTATACAACACAAGGTGAGGCTCTAGTAATGCTGGAGATTTAGGGGACGTGGACTACCCCTTCATTGCCATCCGTAAGTCAACTCGGGCTCGGATTGGTAGCGCCTGATAGCGTCCTATCTCTGGGTCAAATAGAACTGTTTGACATTTAAACTGTGCACTTCGACGAAACAGAGTTGCGATAGAACTGTTTTTACCTTTAAATGTGTATAAACAAAAAATCCTGTACTTATGCTAAAGTGAATTGTTAGAAATAGGACTGTTTACATTTGAATTGCACTCATAATAAATTGGATTGTTTGAAACAGAACTGTTTTTACATCTTCCTTCGTACAATCGAAAAAAATCTAAACAAGTAACTAAAGTAAAAAATCTGTACTTTTGCTAAATTGAAGTGTTTGAAAATAATTGAAACGATTAAACTCTGTGCAAAAAAATGAGCTCAGGCTTGTTTAAAAATTTTATCCACAAAATGTGTGTTCAGAAATCATATATTTGATATATGTTTAAAAAGAATTTGGCATTAAATAAACAATGGTTGATATGCCATAAAACCAAGTTAAAGCCAATCCCATACATATAATATCTATATATAAAAGGATTTGGTATTAAATAACCAACATTGATTGATATATAAAACCAAACTAAATTATATATATTTAATAATTATGTATAAAGACACTAAATGAGTGTTATGGTGATATACACAATGACGACACAATAAATTGTGACTGATTCGATAAACGAGGTAAGCGAGTCTAGTCAGTTACCGGTAACCGTTACTATACTGCTGTAGACCTTACAACTCTTTGCTATTCATTTCTGGCCCTTCAAGATCACCACAATAACTTACAATGGTTGATATGCCAAAAAACTATACTAAACTACAATAAAACAAACCATACTTACACCTTTGTCATGAGTTTGACGTTAAGCTGCATCTTATGGTGAGGTTTCTGTTTTGAAGTTTGGGGAAAATGGAGTCCCCTATTATTACAATTACCCTCGGGTTAATTTTGACTCAGAGTGGTAGTACTTGTAAGAGTCGCATCTTTGGGTCAAATAGAACTGTTCTATCTTTTAATCGTCATTATTTCTAATATTAAATAAAATTATTTGTATTAGATAGCAACAATTGAAACTATTTAACTATAAGGAGACAATTGATTAATATTAAATAGAATTATTGGCATTGAAATACCGACTACACCGATGACATAACGATACTGACAAATACACCCAACCACGCCGAAAAACTACTGCATAGTTCGGAACGAGCCGCCGTCGCAGGCATTGGCCTCCATGTCAATGCACACAAAACGGAATATATGTGCTATAATAAAACAGGCGACATCTCGACACTAGACGAAACCTCTCTGAAACTAGTAGACAAATTCACTTACCTAGGAAGCAGCGTCTCATCAACCGAAAAGAACATGGACAGCTATCGATAGACTATCGATCATAGGAAAATCAGACCTGACTGATAAAATGAAACGCAGTTTCTTCCAGGCAGCGGTCGTATCGATACTGCTGTATGGATGCACTACTTGGACGCTAACTAAACGGCTGGAGAAGAAGCTAGACGGCAATTACACAAGAATGCTGCGATCAATATTGAACAAGTCCTGGCGGTAACACCCCACAAGGCACCAACTATACGGCCACCTGCCTCCCATCTCGAAAACTATCCAAGTTAGACGAACCAGACATGCAGGACACTGCCGGAGAAGCAGGGACGAGCTCATAAGTGATTTACTCCTGTGGACCCCCACATATGGCCGAGCAAAAGCAGGACGATCAGCTCGAACATACATTCAGCAGCTATGTGATGATACGGGATGTAGCCCTGAAGACCTGCCGGAGGCAATGAACGATAGGGAGAAGTGGCGAGAAAGCGTCAGGGATATCCGTACTAGCGGCACGACATGATGATGATGATGATTGGTATTGAATAGCCATGATTTATACGATTTAAATAGGTTTAAACTATAAACAGCAATATTTGAAAACATTAGTGTGCAAACTTGTGAGCTCTATTTAAAATAAAGCTAGCCACAAAATATTCAACATATATATATGTATGTATTGGCCCAATGGCGATCATCATCATCATCTTTTCATGCCACCAGCACAGATATCCCTGACCTTCTCTCGCCACCCCTCCCTATCGTTCATCGCTTTTTGCTGGTCGTCAGGGCTACATCCCGTGTCCTCATAGAGCTCTTGTGTGTAGGTTCGAGCTGGTCGCCCTGCTTTTGCTCAGCCATGTAAAGGGGGCCATAGGAGAATCATCACTTTTGCCTATGTCCTGGGAGACTGGGGTTCAATCCCAGGTCGAGTCATACCGAAGACTCAAAAATGTTACTTGATGTGGCCTTGCTTAACACTCAGCATTATTTGGTACATATCAAGGGTAAAGTGGAGCAATTCAGCGAAAGGAGCAGCGCCTTACAACACCATGGTGTAGTACCTAATGAAAAGGGAGCATTTGGGTCACCCCTGACTACTACTGCCAGCTTTACTTACTATATATATATATATATATAATTTCGCACAAAATAACAAACAATAATTAATACGACATTAAACCAAACAACCTAACCTTGAACCATATCAACTGTAGGGAGATGAAAATGTTGCATAAGCAACTGTCAAGTGCACTGCAATATTGCTCAACCCTGTGGTATGAAAAGGAAACAAGATCTTGCAGAAACAGATCTCCCCTCTTACAAGAGGGTTGGATTACACAAAGTCTTTATAAATACTTATATGCACAACAGTATAGCTTTCATTTTCAAATAACCGCAGAAAAATGAAATACTTCGTAACATCATCAAAGCAAAGTTTTAAAAAATCTGAATCTATATAAAAAAACTCCTGACTAGTTCTTATGTCCGTCATCTATAGACGGTCATACGCTTTCTTTTGTAAACACCATCTTTAATGATATTGGGCCCAGGAAAAAAGTTAAGGAAATATTTGTTCCTCTTTAGGAAAGATGGGAGTGGTTTTCATTGAAGGATCTCTAAAAATAGTCAGTAAAAGCAAGACAAGAATGATTAAATATAATTTAATTTTTTCACGATTAAGAGGGAAAAAGTCAAACAATTTATCCTTTTAAAATAATCACCGATGTTTACCAACTATGATATTATTATGTTGATAGTGAATTTGGGAAGTCCTCTCAGCCTAGTGGATAACGTGATGGACTACGACACCCTAGTAAGTGAGTTCGAACTTTATTAGTGTTATTTTATTCCCTTTCGGGGTAATCATATTTACCCAACCCCTCTGCTTGGGCAGGATATGACACAAGGTCAATTTTTAAGCAGAGTTTAACAGGTCTGAAACCAGAGTTTTCCTTCTCCTAGACTAGTTTCCTCACCAAGGCAGAAGAACCCAGTCTGCCCTAATTTTTACCCATAGTTGGAGTGAGAATAATTGGATTCATATATTTCCTAAGGGTATTAGTGTTATGTGAAATGCAATCAGTCTCGTCCAGGATTTGAACTCGTGTCGCAGTGTCCATTTCCTACGATGATAACCATTGTACCACGGGCACCTTTCCTTTTGAGCTAATACTCTCGGTAAAAGTATGAACCTCTTTATCCCCCACCAGCTAAGGGTTAAATAGTACCAATACTGTTCTTCCGCGGGACCCTGTCGTTTTGGGCAATAGAATACACTGACTGCATTTCTGCAGAGTAGTAAGACCTCACTATGAATGTCCTAGATATGACATTAGAACATCTAATGGTGAGGTCTGGATCTTTGGAAAATGTGGCAAACGCTTTCATTCCCATTACTCGTTGGTCCACTCTGACCCAGAGTGGTAGCATCTGGTAGGGTCCTATCTATGGATCAAATTGAAATGTTTGATATTTAAACTGTGTGCAAACAAATGACTTACACTGAATTGAATTGTTATCATGTAACAGTGTGTAAACAAATGGCTGATGTTTAATTAAATTGTTAGTGGTGCAGAGAACTACTTGGAAATATTGAACTGTTAAGAAACAATAGAAATATTAATATGCATAGAAAATATTTTAAAATCATATGAAAATGAAATTACCAACAAACTGCTCACTTTACATCTAATAAATGTGCGCTAACAAGCGCTTCATAGTAATTAGAATTATTCGTGTTGGATAGAAATACTTTAAACCATTTAAATGTGATCAAGTAAGAAATGTGCTCAGGCTCATTTAAAAATGTTGTCGACAAAATGTGTTTACAAAGTATGTTAGCGACTCATCAACCGAAAAAGACATCGACACTCGGCTAACGAAGGCATGAACAGCTATCGATAGGCTTTCGATCATATGGAAATCAAACCTGACCGATAAAATGAAACGCAGTTTCTTCCAGGCTGCGGTCGTGTCGATACTGCGATATGGATGCACTACTTGGACGCTGACTAAACGGTTGGAGAAGAAGCTAGACGGCAATTATACAAGAATGTTAAGAGCAATATTGAACAAGTCCTGACAGCAACACCCCACAAGGCACCAACTATATGGTCACCTACCACCTATCACGAAAACTATACAAGCTAGACGAACTGGACATGCCGGACACTGCTGGAGAAGCAAGGACGAGATCGTAAGTATTGTATTCCTGTGGACTCCCGGATATGGCCAATCAAAAGCAGGACAGCCAGCTCGAACATACATACAGCAGCTATGTGATGATACGGGATGTAACTCTGAATACCTGCCAGAGGCGATGAATGATAGGGAGACATGGAGAGAGAGGGTCAGGGATATCCGTGCTAGCGGCACGACATGATGATGATGATGATGATATATGTATGTATGTATATGAAAAATATTTCTTATTAAATAACCTGCAATGGGAGATTAACTCAACCAACGAACTGTTCTTCTACAAGGATGTTTTTGGCATTAAGTAATCCCTTAATGTAGACAAGTCATGGAACAAAACAAAAAAAGACAAAAAAAAAAAAAAAAACAAACAAACGTTGTGAATATAACAATAAAGATGAAGACAATAGTCCGAATAAACGACAAAAAAACAAACCTTTAGTTTTTTTAAGCTGGATGAAAATAATACGTGATATCTTAGTTTGGACTAACAACCCATTCGAAGCAGGCATTTTTAAATTGATAAATATCTAACGAATAATCCACTTAATTTTTAAAAAAAAGTCCAAGAATCTAAATTAAAAAAAAATAAAACACCTTGAATTTTATACAATAACATAACGTTAGGGAATGATGATCGCCATTCTCGGTGTTTGCAAATTTGCTCAGAGTAAGATAAGGAACGCGTAAACTAGCCCAGTTGGCCGGGGGTGGGGAGGAGGCTGCAGAATACACCGGCTGCATCTCTGCAGAGGGGCATCCCCACCCCCATGAGTGTCCTGGATATGACACTAAAAAATGGTCATACTTGGGTAATATTGGAGCTTTTGGGAACGCGAAGTACAGCTTTATTGCTATCACTCCCTCATCCACTCTCTCCCGGAGTGGTAGCACCTGATAAGGCCCTGTCTATAGGTCAAATAGAACGAAACTGTATACTCATGCTAAACTGAATAGTTCGAAATAGAACTGTTTATGCGTATAAAAATAGATTAAACAAAGAAACCAAACCAACTTTAGGTTTGGTTTAATGGCATATCAACCTTCATAGGTTATTTAATGCCAAAGCCATTCTCCTAGAAGAACAGTATTGGTACTATTTAACCCATAGCTGGGAGGATTAGGGGGTTCATACCTTTCCCAAGGGTATTTGCCCGAAAGTGAACGTAATAGCGCTACCGGAGTAC
The DNA here is from genome assembly GCA_963585895.1 of Sepioteuthis lessoniana. Lineage (NCBI taxonomy): Eukaryota > Metazoa > Mollusca > Cephalopoda > Myopsida > Loliginidae > Sepioteuthis > Sepioteuthis lessoniana. The sequence goes on from OY757911.1 coordinate 114,634,299, forward strand.
GAACTCGCGTACTACGATTCCGCAGTCCATCGCTTTAACCATTACACCACGAGGACACCCCATAAACCTAAAGCCTAAACATAAAAAAGTCTCTAATGAGAAGTATGTTTAGAGAAGTGATGGCAATTATATGAAGAGATACAGTTAGTTCGGAAGAGTCTGAGAGAGTCAGTCAGAAAAACCCAGTTCTTGGCATTTCACTACCACTCTTGAAGGCTTAAGAAATCTCTGAATTTACGTTTTTATTTTGATATTGTGGATTGGGATCAGCTTGTGGAGCAACTTGGCGTGTCTATTGTTTTACCAGTTTCATGACCAGAGTGTTGTTTTTGGAAGTATGCTCTAATTTGGGGGATACATTGGCCAGGAAGAAATTTTCTACAACGATGGGAGATTTTTCTGTGAAAAGTTTCTCTTCAAATGATTCAAAGAACATAGATTTTGGATATAGGTTGTCCACTTTCTTCGCATCGCTGTCCGATCATGTATCAAGATGGCTTCAGTTAGATATTTCAGGGAGTGCCATAATAAATTTATATTTATTAAATGTGATCTGCACCCACCTCGGAGCTCCATAGGGGATGTGAGGAAGGAGAAAATTCAATAGCTTTCACACGATATCGACACACAGTATAATTATACCCAGAGAGAGAGAGAGAGAGAGAGAGAGAGAGAGAGAGAGAGAGAGAGTACCTTAGCATCTAAACGTCATTAGGTTCCACATCCAATTATACGGTCGCTCAGAAGACAGTCCAGTATTGCAAAGTCTTTTGCCTGTCTGTACGATTAACTCAAAAGCCAAGATTTTGTTTGTATTAAGTGCAGCCTATCTTGCTGGATCAAACGTAAGAGCAATATAAAAAGGAATAATTAATCAGATTTATGGTTTGGCATGCTAGGACCTCTCCAAAGACCCATCAAGCCTAGTAAGCACCAAAGAGGATTGCTTTGGTTGGATGGTTTTATGGCATATCAACCCTTGTAGGTTATTTAATGCCAAACCCTTTTTATATGCGTGGATTAAATATGATTTATAAATATATTTTGTTGATAACATTTTTAAATAAGCCCCAGCCTTTTTCGGCATGCAGTTAAATGGTTTAATGTTTTGCTAAAGCAATTTAACAAGTCATTTATTTGTTGGTAATTTTTAAATGAAATAGAACTAATTTGTTTGCCCACTAACATTGCAATTTGTTTTTAAACAGATATCCCTAACCCTCTCTCTCCACGTCTCCCTATCATTCATCGCCTCTAGCAGGTCTTCAGAGTTACATCCCGTATCATCACATAGCTGCTGTATGTATGTTCGAGCTGGCTGTCCTGCTTTTGATTGGCCATATGCGGGGGTCCACAGGAGTACATCACTTACGATCTCGTCCTTGTTTCTCCAGCAGTGTCCTGCATGTCCGGTTCGTCTAGCTTGTATAGTTTTCGTGATAGGTGGTAGGTGACCATATAGTTGGTGTTTTGTGGGGTGTTGCTGTCAGGACTTGTTCAATATTGCTCTTAACATTCTTGTATAATAACTGAAATCACTTAACTAAGTTAATATTAATCATTTGTTTGCACACAGTTTTGTGGTTAAACATATGACTACTTAACTTTAATCATTTTATTGAACACACAGCAATAACTGAGATCATTTGACTGTTATACAAATATTTCAATTTAGTCACACAGTTAAAGAGTTTCAAGAATTGTTATTCAACACTAATTATTCAATTAAAAATTATTCATTCGTTTGCACAGTGTAATGGTTCCAAGTACGGAATGGAACGATGAAATTGTCGCCCTAGAAAAGACATGATTCCATTTCCGTTTAATGAAAACCGGTTTTCTTTTTTTGTTACAGACCATCTACTAGTTGGCCAGTTGTGTACAAATCCCAAGAGCGACGGGAGCCTTCTACAGGGTGGAACGATAAAACTGTCACCCTAAAAAAGACGACATGATTCCATTTCCGTTTAATGAAAATCGGTTTTCTTTTTTTGTTGCATACCATCTACTAGTTGGCCTGTTGTGTACAAATCCCAAGAGCGATAGAAGCCTTCTATTATGTCTGAAAGTGACACAATGTTCAACGAGCGAGATCGGAGATGCGCCGCTGTACAACTCATGGTCTCTAACAATCCAAGTTATGACAACAGGACCATTGCCTGCACCCTCAAAATGCAAATCTAGATTGCCACGAATAACAGGGACGTGCCCAGGGAGATAAAAACAAAGTTTCCGGCTACAGTTATAGTCTTTGGTGTGGTTTCAAGTGAGGGCCACATCATGCCACCTCACATCTTCGAAGTCGGCTTGAAAGTCAACACCAAAATTTACCTGGATGTGCTGAAGAGTGTGGTGATCCCCTGGTGCAATCCGTTGGCTGGGTGTGGAAGAAGGACTCGGCGCCGGCCTACAAGTCCAAAGTGACCCAGGCTTGGCTTCAGAAGGAGTGCAACGACTTTGTACCCTTCTCTCACTGGCATCCCTTCCTCCCTCGACCTGAACCCGCTAGACTACTTCATTTGGGCATAAGTCGAGAACATCACCATCATGACCTCCTACAACACCAAAACCAGCCGGATCGCCGCCATCCGCCGAGTATTCGCCGAGCTCCCACCGGCCCTTGTGGAAAAGGCATGCTCTCAGTTCCGGATCCGTATCGAGGCAGTGATTGAGGCTGAAGGCGGCTACATTGAATAGATGTCAGCTCTACTACATAATAAAGTTACCTGAATTGATTTTTTCAATAAAAGTTTTAAAATAAAGCTGTAGTGTTGTTTTCTTTAGGACGACAATTTTATCGCTCCACCCTGTATTGCTAAGTCCCACCAACATTCCGATAGAACATCTGGTTGGTTGTGAGTTGGTTGACCAAAGTAGAATTGCAAGTTTTGTGACCCCTTTGATCGCAGGGACAGGTACTGCGAAGCCACCAGAAACACCTCCTCAAGTATTACGAATCGCCACACACGGCCAGCAGGTGATCGCTTTGGGTGGGTGCTGGGGAATCGTAATTCTCTGTCGAGGTATTCTACAGCCCCTGCCGTCAGAGCATGCTCGTTACTAAGATGGTTGACCGCTTACTAATGTCAGGTACTGGAAACAATGTAAGGTCTGTGTTAATGCACTGTGGGAAATCCAACCAGCCTCGTCCAAGATTTGAACCCGGTCCCCAATGGCATTTACTACGTGGCCTCTTCTGCTGGAGCTGTAGAATACATCGACTGCATCTCTACCGTGGGATAAGACTCCCCAACGAGTGTCCTGATATGACACTTGGCCAGTTAATAGTGAGGCTTCAGTAAAGCTGGAGTTTGGGGGAATGCAGAGTACCTCTTCATTGTCATTACCCCCAGGTCCACTCATGGCCGGAGGGGTAGCATCTGATAGGGTCATATCTATGAATCAAATAGAACTAAACTGTGTGGGTTGAGATGGAACAGTTTTTGCATTTAAACTATGTATTTATGCTACAGCGAATTGCTAGAATTAGAACTGTTTGGACATTTAACTGAGTATTTGTATCAGTTAGAAATAAGTTAAACCATTTAAATCTGTTCAAAAAATGAGCTCATTTTCATTAAAAAATGTTATCTAGAAAATGTGTTTAGAAATCGTATAATTAATATATATGTATAAAAAGTATTTTGTAATGAATAACTTACAATCGTTGCTATGCCATAAAACCAAATCAAAACCCAACTAAAAGCCATTTACTACGACGATAACCGTTATGTAACGAGCGCCTCCTGCGTTTCTGTCGTGTTTTTGAAATTATTCTAACACAATATAGGACAGTTCAAAATGATTTTTGAACTCTTGAATGTATCGAGAATTTTATTTACTTTTCTAGAATAAAGTAACATCACTTCTAAAATAAAGTAATATCACTTCTAATTATCTGCAGTTCTTTCTATATTCTGTCTATAGATAATCCAAAAAGATTTTTGGGTTCCTTTTATGTCAACGCTTCATGTTGGTATTGATACTTTTATTTAGGAAAGCGTGAACAAAAATTTATGATTATTACGCATCTGTATTTTATCAAAAATTTGTTGGATCAAACAATAAATTTCTGCATGATATCATTCATTTGCAAATTCAACTGGAAATTGTTTTATTCTCTAAGTTAAAGGATTACTTTTATTAGGGTATGCTATGCGTAACGATTATCATTGCAGAAAAGCAATCAGTGACGCGAGTTTAAATCCTAGATTAAACTGGATTAAAGTGTTTCACAACGTATTGGTTGTCAAGTTCTATTGATAGCTTGGATTAACTTGTTTATTTCTCACCTTGCATCTTAATCGACCGTCGCTTTAAAAGGTCTTCTAGACGACATCCCGTACCCACATTGTGTTGATAAATGTAAGTTTTTCCTGGTCGGCTGACACTGGCGTGTTTGGGAGCTCAAGGTTTGGAAAATATGAATCCATCACTTCTCCACCACCACCCTAGCCATGGGTAGATATTTGGGCAGACTGTTCTTTAGCAAAGCTATGGTAACAAGTCTAAGAAAAGGCACATTCTGAATTAAAACCAGGTGTACTTTGCATAAAAATTAGCATTGTGTCACATGCTGATCGCAGTAGAGATGGGTGAATAAAAACTTTGATATTTTGGTAAAATTCGACGTGCACCTGTTCAAGTTAACTGTGAAAAATTTTTCTCGAAATTTCATTTTGTGATTTGATCTAATTAGACCCTTACCTTGCTCAGTCGGCTGGAGCTGTAGAATACACCGACTGCACTTCTACAGAGGGGTAAGATCCCTCCAATAAGTGTCCTGGATATGACACTTAACAGTCTAATGGTGAGGTTCCAGTAATGCTGGGGCTTTGGGGAATACGGAGCACGCCTTCAATGCCATTGCTCCCTAGTCCACTGTGGCCCGGCGTGGTAGCGCCTGATAAGGCTCTATCTATGGGTTAAATAGAACTAACAGCATACTTATGCTAAACTGAATTGTTTGACTAAACTGAATAGCTAAAATTAGAAATGTTTTTAACAATTAAACCGTACTTACATTTAAACTGCGTGCTTATGCTAAACTGAATTATTTGAAATGGAACAGTTTTTTGACATTGAAACTCCACTTGCACTAAACTGATTTGCTTCACATAGAACTGTTTTGATATTTAATTGTGTGTAAACAAAATCTGTATTTATACTAAACTGAATTAGCTGAATTAGAACTGCTTGACTTAACTGAATAACTTGAAATAGAAATGTTTTGACATATAAACTGTGTACTCATACTAAACTGAATTGTTCGAAATAGAACTGACTATTTACATAAAAATGGATTTGGCGTTAAATAAACTACAAAGGTTGATATGCCATAAAACCAACCAACCAACCAACCAACCAACCTCAGACTCTTACTTCATTTTTTGTTTTTTGAAAAACAAACAAACAAACAAAAAATTATTTTACATTTTATGGGGGTTTTAATTTAATATTTTGATTAATGTAGAATGATCCCCTATTTCCAGAACAGCCAGGTTGGAAAAGCGAGTAATCAAACTGATTAAATTACTTATTTCCTTTTTTTTTTTACTTTAGGGGTGGAGTTTCCTTTTATTTGTAATATATGTTCCGGAAATGGGTTACCATTCTACATTAAATTAGAATATAAAACTTAACCCCCTTATAGCTTGAGTATCTAATTTGCTCAAATCATAATGAATAAATAAATGAATAGATAGATAAATAAATAGAATACTAGAAAAAAAATTCACAGTGAACTTAAACGGATGAACGTGTAGAATAATAGCCCATATTTTTCTGGTGTTTGTTATTTGCATTCAGGCATGAATCCGGGCCTCTATTTCAGTACAGGCTTGGGAAGGTTTTAAAAATATATCATAGAAGCCAAGCAATTCTCAGTTCTTTTAGTCTCTTCTCTTGACGACACCGATATTGTCTAAGACAATAGTATGTTGTTATAAAATTTGGAAGCAGAATGGTTTAAAGAATTGCCAAGACCAGGTTAAAGATAGTGTCAGACTATCTTGTTAGCAACTGCTTTACACACAGAGAGAGAGAGAGAGAGAGAGAGAGAGAGAGAGAGAGAGAGAGAGAGAGAGAGAGAGAGAGAGTATGAATAAATTTAGTGGAAGTATTACAAACATCTCGTTCCTTTACTGAAAGACAAGCATTCTTTGTCTATATAGGAAAAGGTTTTTGTTGAAACAATTTTCATAGAGCTTTTTTTACTTAAAAAAAAAAATCAAAACTCTTCCTTTTGTCAATTTCCGACGTAGATTAAGGTCAATAAGAACAATAAAAACAGTTGTTTCATCTCATTGACAAAGCGATTCCTGTCAGCATGAACAATTGATTTCCCCAAAATACCCTTTTCCTTTCTATTCATTTTTTTTTTACTGTTGCTCACAAATCAATATGCATCAAAATATTAGTGACGTCTATAAACATATATACTTATCTATCAATCAATGTTTGTCAATCAAATTATGATGGGAGGAAATACTCGTGGTGTAGTGGCTAATGTGCGAGACTACGACATAGTAGTAAGCGAGTTCGAACTTCAGTCGCTCTATAACGTTCACTGTCTAACTCCAGGCCATGAGTAGAGTGTTCGTCAAGGGTCCGGGAGACCGGGTTTCAATTCCAGGTCAAGTCATACCAAAGACTAAAAAAAATGGTACTCGATGCCGCCTTATTTAACACTCAGCATTATATGGTAAGGATCAAGGGTAAAATGGAGCAATCCAAGGATTGGAGTTGCACCCTCCCCAATACCTTAGGGTAGTAGCTATTGAAAAGGAAGCTTTCGAGTCACCTTCAACTTAGGTCGCCAACTTTACTGACCCTTCTAGATGGTATGATCACTCTTAAACTTCCAGCTATAAATGATTTAGTACTACTATTTTATTTCTACAAGGATGACATTGGCATTAAATAACCCATGAAAAGTTGGTATGCTATTAAACAAAGAAGCCAAAACCAAAAGGGATTACATAAATATTGTGTATAGATATAAAGACTTATTTGAAATACCTAAAAAAAATTATATGTATGTATTTCAATCTGTTCATATTCATATTGTTGTATTTTGACCTTCGACCTGGCCAAATATGCCATTCTAAAGTGATGCACCGGAAGGAAGTGACACATTCCAATGGGCAGAAATCGAAAGAAATCGCGTAGGTGGATTTGGCAGACAAAATGGGACAAGATAAAAGCCCATGATACACTCATAGACTGATGCACCGGAAGAGAGTGACCACTGAACTGCATGACAGTTATTTCCGCTTGATGAAGATCAAACATGCTATTCCAAAGATTGAGTGGGCGATTGAGTGGGTGATTGAGTGGGCGATTGAACTATTATATAACTGGGTGAGGACAGGAAGTCAGACGAGTTGGGGATCAGAGAAGTCGGAGACAAGTTGTGGTAAGGAAAGCCACCACTCAGCAGAAGGGGCCTCGGGACCCCCGATGGAGTTGGGGACCAGACCAGTCGGTGATAAGATGTAGTAGAGAAAGCCAGCAGAGTGATCCCCCGGGCCCCGGTTGAGCATCAGGAGAACGAGAAAGACACAACGCTGATGGCCATAAGAGTGGGGATAAATATATTGCAGTTCTGTTCAGTCTCCAACTCCCTCTCACAGTAAAACCCTGAGTAACCCTTTTCGAACCCTTACAATAAAGCGAGAGATATATTTTTCTAAGAACTGTGTCGCTCGTCCTTTATTATTGTGTCGTTATGATTCTGCATGCATATGTAGATGTATATGCATGTGAGAATACAGCAATATATCCATCTCTCTTATTGGTTATGCTTATCATATTTACACAACCCCTCCGCTCGGGCAGGATATGACACAAGGTCAATCTTTTTAAGCGGAGTTTAGCAGGTTTGAATTCAGAGTTTTCCTTCTCCTTGACTAGTTGCCTCACCAAGGCTGAAGAACCTAGTCTCCCCTACTACTTACCCATAGCTGGAGGGAGAATAATTGGATTCATACCTTTCCCAAGGCTATTAGTGCTATGTGAAATTCAATCAGTCCATGATTTGAACTCGTGTCGCAGTGTCTAATTCCTGCGACGATAACCGCTACACCACGAGTTATGCTTATCTATCAATCTTATTCAGGTCAATTTTCGGTGAAAGCACCGGTCTTCTCATTTCTAAGATGGGTGGGTAACCATTTAGTAATATCGGGTACTATGAGATGATAAAAATTTTTCTGTGAAGTTTATTCAATCTGATTTTCTTTTTTTCCTAGAAATGCTTCCCGATATATAATTGGCTAGTTACTAGCATAATAAAACAACTTTAATATATTTAGGAAATGTTTTTCGGTATATTTAGTCTTGAAATTGAGGTCTCTGTTTTTCTTTTGTTTATGAAACTTTGAAACATCAATCAAACAAGTTTTTTTTTTAATTTTCAAAAGAAGAAAAAGACATTTTTTTAAATGTGTAAAATGAAGGCACATTTTCAAGTGATTGAAGTAAAAAAAAAAAAAAGAGGATTTTAATTGATGACACAAAAAGTGCAGAACAAGAAAAGAAATGGAATCAGATTATAAAGGTTTTATAATCTAATTTAAGCTCAAAGCTTAATGACCTTCCAAACCAAAATAGCATTCATCTTTTTTTTATAAATCCAAACCAAAATAAGAATGAAAATAAGAATACACTGCAACACCCCCACCAAAAATAAAAACAAAAGCAAAAACAACAAATGAACAAGTGGCCTCTATTCTTAAACTTGTAAAAAAGGGAAATTTTTTCCACAGATTTGGATGAATAAAGAAATCGCTTAAGTGATGTAAAAATCCGCAAAAATGTTTAATCTTTTGTTGTAAAATGTTGATAGACAACATTAGTCGAGGGTGACCCGAAGGCTCCATTTTCAATAGCTACTTCACCGAGGTGTAGAGGAGGGCGCTTTATCTTTTTATATCGACTATTCCATGAAGTGTCCATGATTCGGGGCTCGACGACCCCAATGACTATTCAACTGTCCCTGATCCTTAATTTCAAACCTTCTAGGGATATTTTATACTTTGAGATTAGGGAATTGCATTCATTATAGATTTTTATTTACATTAAGTTTTTGTACACAGTTATCTGTTATCAAGAATTCCTACCAAAGAAGAAGAGTTTGTATATAGTTAAATGGTTTTAAGTATTTCTATCTAAGTTCGTCCTCCAGTCGCGATATTACGTTCACTTTCGGGCAAATACCCTTGGGAAAGGTATGAACCCTCTTATCCTCCCAGCTATGGGTTAAATAGTACCACTACTGTTCTTCTAGGAGAATTGCTTTGGCGTTTCAGGCATTTCTATCAAACAGGAAAAATACTATCCAACATCATTTGTGGGAATACTTTATATATATATATATATATATATATATATATATATATATATATATATATATATATATATATATGTATATATATATATATATATATATGTGTGTGTGTGTGTGTGTGCATATATATATATGTGTGTGTGTGTGTGTGTGTGTGTGTGCATATATATATGTGTGTGTGTGTATGTGTGTGTGTGTGTGTGTGTGTGTGTGTGTATCGGATAAAAGGATAAAATGAATGAATAAATATCCAATCTACAAATTTTTAATTTTTATTTCTTTAAATTGAGCAAAACGTTTGCCGAAAACAAAAGTACAATGTTTTTTTTAACAACATTCGTTTAATTAAAGTAAAAATTTAAAAAGTTGCCATGAAATACATTCTTGCAAAAAAAAAAAAAAAAAAGAATGAATGTAGATTTTTCTTAAAAGAAAATAATTCGAAAGGTATTTGAGTAAGTTATAATTTATTACTTGTTTAATGATCGGGTATAGAATATTCCGTACTTACTAAAGACATTTTTATTTCTTCACTCATTTATACAATTTTGATTGGCTCAAAACTTTCGCAAAAGTTGATTTATAAATGAATTCATTTGGTTATTTGAAATTATACATTTAATTTTTTTTAGGGAAAATATTTCAAATTTTTTCTTTTTGTTTTAATCCTCAATATTTTCTAGGCAAGTCTGCGAGAAAAAGATAAAAAATTACAGTTTCCCTCCAAAACTAACGCTTTTTCTTAGAATAAAAATGAGTCGAGTTCCCATATATATATATATATATATATATGTGTGTGTGTGTGTGTGTGTGTGTATGTGATTTGTAAACGCATAGTTTGTTGATAAAATTTTAAAACAAGAAAGAGTTTATTTGTTTACATATAGCTTCATGTTTTCAATGGTTTTTAAGTAAATTGTTATAGGAAATTCCATTTTTAAAAAGTTAAACCTGATTTCTTGCAAACAATTGAGCATTGCTATATAATTAATGATTATACATGTATGATTTGTGTTATATAATTACGGTAATAATCATTTTTCATTAATTACATTTTATTATTTAGTTTGGTAGGACTTTGAAATACTTGGTATCTCTTAGTTCAGGTGCAATAGTCAAATGGTCCACTCTTATGTCCGCGAGGCATTCGTCATTTGTCGTGATAAACCCCCAGACTATAGATGAGGCTAGACGGCCGTTGGAGTGAATTGAGTGGGTGGTTGACGTCGTACCCAGAAGAGATGGTCTTGAGAATTTGAGGATTTTGAAAAGACGGGTAGTTGAGGTTCGACCTTTGAAGCGCGCGGTTGGGTTTTCGGATATGATCAAAGCAGACTCCCTGAATGAGTGTCCTGATTATGACACTAAACATTCTGATGCTGTGACTCCTGTAATGCTGGAGCTTTGGGTCATGTAGAGTACCCTTCAATCGCTCTCAGGTCCTCTCTGGCCCGGAGTGATAGCACCTGATAGCGTCTTACTTTTGGATCAAATAGAAATTTTTGACATTTAAACTGTGAGCAAATACGTAAGTGAGTGATGTTTAATTGAATTGTTAGTGTTTATACCTATATTTGTAACTATTTAACTTTGTTGACTTATACAAAATTGAATTGTTAGAAATATAACCGATTGATCATTAAATTGTGTATCTACAAAATGTGTTTACAAATCATATATTTAATATATATGTAAAAACAGGATTTAGCATTAAATAATCAACAATGGTTGATATGCCATAAAACCCAATCCAACCAACTTATATATATTTGATATATATGTATAAACAGGATTTAGCATTAAATAACCATCAATGGTTGATATGCCATAAAATCAGATTAAACCATGCTAAAGAGTACAATCTGCTCTATTATTCACCCAAATTCATTTTGATACCAAGCACAACACGACTTAAGACAGAGAATAAATTCAACTTTCTGACTTTTCTAAATTATCGATTCTTGAATGCTCCCAAACTGTTATATCCTCTTATCGAGTCATTCAATAAATTAGATGGGTTTTGTCTTAGGAGTCGACAATAGGAAGCCTTGTTTACAGCTGCACCTTATTCAAGGAAATCAAATTGATTGGTCCTTTCATGTACCATAAGACTGTCAGCATGACCTTCTTTACTCGCCGCTTCACCAGAAACTTTTTCTATGTCGAAGAGTCAGTGCATTTTCACCCCATGGACTGTCTTTTTGACATAGGCTTGTCGAGACAAAACCATGTTTGGCCGATTTGCAAATATTTTTTTGACTAAAACATGCTTCCCCGTACACATCATTATTTTGTATCACTAACAATTCAATTAAACATTTGTCATTTTTTACACACAGTTGATTGTAAAAACAGTTCTATCTCAAACAGTTCAGTTTAGCATAAGTACACCATTTTTGTAAAAGTAAAAACAGTTCTATTTCGAACAAATCCATAAAACATAAGTACACATTTCAGAAGTCGAAGAGTTCTTTTTGACTCATTGATAGGACTCTATCAGATGCTAGCACTAAGGGGCAGAGTAGATCTTGGAGCGATGAAGTGGTACTCTGCATTACCCAGAGCTCCTGCATTGCTGACGCCTTAACGTCAGATTGTTTGCAGGACACTCATTGGGAGAGTCTTACCCTTCTGCAAAGATGTTGTCGGTTTATTCTGTCACCCCATCCGACTGGGCCACGGGACATTTGTTTGTGGATTCTTACCCCTCTGCAGAGATGTTGTCGGTTTATTCTGCCGCCCAGCCGATTAGGCCACAGGGCACTCGTTTGGGGATTCTTACTTCTTTGCAGAGATGTTGTCGGTTTATTCTACCGCCCCAGCCTACTGGGCCACAGGGCACTTGTTTGGGGAGATGTTGTCGGTGTTTTCTACAGCCCCTGCCGATTAGGCCACAGGACACTCGTTAGGGGAGTCTTAGTCTCTGCAGGGGTGTTGTCGTTGTATTCTGCAGCCGCAACCGACTGGCAAACTTGTTATTGGTTTTCACGGATTAAATATAAGAAATTATATAGTTTACGCAATATATAGTTAAAACACAGAATTTACACTGTAATATGCGAACATGCAAACATGTTTACACGCTACCCTCATAAAAACTCTAACCAAATTAATCTTTGGTATTTAGAGAAAACATAAAAACAGATTCACACGAAAGTGCAACAAGATTGTACAGAAAATCAGCTGATATTTGTAGAAACGAATTGTTTGGTTTAGCCCCTTCACATAATCAGCCAAAGCATCCAATGAACCTGAAATATGGCTCATGTTGTTGCATACATATATATACTGGATAAATACCGACGCAATGATAACAGACGCAAGAACAAAGGACGCAGGAAGGAACGAAGCAGGAAGACTTCTTTACAAATATATTTACCTCTCACTTTATTGCAAGGGTTCGAAAGGGTTGTTCAAGGTTTGCATGTGAGAGGGTGCTGGAGACCGAACATAAACTTCATATTTTGACCCCACTGTTATGACCGTCACGTTGTGTCTTTCTTGTTCTCTTGATGTTCAACCGGAGGTCTTGGGGTCCACTGCTGGATGCTGGCTTCCTTTATTGCATCTTATCAGCATCTTCTCTGGACCCCAAACTCCATCGGGGGTTTCCGAGGGCCCCCTCGGTCGGGTGTGGCTTTCACTACCACATCTGGTGTCTAGCTGTCTGGAAGTCTACTGGCAACTGCTTCTTGGACTCGAAGTCAACTGAGTTAAATAATAATTCAACGCCCACACGATCGCCCACTGGATCTTTGAAATCGAATGTTTAATCGTTATCAAGCGGAAATAACTGTCATGCAGTTCAGAGGTTACTCTCTTCGAGTGCATCACTGTAGTGGCACCGTGGGACCTTCACCTTGTCCCATATTATAAGCCTTAATCCGCCCACGCGATCTCTTTCGATTACTGGCTATTGGAATGTGTCACTTCCTTCTGGTGCATCTCCATGGAATAGCATTTTTTGGGCTGGGTCGAAGGGTCAAAAGGTTACTAAAATATTGCAAATTGTTTGACTCACCCAAGTAGTTCACATGCATTCATCACTTTTCGTCGAAGAATTGGTGTGTAGTTGCACCATTTTATTTCTTTTGATATTCACTATTCATTCAGGTTTTACCCGTGAGATCATCTTTTCAGTTTAGGAAAGAACAAAAATTTGCATTTAGCTAGAAGGAGGATGAAGCATTTACACAATCCTGTGTCTCTTTCACCGGATATATTTTAGTGTAGTACTCAGGATATGTATCAGCCGAGTTGGTTGAGGCTAAAAAATATAGCGACGGCATCTCTATAAAGGGTTAAGACCTTCCAACCAACTAGTGTCCTACATCTGATGGTATGGTTGGTTGGTTGTTTCGTTTTACGGCGTATTAAACTTTTTCGGGTCATTTAACGCCGAATTAAGTCATCCTGATAAAGGTTTCAATCAATTCAGTTTAGTAAAAGAATATTTTTTTGCTTAAATACAGTTTAATATCGAAGTAGTTCTACTTCAAACCATTCAGTTTAGCATAAATACGCAGTTTAGTTCAATTTGAGCCATAGATAGGAATCAATCAGGTGCTTTTACTCTAGGCCAGAGTGGACCTGGGAGCGATGGCAATGAAGGGATACTCCGCATTCCCCAAAGCTCCAGTATTACTGGAACCTCAACATCAGATTGTTTAGTGTCATATCCAACACACTCGTTAGGGGAGTCTTACGCTTCTGCAGTGAAACAGTCGGTGTATTCTTCAGCCAAGTCGACTGGGAAACTGATAGTGTGACTCTAGCCCAGGAACTTTAGGGTATGTAAAGTACGCTTACGTTGTCGTTACTCCCAGGTCCACTCTGAGCCGAAGTGGAAGTAACTGTTAGGGTACCATATGCATTTCACATAGCACTAATACCCTTGGGAAAGGTATGAATACTATAATTCTTCCTCCAACTATGGGTAAATAGTAGGGCAGCTTAGGTTCTTCAGCCTTGGTGAGGCAACTAGTCTAGGAGAAGGAAAACTCTGAATTCAAACCTGTTAAACTCCGCTTAAAAATTGACCTTGTGTCATATCCTGCCCGAGTGGAGGGGTTGGTAAATATGCTTAGGGTACCGTATGTTGGGTAATAGAACTGTTTAATCGTTGCAAGGATTGAAACTATTTAAATAAGAGCAAGCAGAGGATTAACATTAAATCGAATTATTAGTATTAGCAATGCTTGAAAACATTTAATCGTGAGTAAACAATGAGTTCTGGCTCGTTCAAATGTGACTTGCAAAGTATTTACTCAAAGATCACGTATAAACAGGATTTAGCATTAAATAGCCACACACAGATAACGAGGAATGACTCTTCTGTAAGCTCTTTTTTCTTCCTTTTGTGGTCAGGTCGAAATCTTCTTTGTTTTGTACCATCCAAACGTCCATGTAAATTCTCCTGGTCATACCTCCTCCAGTCTACTGCTTATACAATGTACGTAGAAAAACGTACTTCTGGCGTACCACCCATGAAATGTACGCGGCATCTCCGCCGAGAACCCCAACATCCCGTTTACTTAAAATACCAAGTGCATTTCCTGAGATTTTCGTTCAACTGGGCCCCGGCTTCGGCCGCTGCACCGATGGACATCAAAAAGGTCCCCAAGTCAATACCCAACCGTTAGATTTTAAACAAGCCAGTGTTCTTTTTGTTTGCACACAATTAAATGGGTTCAAGTATTCTTATGTAACGTTAACAATTCCATTTTACATCGGTCTTTTGTTTGCACACAGTTAAATGGTTAGGTGGCCTAGCCGAAGCCGGGGGCCTTACGACATGAATCTACCATTGATTTCAATACCTGTCCGGCACGGATACCAGACAGCACGCAGAAAAGCCTCTGCGCGAGACCGGCATACGGCTAAAGTTAACTATTAAAACTGTGAAAAAATAGCATTAGCTTTTGTATTGAGCCGGCCAAACTTTATCAGGAAGGAGATTTCATTTGATTCTTTTCTGACTTTATTTTTTAACCCCAGAAAGGAGTAACCTAAAGTTTAATTTTTCATGATTTTAAGTATGAGTCATGGCTTTTCCCTTCCAAACTGAATATGTGAAAAAAAAAGCAAGACGACTCCACGTGTCAATTCTCCATCAAGGCTAAATCACGAGTCCAGTCAGCTGAGGCTGTAGAATGCATCTACCGCATTTTTTCAGAGAAGTGAGACCCCCCTATCCCAACAAGTGTCCTGGATATGATGAGGCTTCAGTCTTGGACCATTGGGGAATATAGAGTACCCTTTTATTGCTATGACTTCCATCTCTACTCTGACCCGGACCGGTAGTATCTGTTAGGGCCCCATCTACATGTCAGATACAAATATCAAATCATTTCTATAGTTGAAACTAGTTAACCATGTGCAAACAAATGATGGTTAAATTGAATTATAAGTATTACATACCAATTGTTAAAACCATTTAACTGTGTGAAAACAAATGAGGCCTGATTCGTTAAAATATAATGTTACCAACAAATGTTCATTTACAAATCATACATTTGATATATATATGTGCATAGATAAAAGATTGCATAAGCTAACCGACAAACCCAACCAACCAACCAACCAAGATTAGATTTCAACAATGAATGAATTGAAAAATCAGACATTTCAGAACAGAAAAAAATGTTCTGGACTGAAACTGATGTAATACACCTAAATCCTCTCGCATTTGAAAACTTACAGTATCAAGTACTAAGCAAAATGGTATATTGACTAAAAAAGAAAACAAATGTAACGTTATTTCTAGGACAGAGAGATAAAGAAAAAAGATAAAACTTAATCCGAGTAAAGGATGTTATATGTAATGGAGCTGTTTCGTACCACCGGAAAGGTTCAGAAAAGTCTTTATGAGAAATAATTTGGAATTTGTGAGGTTGGATTTTATGGCATGTCAAACATTGTAACTTATTTAATGCGAAATCCTATTTATACATATATATCAAATAAATATATGATTTTTAAACACATTTTGTTGTTAACATTTTTAAACGTGCCTGAAATCATTTTTTCGCACTTAGTCAAATGGTTTCAAGTATTTCTATCTAACACGAATAATTCTATTTATTATTAATCATTTGTTTGAACATAGATAATTTCTAGAATTGCAATATAACAGTAGCAATTTAATACCAGTCATTTGTTTGCACACATTTAAATAGATATACATATGTAAAAGATTAGTTTGTCGGTAATTTCATTTTTAAATAAGTTAGAATTAATTTCTTACACTGATATTGCTATTGTTTATGCACAGTTAAATGGTTTTAATTATTGCTAATTCAATACTAATCATTTGTTTGTAAACAGTGAAGTCGTTACAAGTATTGCTACTTAACAGCAGTCATTTTTTACACACAATTAAAATATCAAACAATTCTATTTAAAACTATTCAATTTAGTAGAAGTCATTTGTTTGCACACAGTTTGAATGTCAAACTAATCTATTAGATTCATAGAAAGGTCTCTATCAGGTGCTATCACTCCGGGACAGAATGGTCCAGGGACCAATGTCAATGTAGGGACACTCCGCACTCCCCAAGGCTTCAGCATTACTGAAGCCTACTTTATTAGAATTGTACATGACGATGTTCATTTTGGAATAACAGCAATAGAAAGACTTAAAATCAGGAGCATGGTGGCCGGCATATTCACGGGATATAGACAAAGCTGTACTAAATGCACAAAATTTGCCTTTCTTAATGGTATTTATCTGAAAGTGAACGTTATAGAATGACTGGAGTTCAAACTCGCTAACTTTGAGGGCGCAATATAACTCGTTAGGAATTACACTACCGGTATTCATCCCGAAGAATGACTATTATCTCTTCATCACAGACAAGAAAATTCTTTTAAAATGTCCATGTGTTAAAGTATCTTAAAAGAGATAAGCTTTTAATATAGACAATTTACTTATAAATCTTTTTTTCACAATTACATATAAATGCCAGTAGGTCACTCGAATTTTGAAGTCCTACTTTACTTGCATACGGCCTACCTAAACAAACCGTAGCAGCAATAACGATTCTCTATAGAAACATCAAAGTAAAAGTACGATCGTCAGATAGAGACACAGAATACTTCGACATTGTAGCAGGAGTACTACAATGAGACACGCTAGCTCCATACCTCTTTATCATTTGTCTAGACTACGTACTTAGAACATCGATTGACAAAATCAGAGAGAACGGCTTCGAGCTGACAAAGAAAACAAGCAGAAGGTACCCCGCAAAAACAATTACCGATGCCGACTACGCCGATGACATAGCGATACTGGCAAATACACCCGACCAAGCCGAAACACTACTGCATAGTTTGGAACGAGCAGCCGCTGGCATAGGCCTCTACGTCAATGCACACAAAACGGAATATATGTGCTATAATCAAACGGGTGACACTCCACTCTAGACGGAACCCCTCTTAAGCTAGTAGACAAATTCACTTACCTAGGAAGCAGCGTCGCATCGACCGAAAGGGACATCGACACGATGTTAACGAAAGCATGGACAGCTATCAATAGGCTATCGATTATATGGAAATCAGACCTAACCGATAAAATGAAACGCAGTTTCTTCCAGGCAGCGGTCACATCGATACTGCTGTATGGATGCACTACATGGACTCTAACAAAACGGCTGGAGAAGAAGCTAGACGGCAATTACACAAGAATGCTGCGAGCAATCTTGAACAAGTCCTGATGGCAACACCCTGCAAGACACCAACTGTACGGCCACCTGCCTCCTATCACGAAAACTATTCAAGTTAGACGAACCAGACATGCAAGACACTGCTAGAGTAGTAGGGACGAGCTCATAAGTGATGTATTGTTATGGACCCCCACACATGGCCGTGTAAAAGCAGGATGACCAGCACGAACATATATTCAGCAACTATGTGAGGATACGGGATGTTGTCCAGAAGACCTGCCTGAGGCGATGAACGATAGGGAAAAGTGGCGAGAGAAGGTCAGGGATATCCGTGCTAACAGCACGACATCATGATGATGATGATGACTTTCAAGACAAAAATTGACATAATAATTTTGTAAGTTTAAAATACATCCACAATCGGCAAGACTGAGAAAATCCCCTTGGCTTAAGAAATGAATCCTACCTATTTGCTTGTATTTATTTACGTACCAACGTCACAACCTATTTATAATTGGTGTTTGTTACTTTTCTTTTATGAATATAGATTAGGTGGCGACTATATAACACTTTCACAGTCGAAACGGGTACGAGAGAGAGAGCGTGGATAGAGAAAGAGAAAGAGAAAGAGAAAGAGAACGAGAAAAAGAAAAAGAAAAAGAAAGTGAAAGAAGAAGAAGAAGAAGAAGAAGAAGAAGAAGAAACTACACAATATATCTAGATCAGCCATGTACACGCATCAATCAGTGAGAGACATAATGGTGAATATGCCGAACTGTGACATTGTTGTAAGCGGGTTCGAACTCTACTTGCGCTATAAAGTTCAATTTAGGGCAAATGCTTTTGAGAAAGCTAGGGACCTCCTTATTCAACCATCTATGGGTTACATAGTATCACTGCTTTTTTCTTCAAGGATAATTTTGATATGGTTGATATGACATTATATAAAAACGTCGAAACCAAGTGTTATAAATTCCTATTCTGTAAACAGACAGACATGTATTTCAGTGTATTACCTGTTGAGAGTACATTTTTATAATTGTTACTGCAGCACTATTGGCTAGTGGGTAGAGTGTTCGCCAATGGTCCGTGAGACCCTGGTTCAATTCCGGGTCGAGTCATACCAAAGACACAAAAAATGGTACTTGATACCTCCTTGCTTTACTCTCAGCAATATAAAGTACGTATCAAGGGTAAAGTGGAAAAATCCAGGGAAAGGAGTAGCGCCCTCCCCTACACATCAGTTAGTAGATATTGGAAATGGAGCCTTCTGGTTGCCCACGACTACGGTCGCTAACTTTACTTGCTATGTCAATATATTTGACCATATATTTATTAGTGAATTATAATAAAGTTGTAAAAAACATATTAGAAAAATCTTTACGAATTCAACTACGTCTAATACAGAAGGCTGAAGAGTGCACTGACGAAATGTTGGGAACAAAGCATTATGAAGATGAGGAATATAGCCAGTTATAAATTATAAAAACCTTTGAATGAATATATATCTGATTGATGGTTTTGGAGGGTTTCAAGTGATTCTATATAATTTTTGTCAAATATATATATCAGTGGCCTAATGATAGAGTAATTCACTAATGAACTTAGAGTGCTCAGTAGTGGCCTTGGAGACAGGGGTTCAATCCCAGGTCTCGTCATACCAAAGACTAAAAAATGGTACTTGATACTTCCTTGATTAACACTCAGCATTATAAGATAAGGATCAAGGGTAAAGTGGAGCAATCCAGGGAAAAGAGAACGGCCTCTCCTATACCTCAGTGTAGTAGCTATTGAAAAAAGAATCTCCAGAATGTGTTTGTGTGCGTGAGTGTATGCGTATGTGTGTGCGTGTGTGTGTATATGTGTGATTTTTTTTACGTTATGTTGACTGATCAAACTTTAGGAATACTTTTACGTAATTCAAACATCTGATGTCCTATTAGGTTGGCCTAGTCGGCTGGGGCTGCAGAATACACCGACTGCATCACTGCAGAGGGGTAAGACTCCCCCGACGTGTGTTCTGGATATGACACTAAACAATCTGACGGTGAGGCTTCAGTAATACGGACCTCTGGGGAATGCAGAGTACCCCGTTAATACCATCGCTCCCAGGTCTACTCAAGCCCGGAGTTGGAGCACCTGATAGGGTTCTATCTATGGGTCAAATAGAACTAAACCGAGTACTTACGCTAAACAGAATTGCTTGAAATTGACCTGTTTTGACATTTAAACTTCGTACTTATGCTAAACTGAATTGTTTGAAATAGAACTGTTTTAAATAGAACCAAAATGTGTACTTATGCTTAACTGAATTGTTTGAAATTTACTTCGGTGTTAAATGACCTGAAAACGGTTGAAACGCCGTAAGAAAATAACCAACCAACCCTATCAACCAACCAACCAACCAACCAAACTGTTGAGTAAATCATTGCATTTCTAAAGAAATGAGAGACCCCCCCTAAAAAACCCAGCAGACTGAAAGAAATGTATTCATGTATTAGGTAATTGTACACGTTATTTGATTATTTTTCAAACACAATGTAAATTACCAAACTTTATAAATACTCTTCCGTTATTCGATTGCTAGTTAATCATCAAACCAATGATTATCTAAAAAGAGAAAGAAAGTAAAGAGTTTCTTCAATGGTCTGTGAGACCTGGGTTCAATCCCAGGTCGCATCATACCAAAGACTTTAAAATTGGTACTTGATGTCTCCTTGCTTAACACTCAGCAATATAGGGTACGTATCAAGGGTAAAATGGAGCAGTCCAGGAAAAGGAGTAGTTCCCTCCCTTATACCTTGGTGTAGTAGCTATTGAAAAGGGAGCCTTCTGGTCTACCCTCGACTACGGTCGCCACTTTACTTTCTTACTTATTAGCTAACTTGACGCAAACGATTTTCTTTAAACATTATGTAGATTAATCAAACGTTATTAATACTCAATGATTTAAAGATATATGAGATTATCTGTTTGACGTAAGGCCAGAATTATGGAAAATCCAGGGTGATTTAAACTCAATAAGAATGGTCTTCAAGCCAAGCTTAAAGGTTTATAAAAATGTCTTTTTTATATCGTGTTTTGCTTAATTTGGTTCGTGTGTACGTACATATATATTTTAGGCTGCTTAACTCCAGTGATGCTATGGTAACCGTTGCTTTCAAATAGTCTACACTGTAAGTTACATATTATTACCCGGTGAATAAACTTTAAATACACCGATTATATAGGTCATATGTCAGGTTAGATTACGGTTTTTACTGAAATTATTAAACAAATGATTTACATCTGGTTGTTATGGTAGAGCTAATAAAGTTGTAAAAAATGTAGTTTAAGAATCATTACAAATTTAACTACCCCGGGGTGAAAGCCGGAGAGTATACAGCCGAAATGCAAAGACGAGGAATATAGCCTGTTCGATAAATTAATGAATTATAAAAACCTTTCAATTAATTCATAACTGATTGATAATTTTGGAATGATTCAAGTTATTCTTTGCAATTTTCGTCAAATATGTGGGTTAGTGTATGTACGAATGGATGTGTGTCTTGGTATGTATGTATGCGTGTGTGTGTGTGCGTGTATATATATATATATATATATATGTGTGTGTGTGTGTGTGTGTGTGTGTGTGTGCAGTGCATGCGTGTGACCTTATGTGTGTGTAAGTATACGTGTGCAAGTGTGCATCTGCATGAGTGTCTGGGTGTGAGTGTGTGTGTATGTGCATCTGCACGTGTGCACGTGTATGTGTTTGTGTGCGTGTGTTTGTGTGCGCTTGCGTAATTACGTGTAAGTGATTGTATGCAGTTTTTGAGAAGGAGAAAACCTGGATTAAAACCAGCTTTACTCCGCTTAAAATTTCACCCCATAGAAGGCATGGATTTATCTGTTCTCCCATCAGCTATTTGCAAATTTTAGGGTTGAGTCTCCAAGAAACAGTAAACTCTGAAATCAGACCAGCTTTATTCGGGTTAAAAATTAACTTTGTATCACATTAGGCTCTTTTGAGAGAAGTTGGGTACAAACGAAGCAAATATGCAGTCATCAAATTACCAAAACTAAATATCAGTAAGAGACAAAGGCACCTTCCCCGAAACATCCCGAATTAAAAAACTAACAAACATGAAAACGATGTTTTTTGGTAGGGTGATACTACAGAATGTAATTACTAAAGCTTGGCGAGATGCCATTAAAAAAAAAAAAAAAGAAACGAAGAAAAGAAAACATGTGCTTTTTTTTAACATCAGAGCCGAAGCTGCATCTCGCGGGTATTTGCATCGTGTGTGTCCCGACTTATGTCACCAGGAGAGTGATAATACGAGCTGGTATTTTACATCTTGTTTCTTTAATCGGCCCTTCATGCATTGCTACGCTGAAGTCCCTTGCCAGGGATGATTAGTAATAGATTTATGATAAACAGCAGGACAAGAACGATTCCCCGAGCAAGTGCACTCCACCCCGATAAAAAAAAAGCGAATTCACAATTTCTAGATCATTATTTACGCTAACAGGGTGCCAAGAATGGCGCGATTGTGATAATGAAAATCTAGTGAGATTACATTAGGGTGCATTGAATATGGTCCACACCGTGTGTCCTAGAGTTATGATCTTGAGCTAGACTAAGCTAAACTTAAATTAGTTTATTTGTAACGTTGTACCGATAAACCTGCCTTTGTCTTCGGGATGTGACGTACGTCACACTATGTAGGGGTGCAGACAAATAATTGATGTTTAATTGGATTATTAGTGATAGATAGCAATACTTGGAACCAATTAATTTTGTTGACTTGTTCTAAATTGAATTGTTTGAAATAGAACTGTTTGATCCTGCGTATCAACAAAATGTATTTACAAATCATATATTTAATAAATATGTAAAAACTGTATCTGGTATTAAATAACCTACAATGATTGATATGCCATAAAGCCAAACCAGACCAAACCAAACTATGAACGTGATTCGTTAACCTCTAAGCATGAAATAAAACAAGACAGGTTGACATCCCAGAAAAATCAACCAATCCATCTGTTTTGGATTTATCTTAAGATTCAATGAAACTAAAATTGTATTTTTGTTAAACATTTGAAACGTTAAACGAGGGGTAAATACTCATCGTAACCAGAAAAAAAGTGGGGACTGTCCTCGTGGTGTAATGGTTAAAGCGATGGACTGCGGAATCGTAGTACGCGAGTTCGAACTCCAGTCGCGCTATTACGTTCACTTTCGGGCAAATACCCTTGGGAAAAGTATGAACCCCCTTATCCTCCCAGCTACTGTTCCTCTAGGAGAATAGATTTGGCATTAAATAACCTACAAAGGTTGGTATGCCATAAAACAAAGAAACCAAACCAAACCGGAAAAAAAGTTTATCTCGGAGAGAAAAGAAACAAGATCTCACTTTCTGAATTAAAACCTATTTAATGAACAAATATTTTTGTCAGGAAGAAAACCTTGATTCTTGTGTTATAATGACTAAAAAAATAAGTTGGTATAGGAATAAGTATCCCACCGCGTTATCAATCCTGCTTTTCTAAATAAATAAATGCAACAACAACAACCACTATTACTACTACTATGACTACTACTACTACAACTTCTACTAATGATAATAATTATAATATATGTCCCACCCAAAATCAGTCCTGGGAAATGAAACGCACAAACTTCTCAATGATTTTGTGATGCAAACAGATCACCTAATCTTGGCCAGTCGCAAAAAAGAGAACCTGTTGAATTGTGGACTTTGTCGTTCCGCCTGACCACAGGGTAAAACTGAAAGAAGGTGAAAAAAGAGATAAATTCCTAGACTTTGCTTGAGAACTGAAAAAACTATTGAATATGAAAGTGACGATGATAATAGGCGCTCTTGGTACAGTCACTTAAGGGTTGGCACAAGGACTGGAAGACTTGCAAATAAGAGAACGGGTGGAAACCCTCCAAGTTACAACATTATTAAGATCTGCCAGAATACTGAGAAAAGTCCTATAGACTTGAGGAGACTTGCTGTCACTGCAACTCCAGGGAGAAACCATCTGCTAACGCTTGTGTGAAAAACTCTTATAATAAAAGAATACTACTAATAACAATAACGAGTTTTATTAAGTGTCTGCCCTTTTATTTATTTGTCTCTTCCATCTGCCATGATCAGGAAACAACACCAGGGGAATTTTGTAAGCGGAGTTGAACGGGTATAAATTCAGAGTTTTCCTTTTCCAAGAATGGCTAATGAGCCAGGTCAACCCAATTATTTACCCATCGCTATAAGGTAAATAATTGGATGCTTATCTTTCCAAAGTTTTTTAGTGCTATATGAAATACAAATAACCTTATCCAGGATTCGAACTCGGGTCAACGTGTTCATTTTCTACGACGGTAACGATTACACCGCGAGCACCCTTTTACAGTTATTATCTTGGGATGTTGTGATTAATATCCCTCTGGGTATAAGAGTCGAGAAACCAGCCTCCACCTCAGAGAGTTTTCTTGGGTACCTTGCTAGGCTCGGAGAGGGTCGTAAGTGAATTCGAACTCCAGTCGCACTCACTTTCGGAGTAATAACCAGAGGAAAAGTAAGAACAAGATACCCTCTAGCCATGGATTTAGCATTACCGGAAGTGTTCGCATGTTATATTTTGACCTTCGACCCGGCCCAAAAATGCTATTCCAAGGTGATACACCGGAAAGAAGTGACACATTCCAATGGCCAGTAATCGAAAGAGATCGCGTGGGCGGATTAGGGCTTATGATATGGGACAAGGTGAAGGTCCCATTGTGCCACTACAGTGATGCACCGGAAGAGAGTAACCTCTGAACTGCATGACAGTTATTTCCGCTTGATGACGATTAAACATTCGATATCAAAGATCCAGTGGGCGATCGTGTGGGCGTTGAATTATTATATAATTGAGTTGAGTTCGGGGTGCCAAAGCAGTTGCCAGCAGAATTCCAGACAGTAGAGAGCAGATGTGGTAAGGAAGGCCACACCCGACCGAGGGGGCCCTCGGAAAAGCCCCGATGGAGTGGACCCCAACATCAGGAGAACAAAAAAGACACAACGTGACGGTCATAACAGTGGGGTCAAAATATGAAATTTATGTTCGGTCTCCAGCACCCTCTCACATGCAAACTTTGAACAACCTTTCGATTCCTTGCAATAAAGTGAGAGGTAAATATTTTTCTAAAGAAGTCTTCTTGCGTCCTTTATTCATGCGTCTATCTTTGTCGTTGTGTCGTTGTGAATTATTCTACATCTATATGTGCACGTATGTAGATGTGAATCTACATATGTGACTATATAACACGCATACAAAGATTTTTTGGACATTAATTAACCAACGAAGCTCTGCCTGGAGTGAAGAACACGCCGACTGCATCTCAGCAGTGGTGTAAGACCCCCACAACAAGTGTCCTGGATACGACACAAATCCATCTTTTGGTGAGTTTCCAGTCCTGGAGCTCTAGGGAATAAGGAGTACACCATCATTGCCATTACTCCCAAATTCACTCTTTGGGATACTTTAAACTATTTAAATGTATGAAAAAAATGTGATAAGTATTTGCTAGAATTATTAGTGTTTCATTGAACTACTTGAAACCATTTAACTGTGTGCAAATAAACAAGCTTTGTCTCGTTTAAAAATTGTAAACTACAAAATATTCGTTTACGAATCTTTTATCTAATTCAATTTTTTTCTCCTTCACCTTGTCCAACTAAACCAAATTCAACATATTCAAAGTCACGAAGGTTGATGTAGCATGAAGCAAAGCAAACCAAACTAAAACACCTGTTATCGGGACTCTCACGAGAAACAATTATAACTTTAAAACAGTGATACTAATGATTCAGAAAACTTTACTCTGCTTAAAAAATGACCTTTCATCCCATACAGTTCATTGCAGATGAGTTGGGTGAATAAATACAATGAGATGGAGAGCATGAAAAGTAAATTTTTGCCATTTAAATATATACATGTTGGTTGGTCGGATTTTATGGCATATCAATCTTTGTAGGTTATTTAACGCCAAATCCATTTTTTAAGAAATAATCACTTCTATTTTTTAAAAAATTCAGTTTAGCATTAGTACACAGTTTAATTGTCAAAAACATTTCTATTTCAAGCTATTCAGTCCATTCAGTTTAGTATAAGTAAAGATTTTGTTAACACACTGTTAAATGTCAAAACAGTTCTATATCAAACAATACAGTTTAGTGTAAGTACAGTTTCAATATCAAAAACAGTACCATTCCAAAAAAAAATCAGTTTAGCATAAGCACGCAGTTTAAATTTAAGTACGGTTCAATTGTCAAAAACATTTCTATTTAAATATATTCAGTTTTGTCAAACAGTTCTAATTCAAACAATTCAGTTTAGCATAAGTATGCAGTTTAGTTCTATTTAACCCATAGATAGGGCCCTATCAGGTGCTACCATTCCGGGCGAAAGTAGACCTGGGAGCAATGGCAATGAAGGATTGCTCTGCATTCTTCAAAGCTCCAGCATTACTGGAACCTCACCATCAGATTGTTTAGTGCCACATATCCAGGACACTCGTTAGGCGTTTTATTCCTCTGCAGAGGTGTATTAGGTTTATTCTACAGCCCCAGCCGACAGGGCAAAAATATACATGTGAATGGAATATAAAGAGCTAACTCACAGAATATTGATAATACGCTTAAATAGCATTAGTGACCCAACCCCTCCACCACGGGTACGATGTGAGACAAAGTCAATTTAAAGCAACCAAAAGCTGGTTTTAATCTCAAAGTTTTCCTTCTTCCAAACTGTTGTCTGAGAAATACTAACGACAACAGACTATCCAGCTATTTGCCCATAGCTGGTGAGATAATAGATGGATCCATGTTTTTTTTTTTTTTTCGAACGGCATGAGCAGGAAGTCAAACTCACACTGCTTCGCTCAGGGTTTGAACTTGGATCGCTGATTTAATTTACAACACCGATTAACGTTACGCTAAGGAGGTGTTCGTACTTGAAATAATAGAACCCAGGCCTCAGCATTTTTATTACATTGTCTGGGAAAGTTGGACAGTGATGAAAGTGATAATTAAGACGACCAAGAGTCCTTTAATCGTCGTTTTTATGTTGCAGCCACCGTGGCAGGACCAAAGAGCAATCATTTTCTTAACGTCTCTAACTGAATAGTTGGCCAAGCTGAATTATCTAACCTTGGGTAGGTTACGAGTCAAGGAGAAGGAAACCAGAACTTCAAACCAGATTCACTCTAGTTAAATCAGTGACCATGCGTGAAAGAGCGTTTGGGTGATACGTATAGTTTTGAGGATTTCTATCTCATGCTAATAATTTTAAGCTATTAACCTTTTGAAATGCATGAATCTGTTGTTTCTTCTATCCTTTCGTAAGAAATTAAGTTAAAAGGAAAATTTAGCATTGGTTAAGTAACGAGTCTAGGAAATTGAAAACTTTGGATTTAAAACCAGGTTCACTTTGTTTAAAATTTAACCTCGTATCTTATTCTGCCAGTAGGAGATGTGTTGGAAAAACAAATACAAAGAGATGGAAAGCAGGACCAATTAGATTCATGCCTTTCTGAAAATATTCATGTGAATTGAATGTAAACAGCCTAAACTTGGATAAGAACACTATATATTGACAGTTTCAGTCGGCTGGGGCTACTGAATACACTGACTGTGGCTTTGTAGAGGGGTACCCCCCCAAGAAGTGTTCGAACACTATACTATCTGATAATGAGACTCCAGGCCTGGTGCTTTGGGGAATGTGGGGTACTCCTTTATTGCCATTACTACTAGGTCTACTCTGACCCAGAGTTGTAGTACCTGTTAGTGTTCCATCTATGGGTCAAATAGAACTGTTTAACCATTTAACTATGTACAAACAAATAACCACATTTACTAACTCCTCCACTCGGGCAGGATATGGCACACGGTCAATTTTTCAAGTGGAGTTTATCAGGTTTGAATTCAGAGTTTTCCTTCTCCTAGACTAGTTGCCTCACCAAAGCTGAAGAACCTAGTCTGCCCTACTATTTACTCATAGCTGGAGGGAGAATAATTGGATCCATAGCTTTCCCAAGGGTATTGGTGCTATGTGAAACGCAATCAGTCTCGTCCAGGATTTGAACTCGAGCCGCTGCGTCCATTTCCTACGACGATAACCATTACACTTTGAATTGTAATTATTATATAGGACTAACTGAAACTATTTAACTGTGAGCTACGAAATAATTGTTATTAAATAAAATTAATATCATTTCACATAGCAGTAATATCCTTGGGAAAGGTATGAATCCAATTATTCTCCCTCCAGCAATGGGTAAATAGTAGGGCAGACTTGGTTCTTTAGCCTTGGTGAGGAAACTAGTCTAGCTGAAGGAAAACTCTGAATTCAAACCTGTAAAACTCCGTTTAAAAATTGACTTTGTGTCATATCCTGCCCGAGCGGAGGGGTTGGTAAATATGGTTATTAAATAGAATTGTTAAGGTTAGATTAGAATGCTTGAAATAATTCAACCGAGTGCAAAAACTGAAACATTTATATTTCATAATTATACTTAGAACCATTTAACTTTGTACCAATGAATGAATGAATAGAGTTGAATAGAATTATTAATGTTAAATATCAATACTTGAAACCAATTAACAGTGAGTAAATAAAATTGGTAGTGTGAACAATATTTGAAAGTACTGTGTGCAAGCAAATAAATACTATTAAATAAAATTAGTGTTTGATTGCAATACCTGAAGACATTTCTCTGCAAATAAATCATTTCTGGCTTGTTTAACATGTTACCTACAAACTGTTCATTCACAAAACATTTAATGTATATGTATGAACAGGATTGGGCATTGAATAACCTATAAGTGTTGATATGTCATAAAACGGAAATATTTAGCTCTTATTGATTTTATGTTATAGATTGATGATAATTATACGACAGGACACTTCTATCATCCACCAATACGTTCAGAACTTGCACCAAATTTCAGCAACTCCATCATTTTCATAATCTCCCTGATATCATTTACCAATTGACATTCCATCACTACCAGAGCCTCCAGTATCAAATTGTGCATATTATACTTATTTAAGAGCTGCATTTAGATGTCAGTGTTTCTTTTTATGTTTTATCTCCAGAACAAAGTAGTCAGCGATGAGAGAATAGTCAAAAATAAAATAAAATAAAAAAAAAAATTGAATAAATTCACACGGTCGATGATTTAATGTAGTGAAACGGTATTTCTTGTCAATGTGGCACTTGATTCTTGTTCTCGTTTTCTCACTCGGCTTTTTGTTGCTTATGTTAAGCTAAACATTTAATTCTACTTAGTGTAATTAAAGGGCGCAATCTGTGTGTAGGGTCTTCAATCGCCAAAACCAGTAGATCACAGGGAGCTAAATAACAACTGCTTCTCTAAGCGCATAATTTTAAAGTGTGTATTTACCCAACTCTTCTTCTTCAAGTAGGATTGGACACAACGTTAATTTTTAAGTGCAAAAAGGCTCGTTTGAATTCAGAGTTCCATCTCTTAGTGTGGGTTTGGTCGGGTTTCTTTGTTTAATTTTAAATTGCACTGGTCCATTTGGCCTAATGCGTAGAGTGTTCGCCAGCGGTCTGGGAGTCATACCAAAGACTCAAAAAATGGTACTTGATGCTGCCTTGCTAAACACTCAGCATTATAAGGTGAAGATCAAGGGTAAAGTGGAACAATCTAGGGAATGGAGTAGCGTCCTCCCCTACCCCACGGCATAGTAGCCATTGAAAAGGGAGCCTTCTGGTCACCGTCGACGATGGTCGTCAACTTTACTTACTTACTCTTTGTTTAATAGCAAATCAACCTTCATGGGTTATTTAATGCCAAAGTCATCTTTGTAGAAGGACATAAGTAGAACCATTTAACCTATTTCTCGAAGGATAAAAAGGTTCATACATTTCCGAAATGGAATTGTCCAAAAGTGAACGTAATAGCACGATTTGAATTCGAACTCGTTAACTACGTCGTCGCTGTCCAGCACGTTTGTCACTTCACCACGGGCACTCTCTTCTTGCTTAACCAAGGCTAAGGAGCCAAATCGGACCTACCTGAATCCAAAATACATCATCATCATCATCATCATGTCGTGCCGCTATCATGGATATCCCTGACCCTCTCTCGCCACTTCTCCCTATCGTTCATCGCCTCTGGCACGTCTTCAGGGCTACATCCCGTATCCTCACATAACTGCTGAATGTATGTTCGAGCTGATCGTCCTGCTTTTGCTCGGCCATATGTGGGCGTCCACAGGAGTAAATCACTTATGAGCTCGTCCCTGCTTCTCCAACAGTGTCCTGCATGTCTGGTTCGTCTAACTTGGATAGTTTTCGTGATGGGAGGTAGGTTACCGTATACTTGGTGCCTTGTTGGGTGTTGCCATCTGGACTTGTTCAATATTGCTTGCAGTATTCTTGTGTAATTGCCGTCTAGCTTTTTCTCCAGCAGTTTAGTAAGCGTCCAAGAAGTGCATCCATATAGCAGTATCGATACGACCGCTGTTTGGAAGAAACTGCGTTTCATTTTTTCAGTCAGGTCTGATGGCCTTGGTCATACTTCCAACATACATATACAACCAAAACTCAATCGTGGATGGGTTAATCATATTTTCTTTGCTGATATAATTAAAATTGAAACTACTCGCTGTTTCTGAGAAAAAGAAAACGGTTGATTATGAGTTTTTTTACAGCAATTAAATTTCATTGTATCTTGCTTTTTAGTATTGGCATTGATATGATATCTGAGGACAAGAGACGGCGTTGTTAAAGCTTTTCTTTATTTCTACTCATGTCTTACTCTTACTTTGAAAAATCAAAGAATTATTGTTGTATAGCAAGGGTGAAATGACAGAAACGCTGTAGAAGCCACTGCTCTAATGAGTAGAATAAACAAAAATAGCGACACTTACCGGCTCAGCGGCCCCGGCTATCATCCGGCTGGCAGACAAAAAGTAGAATGGTTGGCAACTCAATACCGAACCCATAACACCTGAAACATGACTGAAGCAAGCCGGTGTATATATACAATAATATGCTCACTCACTGGGCCAGCAACTAATCACTGTCCAGGGAAAGGACTTGGCCACCTTCGAATAGTGGAACGTCCCAATGTCCATATAATCTCATTTCAACTCGTAATTTATCATCAAACATCTGAGCACTACTGAGCCTTACGATAGAATTCCAACAAACATGCGTTAATAAAAATATAATTTTTATTAAGAAACGTCGGTGTAGGATTTGTCAAGTTGCGTAGGGCAATTAGTTGCGATAGCCGAGAGTAATTAATTGCGTTAACTAAGAGCAATCAGTCGCGAAGACAGAAAACTCAATTACCGATTGAGGAACGGGAGCTATTTATGGTGCCTTGGGGTATCCCATTGTGCACAAGTGGGCTATTCCATTGCATAGACGGTGATTGCTTGCTTGTAAGTAAGTGAAGGTATTTTATTATATAAACCAGCTCCAGTTTTCCTACGACCTGCTTTATTTTTGTCTGCCAGCTGGACGCTTTACTGAGGTATGTGTTATTGTTATTCTACAGTCGGGATGGTTGTGAGTTTGTGTGTGTGTGTGTGTGTGAGAAAGGGAGAGAAAAAGGGAGAAAGAGAGAGCTGGGCTGTTATGATTGACACCACGTCGTGATACATATATTTACAGTCTTGATACCTAAGCAGCTTCTCAACCTGGGGGGCGCCACCCCACAAGGGCTACCGCCCAAAACGGCTGACGTGTCTATTCTGCTGACTGTTGACTTCGAGTGCCTGACCCTGGGGTCAAAAATATATTTCTCTGACGCTCTCACATTTTCCCTTTCACGAGATTCACCCACGCAATTCCCGGGATGCATTTCATCTGTCCCTTGTTAACCTTAAGACACAGGTGCATATCCTGTTTTCGAAATCTGCACTAAACGGTGGTTAAAGGATATGTGACATTATTCGTAGGATAGAGGCTATCATCAAATTTCAGTCACGCTATTATTATTATTATTATTATTTTTATTATCGTAATTTTTAATAATATTATTAATATTATTATTTTTATTACGTTAACTTTCCGACTGGTCAAGGTATGAACAATCTTGTCTTGAATTTATGGGTTACATACAACCACTACATTTCTTCCACACATATATATTTGGTATCAAATAACCCACGAAGGTTGAAATGCTATTAAGCAAAATACATCGAAAGCAGAATTTTTCTTAATGATTAATTGAAAATTATTTCGTTATGATTTGAGGGGAAACCATTCATCTCTCTCTCACGTGACTGAACAAGAATGTATTTACCTACGCCATGTATAGAATGTGACATATGGTCAATTTTAAAATGGAAAATACATTCTGACTTTTCCTTCGCCTCGACCGTTTGGGTAAGACTTAAAAAGTACAGTTTGTCGTTCTATCTTTGCAAAAATAGGTGGGGAAATATAAATTCGTGCCTTTCCTAGAGGAAACACGAAGGAACTATTTAAAAAATAGCTCTCAAAAACATAATCAACTTCTTAAAAACAATTTGCCTTCTATTAAAGATATAGGCTGTGTTACCTACACCTTCGATCATCTAGTGTATACAAACAAAAAGCTTTGACCTATTTCAAAATACTAATTCCGGACAGTTTATTTATAATTAATATTTATCTTTCCCATTTCTCTCTCTCTCTCTCTCTCTCTATATATATATATATATATATATATATATATATTTCAGATTTTGACACTGAATGACCCTTAAGAAGTTAATTTGTCATAAAACACAACTATCACAAACCTAAAAATATGCGTTTAAAAGTCATATATATAATATATATATGTGTAAAAAGGCTTTGGCATTAAATAACCTATAGAGGTTGATATGCCATCAAATCCAACCAACCAAACCAAACCAAACATTTGTGTAGACTGGAATGCAAGCAAGGGTGTAATGATATTGGACTGTGCTTGTATGTAATTTCTATATTAGAGTAGGGTATATATATATATATATAGTACCACAAATATATAATACAACAGACTAGTAGGATACCTACTAGACATCATGGGTACCTCAGGTTGTGTAATACTTATCAAGCTAGATTAACCGACCATCGCTAGTGAGTTTGTTTCATACTGGGCGTCCAATATTTCTGGAGTTCTGCCACATCTAAGCTAAATTTAGTATGTATGTATGTATGTATTTTGAGAGAGAGAGAGAGAGAGAGAGTATGAAGACAGGTTGAGAGAGAATTAGACGGTAAATAAAGAGGTGAGATGATAAGAATACAAGGGGGGGGGAGAGAGAGAGAGAGAGAGAGAGATAGTATGAAGACACGTTGAGAGGGATTTAGACGGTAAACAAAGGAGGTAAGATGGTAAGAAGACAAGGAAAGAAGAATAAGAGAGAGAGAGAGAGAGAGAGAGAGAGAGAGAGAGAGAGTAATGCTACTGCAGGTTGCGGGGATACCCTCTTGATAACATTGGCATCTTGCTTGGTATAATGGTTTGCTAGTTTAGCTAACAAACCAATATTTTGAGTTCAACTCACACTGGGAGTCATAACTAAGCGCCTAATTAGAAAATAAGTACCTACTTGATAACATCATAAGCTAAGAAAATACGATATCATAGTTTGTTCGAAAGCAAAAGATAGAGGAACAGAAAGAGAGAAAAAAACTATTTAGAAAAAAAGTTTAAAGATATGGAGAAGAAAATAAGATCTAAAAAGAACAATCTTCCATTCAAAAGAAGTCTAAGTAGAATTTTTTTTTGGATTCTAAAGAAAAAAAATCATTTCTATTTTTTTTCAGCAAAAAAATAAAATAAAATAAGATAAAAGACGAAAAAGAAAAACAAACAAACAAACAAAAACAAATAATCCAAAACAAGTAAATTTATACTATATAAAATGAGGTTTAGGTTTCTTTGTTTAATGGCATATCAACTCTTTTTTTAGGTTATTTAATGCCAAAGCCATTCTCCTAGAAGAACAGTAGTGGTACTATTTAACCCATAGCTGGGAGGATAAGGGGGTTCATACCTTTCCCAAGGGTATTTGCGCGAAAGTGAACGTAATAGCGCGACTGGAGTACGAACTCGCGTACTACGATTCCGCAGTCCATCGCTTTGACCATTACACCACAAGGACACCCCTATATAAAATGAGGTCGATTTTTATTTTATTCAAGATTCAGACATGATGGTCTAGGTGTTGTATAGCCATGATACAAATATACAAATATACGGATACGTAAAATATCCACATGCATGGGAATCCCAAAACACTGACGACTTTCTTTAGCTTAGGTACGAAACGTTTATTGCCTTCTTGAGTTTAGTCTTTCGACACGGGGAGAGAGAGAGAGAGAATTTTTACTATACTGACTGTTCCATCTGACCCAACAACGCACAGCGCATCCCGTAGGCCCAAACTGGACTGGCCTCGCCCAGGTCCGAATCTCAACTCGCTTCGTCCAGCGTCAGATCTCAACTAACTGCTTTTTTTCAAAATCACCCAAAATCCTCAGCCCATCGCTTCCGGGCATGACGTCATTCACATCCCAGTTCCATTTCCTCTCTGGGGTTTTGGTGATGGCATTTGTGATTGTCATATCCTCTGCGCACGAGCGTGAACACATGCATTCAATGTGTGCTCCTGCAAGTGCACTAAGCCGAAAAGATTCTAAGCCTAACTAAACCGAATGATATGATATATCAAACGAAAAATAATAATTAAAATAAAAATCATTCGGCAATTATATAACATAGGAAAAAGTAACTTTATTTTTCCGATGGATGTATTATAGCAGAAGAAAAAAGTTTTGGTAAACGGGCCAGTAAAAAAATTCTGGTTTGGATTTTAAATCTGTCTTTTTTTTTAAACCAAGACTGATTCATTGAGATTGACGGATGTATTTGAATCATAAAATTGTTGTTTTATGGGCGTCAATATTATTGTAATGTCATTTCAACGGATGAATGTAAATGCGCTCTCGTCATTGGCCCTGCTGGAAAGGAAGGAAGAAAAGTGGGCGTTTTCATTACTGATGACGTATTTGGAGAGGTTGAAAAATGTCACAGAATATGGAAAAATATGAACAAAGAAAAAAGAAAGAAACAAACAAAAAGAATTGATAAATAAATAAATAGAAATGAAAAAAGTTAAAAAAATAAATCAGACAAGTAAAAAGGAAAGTAAATAGAAAAGAAAGAAAAAGAAAAAGAAAAAGAAAAGAAAAAGAAAAAAGAAAAGAAATAGAAAAAAGAAAAGAAGCGCAAAAAAGAAAACAAACAGAAAATAGATAAAAAGAAAAAGGAAAAAGAAAGAAAACAAAAATAATAAAAGAAACAGAATAAAAAATAATAAAACTAACAGAAAAAAAGAAAGAAAGAAGAAGAAAAATTATAGATAAATAAAATTAAATGAAAAATTAAAAAAAAAAGCATGACAGGAAAGAAATATAAAAGAAAAAATGAAAAGAAAAAATATAAAGATTTAATAAAACAATAAAAAAGATAGAAGACGAAATGAAAGGAAAAAAACAATAGACAAAAGTAGAAAAAAGCAAAGATAAAGAAAAATTAATAAAAGAACGAAAAAATATTAAAAAGATAAATAAAACAAAGGAAAATTTAGAATAAATAAAAAAAAAACATAGGAAAAAGGCAAAAGGAACGAAAAGAGAGAAATAAAGAAAAAGAAAGAATAAAGAAAAAAAAAGAAAAGAAGAAATGACAGAATAAAACAAAAGAAAAAAGTGGAATATAGAAAAGTAAAAGCAAAAAAACAAAAAATAGATAAAAAGAAATTAGTGAAAAAAAAAAAAAGAGAAAAGTGAGGGAAGGAAACTGAACGAAACTGAAAAATAGTTACCAATGTGACTAAACAGGAGAAAGAAACAATAGATAAAAAGAAATTAGTGAAAAAAAAATGAGAAAAGTGAGGGAAGGAAACTGAACGAAACTGAAAAAGAGTTACCAATGTGACTAAACAGGAGAAAGAAACAATAGATAAAAAGAAATTAGTGAAGAAAAAAGAGAAATGTGAGGGAAGGAAAAAACTGAAAGCAATAAAATAAAAAGAAATCAAAGAATGAATTATTGAAAGAAAATTGAAAATAATACAATTAAAAAATGGAATGAAAAACAGAAAAATGAAAAACGAAACTGAAAAAGAATTACCAATATGATTGAATAGAAGAAAGAATTATTACATAAAAAGAAATTTGTGAAAAAAAGAGAAAATTGAGGGAATAAAACAATTGAAAGCAATAAAATAAAAAAAAGAAATTAAGAATGAATTATTGAAATGCTGGTGGGAAACATTTGCAAAAAGTAGACTGCATGAGAAAAACTTTAGCCGAGAAAGAAATCCAGAGAGGTACCTTCCGGGAAAATGCACTTTTACCATTACTATTTGTTATAACTATGATGCCCTTCAGTCTCACACTGAGGAAATACAGAGGTACCGACAAATTTAGCAAAACTAAGGAGAAAGCTTCTCAAAACCAGCCTCAGTAATAGAAATAGAAAGAACGCAAGAATCAACAGAACAACTATAACTAGGAAACAGAAATAGGAAGAAAAGCAACTGTATGGGTATTTCAAGCGACAAACTAACAAAATCTTTCATGAAAAAACTTGGACACAGCCAAGACAGGAAAACTTTTGGAGAGAAATTTAATTTCTGTCCATAAATCTATCGAAGTCACTTCATTTCACTCTTTCTCTCTTTCTCTCTCTCACTATCTATCTATCTATCTATCTATCTATCTATCCCAGTCTCTTCATATTGTGTCATTCAATCTGAACAAGTCACTACATTTCTATCTATCTATCTATCTATCTATCTATCTATCTATCCATATCTGTCCATCAATCTATCGAAGTCTCTTCTTTTCCCTATCTCTCTCTCCCTCTCTCTCTCTCTTTGTCTCTCTATCTATCTATCTATTCCAGTCTCTTCATATTGTGTCATTCAATCTGAACAAGTCACAACATATCTATCTATCTATCTATCTATCTATCTATCTATCTATCTATCTATCTATCTATCTCAATCGATTCTATCAATCTATCAAAGTAACTTCATCTCTCTCTCTCTCTCTCTCTCTCTCTCTTTCTCTATCTATCTATCTATCTATCTATCTATCTCAGTCTCTTCATATCTGTCTATCAATCTGTCCAAGTCACTTGATATCTATCTATCTATCTATAAGCTAATACCTACCTCTCATTTGTTCGCATTTTTCTGTGTCCCTTCTATTATACATACCTATCTGTTTATCTGTGCGAATGTACACTCCATTATATACAGGTATACTCTTGGTATACTTTCTTTGTCGAAAAGAAGATGTTCATGTTTATGACTGACTTTTCCCTCCTCATATATCTCCACTTGTCAAACACAATGCCTGGTCGCACACATTAAACCTCTCATTTCGTTTTCAAGATTCATCCTCATCCTAACTCTATCGTAATACCACCCGGAATATGTCTTCCCTGATGCGCAAAATCACATCAATTTTTCTTACGTTCACTGATCAATATTCAATGTTGGTAAATGTCATCTTATGGAAAAGAAGATGAATTTTTCTATTGTGAAATACTGTCTTTGTTTCTTGGCAAGCCGATATAAGCACATGTGATTGATTACATCACATTCTACGAAATTCAGTTAAAATTTACGCAGCACTTTGAGACTCAATAAAGTCTTTTGAATATCATCATTAAATTGAGCCGTTGTTTGAAAAAAGAGGAAGCTACATATTTTATAAAAATATTTAATAAGCTTTGAACACACTGGATCAAGGACACAATATACAGCCAAGCAGATGTCTGAAAAAAATTTCTAATCCAAAGAAAAAAAAAGCAATTGTAATAGACAGAAAATTAAAATATTTCAGTAGTATATATTTCTTGTCTTGACTTTTCTCTGTACGCTTGGTCAGCATCCATGTAGTGCATTCATATAGTGGAATTGACTCGACTGCTTGCACAAAAATGCTACGAGCTATACTGAACAAATCCTGAAAGCAACATCACACAAAATAGCAGTTGTATGGCCACCAACCTCCCATCTCTAAAATCATCCAAATAAGACAAACAAGACATTCGGGGCACTGCCGGTGAAGTAAGGATGAACTCGTATGCAACGTTCTCCTATGGACCCCTTCACACGGACGTGTAAGTGTTAGTCGAATTTCTATATCTATTACAGCTCTCTATTGACAAAGGATGTAATCTTGAAGATCTGCAAGGAGTGAAGAATGATAGAGACGAATTGTAAGAGACAATCAAGAAAACCCATGCTAGCATCATGACATGATGATGATGACGATGTAGTATATATATTTCCTAAAACGATAAAAGTTCACGGGATAAACAAAAAAAAAAAAAAAACAAGAAAGAAAAATGACTTGATAAAACCGACTTTAGCCTCGAGGAGGGTTTGGAATAGACTGACTGCAACCTTTACCGAAGGGTAACTTGCGTTTCCCGGGTATGAAAATAACCAGTGTCCGTTGGTGGCGTGACATTTCTGGAGATCTAGGGAGTGTGAAGTACTTTTTTATTGATATTTTTCCAGGTCAAAATGAGAGTGGTAGTTTGGATTGGGTTTGTTTCCTCCCTGGGGTAGTTCTACCTATTTGGGTAAAATCTATGGTTTCAACTGATATGATTAAAAATTATCATTATTAACCGGGCTATTGGCGGAATGAGCAGAGTGTTCGCCAATGGCCCGGGAGACCAGGGTTCAATCCTTTGTCGAGTCATACCAAAGACTCAAAAAATGGTACTTGATACCGCCTTGTTTAACACAGCATTATAAGATAAGGATCAAGGGTAAAATGGAGTAATCCATGGAATGGAATAGTGCCCTCCTCTACACCTTGGTGTAGTAGCTATTGAAAAGGGAGCCTTTGGGTCACCCTCTACTAAAGTCACCAACTTTACTTTTAACTAGATAAAACTGGATGTAAACTAATTATATTAAGAATAAACAATCAAGGCAATGATTATTTACTAAATATTTCTTTTAGTTAATTGAAAGTATATAAATGAATGCAAATTATCAGTATTTGATAGGAATACTTGAAGCCATGTAATTGTCTACAAACAAATAATTATTATTACCAAATAGGTTTTGTCATTTTAAATTATATTTTTGTGAATAAATTATTAATACTATATAGAAATACTAGAAATCATCCGAGTGCGTGTAAATTATTTTTATTTGATAGGATGCGCATTAAGTATTCATTACGTTTTGTATGATGTAGTGGCTGCTAACAAGCAGCAACTCTGGCACTCGACTAAGTGGCCAACAGCAAAAGGTCAGTCTTGACAAATTACGTTGTACGTGTGAGAGTCGGTCAAACACGAGATTTTGGATTTTGAAAAAGGCCCTGCCAGACTAATCTTTACTTAGATATGTCCCACAGGCTTCAGGTTGCACACAGTACTATCTGTTGCTTAATTATTAACCCATTTACCTATTCAACTGAATCATTGATGCTAAACTTCTGTGATCGAGTGGGACCCGATGATAATTTACTAAGCTTTTTGCTTAGATGTGGCACAAGGCTATATCAATGGGGCACCCAAAGGGACGTTGAGAGCATCGAGTGGGACCCGATGCTCTCAACGTGATTTGAATGTACGATTGTAATTCAGTTAATTACTGTGATAGCTATCGGAATTAATGAGATAGGCAAAACTTTCCCTTCCTCCCACACCCACATTGATCGAGAGCAACGATTCATCAAAGAATTTATCTATCCTTGATTGACTGAACAAAATATCATTTCAAGTCTTTCTGTTTGTTCGTCGGGTCCCTAAAGTTTTTTTAACATCAGCATTAAAGAAAAGGGGATTATATTTTTATCCACGTGTCTAACTTTTCTTTTTGCCGAGATTCGGCACCACTTAGGGGATTGTAATGATATCCCTTAAACAATCAGCCAGACCCGTGGTAAGCTTACAGACAAATAGAAGTCAAACACGAAACGCTTCCATTCGTTTTGTATGTACGAAATTCATTTTATTGACAGAAACCGTTTCTCGCCGTCAGCTGAAAAGAAAGACAGAGGGAAAGAGGTCTGGACCAAACTGATAATGAACAGCGAGGCAGACGAAAGAGAGAGGACTTCTGTTCACCGGCTATTTCATGCGTGCATGATTGTTTCCGTGACCGCTACCTTCGTCACCTCCCTCAGGTCTTTTGCGAGTCTCTTTCTTTCCATAGAACCCGTCCTTATACATATCCCGAAAAATTATTAATTACGTAATCAGTCTTCGTAAAGTGACACGTAACTGCCAAGTATCAGCTGATTCTAAACAATCGTTTATCGTTGAATATTTTCCATTCCAAATATTTTCCCAACATTCCGAATTCGCAAACAAACTTTTATTATTGTATGTTTTATATTCCTATGAATTAACTAATGAACAAATGCCTAAATGAAATTTTGTAAATAGGTTTTAAATTCAAAGTTTAGATAAAAAAAAGAATTAACAACTAAAATGGAAATCCTTAATTATTAAACACTTTCTTGATATAAACAACCTCATCTAGTTATTTATCGCTTCATTTCGTGTTTGATTCTCATCGTCTCGTCAACTTTCTTCGAGACGCCTGTAACACTACATTAAATTAGTCTGGCACAAGGCTAAATTTATGGAGTCTTCATTGAGAATTTTTCTCACTACATACATTTAATGATATATTCGACAAGCTTTTTAATCTCTGGTGGGATATCCTATTCTTTTACTAGAGGATCCTTAATCTGGCACAAGGGTTATGGGGGTTTCCTGTTTGAAAGGCATTAAACATTATTCAACGATGCCATGAAGTCTTGGTATACTTTAGTTTGATTTGGCTTCTTTGTTTAATGGCATATTAACCTTTGGGGGTTATTTAATGCCAAATCCATCTTCTAGAAGAGTTTAGTTTCTTTGTTTTATGACATATTAACCTTCTTAGGTTATTTAATGCCAGAGCCATTCTTCTAGAAGAACAGTAATAGAGTTCTAACTCAGTTACTAAGATTCTGCAGACCAGCGGTGTAACCATGACACCACAAGGACCCTCTCTCCCTTATAGAAGAACAGTAGTGGTACTATTTAACCCATAGTTGGAAAGATAGGGCAGTTTGTACCTTTCCCAGGCGTATTTGACCGAAAATGAACGTAATAGCGCGACTGGAGTTCGAACTCCCTTACTAAGATTCCGCAGTCCTGGGCTTTAACAATTACACAACAAGGACACCCACCTTAGTATTGATTTATACATAAGATTGCATATCGGATACAAGCAACTTTTTTGTTTGTTTTGAACCAAACCTTCCTTGTAATTTAAAAAAAATCGTTAGTTTTTGTCTTTTTTTCATGTGTAGAAAGATCAGTTTAAGGAAAATCTTCTTGGTTCTTCAATGAATGAACTATTCATCAATACGAAACTGCGAGTGTCTAGCAAAGTTCACTGGTTAGACGTGATCGATTATCTGGCTGACACAAGAAGAAAGTGAACATTGAACGTTATAACATCCATCCGAGTAATTGATTCAATATAAATCCGCTGAATTTAATACAACCGAATGCACATTGTGATAAGGAAGGCGATTACAAAAAAAAGAAAATGACAACCACACAATAAAGAAAACCTAAAAAAGACGATTCGTGCAAAGTATATAAAAATGCCAACAGTCACTAAAAAAGCAATATACAAAAACCATAAAAAAAGGAAACGGTAGATTGGAATTTCCTATCGATCAAATCAACATAAAATGCTGGCAAAGCTAAACTAGAAAATTAGAAACCAATTCTAAGTGCCGTTAGCGAATTAAATAGCAAAATACATGTTAGCTCGTTTTTACGCCAAATCAGAAATAATATGTAAACAAATAAATAACGAAAGAAAAAAATAAACACTCACATTACAACCTGTTATCCTAGAAACAATCAGGCTAGAGATACTGTTTGCTGATTTAATGGCATATCAAACTTCTAGGTGTATTTAATGCCAAAGCTATCCTGTTCGACGAACAGTAGTGGTGGTCCTATTTAAGCTTAGAATTCATACTTTTCCTAAGACTATTTGTGCGAAAGTGAACGTAATAACACGACTGGAGATCGAACTCGCTCACTGCAATTCCGCAATCTAGCGCTTTAACCATTACGCCACGAGGAAACCTCTTTCATAGTTTTGTTGAGTAATTTTTATCGTGGTAGGTTCTCTCTCTCTCTTTTTTTTTTTTTTTTTTTTTTTTTTTTTTTTTAAAAGCTAACGTGACATTACATTGTATTCGATTGTGAGGTTCCAGTTTTTGAGCTCGGGCCAATGTAGTCACCACATTGTTGTCATTGCTGCCGGGCCCACTTTGATCCAGTGTGGTAATTCCTGTTAGAGTACCATCTATAGATCAGTTTGTTTGGTTAGTTGGATAGTTTGTTGGTTGGCTTTTATGACATATCAACACTTGTAGGCTATTTGATGCCAAATCCATTTTTATACAAATAAAATCATTATTATTTA
This sequence comes from Sepioteuthis lessoniana, assembly GCA_963585895.1. NCBI lineage: Eukaryota > Metazoa > Mollusca > Cephalopoda > Myopsida > Loliginidae > Sepioteuthis > Sepioteuthis lessoniana. The sequence continues at coordinate 114,676,857 of OY757911.1, forward strand.
CTCCTTTAGAGTTTTTCACATCAGCGTTAGGTGATGGTTTTTCACTAGAGTTTGAATGACAGCAAGTCTCCTCAAGTATCCAGGACTCTTCTCAGTATTCTGGCCGTATTCAATAATGCTGTCGTTTGGATGGTCTCCACTCGTCCGCCAACCTTCAAGTCCTCGAGGTCCCTTAATAATCCTTCAGTTACTGTGACAAAAGCACCAGTTACAATTGGTACAATCATCACCCTCATGTTCCATAGTTTTCCCAATTCTCTATCAAGGCCCAGGTACATATCCCTATTTTCAAATTCTTTAGTTTTATTCTGTAGTCAGCCAGGACTGCAAAGTCGACAATTTTGCAAATTCTCCTTTTTTTTCTTGATTATTATGAGGTCTGGTCTTCTGGTCAGGATTAGGTAATCTGTTTGTATTGTTGTTGTTTCTGTTATTGTTCACCCAGAAGTTTTTGCCCTGATTTTAAAATTATGTCTGAATGTCAGTAAAGGTCATCAGGTACGCGGGACTCTTGTAAGGGTTTTAGCTGATCTTGACAGTGCTGTTGTCTCAATTTTTTTAATCTTCTTCTCTCTACGAGTTTTTCACACCAGCGCTAGTTGATGGATTTTAACTGGAGTCCTATTGACAGCAAGTCTCCTCTCGTCTTTAACATTCTTCTCGGTATTCTGATTGGTCTAAACAATGCTGTAGCCTGGATAGTCTCCCCACGTTCGCTGATTTCTAAATCTTTGGGATAGTTCCTAGTGAACCACTTACAAATGGTATCACCTCCACTTTTAAGTTCCATAATTTTAAAATCCTCTGTAAAGGTCTAAGTTCTTATCTCCCTCATCCTTTTCTTTGATTTTCACATAGTGGTCCTGTCGGGACGGCATATTGATCTCTACGGCAGGCTCTCTTTTTTTTTTGTTAATCATTAATAGGTCTGGTCGTCTGGCTAGGATTAAGTGATCTGCTAGTATCTCAGAAACAATGAGAATTTTGTGCATCTCTTTCACCAAGACAGATTCTGGTTTGTGCATATACCTTCTGGTAATATGGTCAAATTTCAGTTTCTTGCACAGTTCTCAGTAGTTAACCTTTCCCTCCCAGCCGTGCTTAGTCATATCATCTCTTTGTGCTTTTTTGCAACAATCGCTTATTAAATAATAAATGGTTTTGTCTCAGTCACTACAATCTACACTTGCTATTATCTTGCGTATTATCGATTTTTGCTTTATTTTAATAAGTCCTTATGGTGTTGTTCTGCGAAGCTATTACAAAAGACTTAATTTTTCTTTTGAGATTTCCATTCGTAGCCATGTCCAGGTAATATTCTGTTTTACTTGAGGCTTTTTTAAAACCATTCTCTTGATCGTTCGTAAGACCTCGGCTGAGAGAAGGTAGTAATTAAATGCATTTTATGTATTCTATTTCGCTGTCTCTTTTGTACATTATTTTCTTAATCTCATTTGTTGAACTCTACTGAAGAGATGAGCAATGGCGCAAAATGCAAGTTTTTGTATCTCATATCGGCTGGAATTGCAGGGTATCTTGTTAATGTGTTTTTTAAATCTTCGTTTTGATTATACCTAGTACTACCACAGTTACAGGCACAGTCGTAGTTTAAAATTGTCACATTTTATTCATTTTTTATTCGAGAAATTTGTATTTATTTACTTCATGATACATTTGACCGATCTGATGGTACTGGCATTTCAATTAGAAGAAATGTTTTACGTTTAATCTCCTTAACCGCTGGATATGGTATTTTGCTCTTTTTTTTATATATCAGTTTGGAAAGCAAAACCTCAGAGAATAGTGGCTTCTTTTGCTTATCTCATTGGTTGTGGTTGTCTTTTTATAGAATTATTCATATTTCAGTGTGCTGTAGTATTTGCATGTTTTCCAATAAAAATAATTTATCTTATCATCCAATTCTTTCTATCCTGTCGATTTTAGGGTTATGCAAACGAACACTCAGTAGTCAATTGATTCATTGGGTCTGATCCGATTTTTAAGGTGATTTTCTCGATAATTTTCTTGTTGGAAGACATTGGTCCAGTGTAGCTATTTTCAAACCCTCTATCTTCGCCTTCAGTCCAGCACTTTTCCATCATGTCGAAATCTCTCAAAGAAGTAAATAATAATAATGAATATCATTATTATTATTATTATTATTATTGAGAAGGGCTTCAATCCCAGGTCGCGTCATACCAAAGACTTTAAAAATGGTACTTGATACCTCATTGCTTAACACTCAGCAATATAAGGTACGTATCACGGGTAAAGTGGAGCAATTCAGGGAAAGGAGTAGGGCCTTCGCCTACACTTCGATGTTGTCCTATTTGCCAACCCCTCCGCTCGGGCAGGATATGACACAAGTTCAATTTTAAGCGGAGTTTAACAGGTTTGAATTCAGAGTTTTCCTTCTCCTAGACTAGTCGCCTCACCAAGGCTGAAGAACCTAGTCTGTCCTACTATTTACCCATAGCTGGAGGAAGACTAATTGGATTCATACCTTTCCCAAGGATATTAGTGCTATGTGAAATGCAATCAGTCTCGTCCAGGATTTGAATTCGTGTCGCCGTGTCCATATCCTGCGACGATAACCATTACACCACGGGCACCTCCAAAATATTTCGGTGTTGTAGCTATTGAAAAGGGAGCCTTCTCGTCGCCCTCGACTAAGGGAGACAACTTTACATTTTACTTATTATTAATATTTCTATTATATATACAGAATAATGAGAATTCTTGTAATATATATCTACGTATGAGTGTTTGTGCATTTACCTAACCCCTCCGTATGAGCAGGGTGTAACACAAGGTCAATTTATGAGTGAAGGTTAACAGGTTTGAATTCAGAGTTTTCCTTCTCATAGAACGGTTATCATACATGATTAAGAAACATAGTCTATCTTACTAATTACTCATAGAGGGGAAATAATTAGATTCTGATCTCTCCCAAAGGTAGTAGTACTATGGGAAATGCAAACAATCTCGTCTTGGATTTTGAACTCGAATCACCGTGTCCATTTTCTCGGACAATAACCATTAGTCCAAGAGAGAGAGAGAGACAGAGAAAGAGAGAGACAGAGACAGAGACAACTCGCCTGTATTTAAGATAAAGAACTATATTGATCAATACAATTCTCATTATGATGATCGAAACTGTAATAATAATGAATTTCATTTCAAACCGTCAGAATGGCAGATGACAAAGTAATAAATATTTTGCCTTTGATATCAGGGTTTCTATATCTTTTGAAAAATGCAAAATTATTGCTTTGTCTAAAGAGAGACAGACAGAGAGAGTGAAAGGGAATTTTTCTTCAGTTTCCCATCGATCATTTGAAAACGACATTTATGACAGGCATTCCCGTAAAAGAAGGACGAAGAAAAAAAAAAGGAAGGAAGAAAAACCCAGTGAACACAAAAAAGCAAAGAAGCATTTGGTTACGTTTTAACAAATTACATCAGTTTCTAATATCATTGAATAAACAGTGTAAATCAAATGGCATTTTGAATCAGCACACGAAATAAATGTTTTTCGGCCGACATTAAATGTTGAAAATGAGTCGCATTTTTGACATTTGTCTTATTTGTGCAGGCCTTTGTTTTTTTTTCTTTTTATATAAAATGCGATTTTGATTTCATCCCGTGTTTTGCATCATTGCAGATACACGCATCAGTCGAAGCGTTGCACAAGCGGCCATTTTACAGGTTTCAGTGCATTCACTAAAAAAACACAAATGCTTTTAATGACACCAGGATTTTTCTAGTGAAAACGCTTTCCTAGAAAAAGATCCGAGAGTAAACAGCGTGAAATAGTGTTTGCAACAAGGAAAGAGAAAAGAAAACGTTCTCAAAATAGATAAGTAGATAGACTAATAACACGTTTACATTTAAAATAAAGAAGACGCCCATAAAGGTTCTAGAAGACAAAATAGAATAAATTACCAAGAGTTGTCAAATATAAAACAACCAAAAAGAAAAAAAAAAGGATTTGTAGATCTCGAATGTAAATAAGGAAAAATAAAAGAAAAAACAAAAAAAGAAAAGATTTTTCATAATTTAGCAAAGAATTTTGTTTTTTCTTTGCAAGTAACTCATGATTCAAAGGCACCTCCCGTAGTACTACCAAACCTAGCAACCGATTGGTAATGATTTCGATTTCTCTGAGTGCCCCATGCATGTGAATTTTTGCAAAACCTAGAAAAGCTTAAAATGGCTAACCTACGGTCATTTTCAACAGCTATACGACCACTTGGTTCTTATCTCACAAAGTCAGATGAACAAGACACTGGGCACTGCTTGAGAAACTGGGTCGAACTCATAAACTAAGTATTCCGATGAACTTCCACACATGGACACACCAATCTTAGCCGACCAGCAATGAATTATATTTGTCAGCTCAGTGCAGATACTGGATACCATCAAGAAGACCTGCCAAGTGCAGTTGACAATACGGACCAATGGCTAGAGAGAGAGAGAGAGAGAGAGAGAGAGAGAGAGAGAGAGAGAGAGAGAGAGAGAGAGTTGATGCAATCCGTTGTATTACAACATCTTGATGATATGATAAAAGCAACAGTTCCTCTTTCGGCCTTTACATTCTTCAGCCTTGGTCAGATGTAAAAAAGGATGGAATTTCTTTCCACAGCAGAAAACACAGTATTTAACTACGTTGCCTTGACTTTTACAATATCTATTTCCCATGATCACCGATCAACGTACGTATTGATAATGTTTCCGAACAGACCTTGCTCCTGTGAACCTGTGTCACGATAACCAGCCATAATTAAAAGTAAAGCAAAAAATATTCGGTATTTAATTTCATTCACTTGACATTAGATTCATAATTAGTTTAACGAGGGACCCGGTGTGAATACGTATGAGCAAGGCTAAAAATAAGCCCTTTTCGATGCAAGTTTTATGAGGTCCAGTCAAGAGAAAAGGAAGTCACACACACACACACACATACACACACACACACACACACACACACACAAATACATAGATAAACAAAAGTAGAAAATTATTCCTCAGTGTCCCAAATGGATTATTAAATTCTTTGTCAATACCAATCCATGACACATCACAATATGATTCAAACAAATGCATGGGTCAGTAGTGTCCCTCAACATTCACCAAAGAAAATCAAATAGTAGCGTAATGGTTAACGAGCAGGACTCTGACTTTATCGTTAACGAGTTCGATCTCCGGTCGTGCTATTACATTCATTTTCAGATTAATACCATTGGGAAAGGAATGAACCCCCTTATCACTCCAGCTATGGGTTAAATAGTATCACTGATACTCACCTTCCATGAGGACTTTAGCATTAAAAAATCCATGAAGGGTGATATATGATTAAACAGACATCAATCCAAACAAAACCCGTCCTGTCGGTTGGGGCTGTGGAATCTGCTGATTGTAGGTACGCAAAGAGGTAAGCCCCCCCCCATGAGCTCACCTGTTAGCAGGAAGTGTCGACCTATAATGCCTAACAACGAGATCTTGGTCACTTAGCAGTCATTGACACAACAACCAAGCGGTTAGGTGACTTATATCTCACCATCATGGCCCTCACTGGGCAAGGCAGCCAGTTGGAGAAGTCTGATCTGATGAATCGGTTGGTCACGTCAAGACTGAGTACCTATATGTTCAGAACCGACCATATTTTTCAGGGTGTACTTATGGCAAACTCTCAAAATTTAACATCTTATAGGTTCAAGATTTGTAATTGCCGTCTAGCTTCTTCTCCAGCCGTTATGTTAGAGTCCATGTAGTGCATCCATATAGCAGTATCGATGCGACTGCTGCCTGAAAGAAACTGCGTTTCATTTTATCGGTTAGGTCTGATTTCCATATAATCGATAGCCTATTGATAGCTGTCCATGGTTTCGTTAACCTCGTGTTGGTGTCCTTTTCGGTTGACGCGACGCTGCTTCCTAGGAAAGTGAATTTGTCTACTAGTTTAAGAGGGTAACGTCTAAAAAGTCCTGGCAGCAACACCCAACAAGACACCAACTGTACGGCCACCTGCCTCCTATCACGAAAACTATTCAAGTTAGACGAACCAGACATGCAGGACACTGCTGGAGAAGCAGTGATGTACTCTTATGAACCCCCACACATGGCCGTGCAAAAGCAGGACGACCAGCACGAGCATACATTCAGCAACTATGTGAGGATACGGGATGTTGTCCAGAAGACCTGCCTGAGGCGATGAACGATAGGGAAAAGTGGCGAGAGAGGGTCAGTGATATCCGTACTACCAGCAACGACATGATAATGATGATGATGATAGGTTCAAGGAGGCGGTAGATGAAGGTTAATTACGTTGAGAAAATAGGACTTTGACCAGTGGTAAATTGTTCGACGATAAGTATAGACAACAGAAAACCTGAAATTGGCAGGGTTTTGAAATCCTATTCCCAGATCGAGTATACTAGTAGTGTGTCCCCGTCTCAATCAAATGGGTTTACCTTTTGGTAATTTCCCAACACAAGCTGGACTTCGTGCTGGTGGAGCACAGCACCAGGGAAAAAACACCTACAATGGCTTTTTCAAATTAAAAAGAAAACATCTTTCTGTGTCTTATTTGGGGAATAAGGCTGCAGAATTTCGATAATTTATTGCATTTGGATCTTTGAAAGTGAGCAGTCTAGTCAGATTATCCCCTTTCCTAACAGAGAAAGTTATTTCAAGGAGCGCAACCCTTCGACAGTCAAAAAGACTAGTAACGATTTGTGGAGTTATAGAGGTAAGCTAAAAAAATTATCGAAAAACTCCTCGGCATATCTACATAAGATTGGGAACACCTTGAAAAGCGCTATAAAGAGCAGGGATCTGTCTTTACATTAGAAAGATTAAGAGCATCCAAGGAGTCATATACTTCATGGGAATAAACATCAGAAAAATCAGATAAGAAATTCAGACAAATACAGATATTCTGACTTTCCATCAATTTAAAATTCCCAAAGAATTAAAAATTGAATATTACTTCGAGAGGGTAGAACAATACATCTTCGAGCCCTTGTATTGTTTTGAAGGTATGGTCCCCACTGGGAGAGCAAAAGAGAAAATCAGACACGTGAAAGGTATGGCAAAAGGGAACCAAATAACATAGAGAAAGACTGCTCAAACGAAAACAAATGCTCAGAGTGCCAAGAGAATTATCTTGCATCCTCAATGTCTTGAAAAGTATAGCTGAGATAGAGGGAAATAATGAAGGTTATGTACAGGAAAAATTTGTCATTTCTTGAGGTTAGGAAAACTGTCAAGTCATTTATGAAAGAAGATACTTATGCCATTGTAGCACGGAGAATGAGTCTAATCAGCAATAACCAAACAAGTACAAAGCTTTTGTTGAAAAGTTCATACAATTGGGATTGATTGACTGGCTCAAGTTCCTCAAGAACAGCTGTGGGAAATACACTCGGTTGAAATGAAACCAATCGAAACCACAAGAAATATTCCTGCCACACTCCTCCAAATATCCATAGAGGATCCGAAAACTCCTACCGAGATAAATACGGTAAAAAGAAAAGTCACATAAATCTCCAAAGTGCTCATATATTTCTAAGATAGAAAACTTCAGACTGGCCCATAAACTAAATCGAAAAATAAAAACTAATCAAAAAAAAATTTGAGCGTTTTCCACGATCGAAGATTAATCATACCTAAACATCATCTGGACGGGAATAATAGAAGATATCGAGCCTAAGTTGCCTAAATCTAAAATTTTGAAGCTGAAAACAGCTAGAAAGAATGGACACAGTCAAGATTAATTACCCCCCACCAAAGATAACTCATTATAATCCGTCAGAGAAAATAAAATCAATATATTCAAGACGAATAACACATCCATCATACAATCGAACAGTAGAAGGAATACGGGACAATTACACAGAACTTCAACACCAGCCACCACCCAAAATTAGTGTGCCTTCAAGAAATATTCCTCAAAGACATAAACCTATAGAAAACCAAAAACTACCAACAGTATAACTACAAAAGCAAAAGCAGAAACAAAGCATCCGAAGGTCAATCGCTTCTAATAAGAGACATAACTTACCACTAAATCCACATTGATCCTCAGCTCCAAGCAATTGCTGTGAAAATAACGCTACAAACCAATAGACATTTTCTCTATTCACATTGCACCACGTGACCCAATAAAAGAAACAAACTTCAACACCAAATCGACATTGATACTCAGCTCCAAGCAATTGCTTTGAAAACAACACTACAAACCAATAGACATATTCTCTATTCACATTACATCACGTGACCCAATAAAAGAAACAAACTTCAACACCAAATCCACATTGATACTCAGCTCCAAGCAATTGCTGTGAAAATAACGCTACAAACCAATAGATATTTTCTCTATGCACATTGCACCACATGACCCAATAAAAGAAACAAACTTCAACACCAAATCCACATTGATATTCAGCTCCAAGCAATTGCTGTGAAAATAACGCTACAAACCAATAGACATTTTCTCTATTCACATTGCACCACGTGACCCAATAAAAGAAACAAACTTCAACACCAAATCCACATTGATACTCAGCTCCAAGCAATTGCTTTGAAAACAACACTACAAACCAATAGACATTTTCTCTATTCACATTGCACCACGTGACCTAATAAAAGAAACAAACTTCAACACCAAATCCACATTGATACTCAGCTCCAAGCAATTGCTTTGAAAACAACAGTACAAACCAATAGACATTTTCTCTATTCCCATTGCACCACGTGACCCAATAAAAGAAACAAACTTCAACACCAAATCCACATTGATACTCAGCTCCAAGCAATTGCTGTGAAAATAACGCTACAAACCAATAGATATTTTCTCTATTTACATTGCACCACATGACCCAATAAAAGAAACAAACTTCAACACCAAATCCACATTGATACTCAGCTCCAAGCAATTGCTGTGAAAATAACGCTACAAACCAATAGACATATTCTCTATTCACATTGCACCACATGACCAAATAAAAGAAACAAACTTCAACACCAAATCCACATTGATACTCAGCTCCAAGCAATTGCTTTGAAAACAACAGTACAAACCAATAGACATTTTCTCTATTCCCATTGCACCACGTGACCCAATAAAAGAAACAAACTTCAACACCAAATCCACATTGATACTCAGCTCCAAGCAATTGCTGTGAAAATAACGCTACAAACCAATAGATATTTTCTCTATTTACATTGCACCACATGACCCAATAAAAGAAACAAACTTCAACACCAAATCCACATTGATACTCAGCTCCAAGCAATTGCTGTGAAAATAACGCTACAAACCAATAGACATATTCTCTATTCACATTGCACCACATGACCAAATAAAAGAAACAAACTTCAACACCAAATCCACATTGATACTCAGCTCCAAGCAATTGCTGTGAAAATAACGCTACAAACCAATAGATATTTTCTCTATTCACATTGCACCACATGACCCAACAAAAGAAACAATCTTCAACACCAAATCTACATTGATACTCAGCTCCAAGCAATTGCTGTGAAAATAACACTACAAACCAATAGACATTTTCTCTATTCACATTGCACCACGTGACCCAATAAAAGAAACAAACTTCAACACCAAATCCACATTGATACTCAGCTCCAAGCAATTGCTGTGAAAATAACGCTACAAACCAATAGATATTTTCTCTATTTACATTGCACCACATGACCCAATAAAAGAAACAAACTTCAACACCAAATCCACATTGATACTCAGCTCCAAGGAATTGCTGTGAAAATAACGCTACAAACCAATAGACATATTCTCTATTCACATTGCACCACATGACCAAATAAAAGAAACAAACTTCAACACCAAATCCACATTGATACTCAGCTCCAAGCAATTGCTTTGAAAACAACAGTACAAACCAATAGACATTTTCTCTATTCCCATTGCACCACGTGACCCAATAAAAGAAACAAACTTCAACACCAAATCCACATTGATACTCAGCTCCAAGCAATTGCTGTGAAAATAACGCTACAAACCAATAGACATATTCTCTATTCACATTGCACCACATGACCAAATAAAAGAAACAAACTTCAACACCAAATCCACATTGATACTCAGCTCCAAGCAATTGCTGTGAAAATAACGCTACAAACCAATAGATATTTTCTCTATTCACATTGCACCACATGACCCAACAAAAGAAACAATCTTCAACACCAAATCCACATTGATACTCAGCTCCAAGCAATTGCTGTGAAAATAACACTACAAACCAATAGACATTTTCTCTATTCACATTGCACCACGTGACCCAATAAAAGAAACAAACTTCAACACCAAATCCACATTGATACTCAGCTCCAAGCAATTGCTGTGAAAATAACGCTACAAACCAATAGACATTTTCTCTATTCACATTGCACCACATGACCAAATAAAAGAAACAAACTTCAACACCAAATCCACATTGATACTCAGCTCCAAGCAATTGCTTTGAAAACAACACTACAAACCAATAGATATTTTCTCTATTCACATTGCACCACATGACCAAATAAAAGAAACAAACTTCAACACCAAATCCACATTGATACTCAGCTCCAAGGAATTGCTGTGAAAATAAAGCTACAAACCAATAGATATTTTCTCTATTCACATTGCACCACATGACCCAATAAAAGAAACAAACTTCAACACCAAATCCACATTGATACTCAGCTCCATGCAATTGCTGTGAAAATAACACTACAAACCAATAGACATTTTCTCTATTCACATTGCACCACGTGACCCAATAAAAGAAACAAACTTCAACACCAAATCCACATTGATACTCAGCTCCAAGCAATTGCTTTGAAAACAACACTACAAACCAATAGACATTTTCTCTATTCACACTGCACCACGTGACCCAATAAAAGAAACAAACTTCAACACCAAATCCACATTGATACTCAGCTCCAAGCAATTGCTTTAAAAACAACACTACAAACCAATAGACATTTTCTCTATTCACATTGCACCACGTGACCCAATAAAAGAAACAAACTTCAACACCAAATCCACATTGATACTCAGCTCCAAGCAATTGCTGTGAAAATAACGCTACAAACCAATAGATATTTTCTCTATTCACATTGCACCACATGACCCAATAAAAGAAACAAACTTCAACACCAAATCCACATTGATACTCAGCTCCATGCAATTGCTGTGAAAATAACACTACAAACCAATAGACATTTTCTCTATTCACATTGCACCACGTGACACAATAAAAGAAACAAACTTCAACACCAAATCCACATTGATACTCAGCTCCAAGCAATTGCTGTGAAAATAACGCTACAAACCAATAGATATTTTCTCTATTCACATTGCACCACATGACCCAATAAAAGAAACAAACTTCAACACCAAATCCACATTGATACTCAGCTCCATGCAATTGCTGTGAAAATAACACTACAAACCAATAGACATTTTCTCTATTCACATTGCACCACGTGACCCAATAAAAGAAACAAACTTCAACACCAAATCGACATTGATACTCAGCTCCAAGCAATTGCTTTGAAAACAACACTACAAACCAATAGACATTTTCTCTATTCACATTGCACCACGTGACCCAATAAAAGAAACAAACTTCAACACCAAATCCACATTGATACTCAGCTCCAAGCAATTGCTTTGAAAACAACACTACAAACCAATAGACATTTTCTCTATTCACATTGCACCACGTGACCCAATAAAAGAAACAAACTTCAACACCAAATCCACATTGATACTCAGCTCCAAGCAATTGCTTTGAAAACAACACTACAAACCAATAGACATTTTCTCTATTCCCATTGCACCACGTGACCCAATAAAAGAAACAAACTTCAACACCAAATCCACATTGATACTCAGCTCCAAGCAATTGCTGTGAAAATAACGCTACAAACCAATAGATATTTTCTCTATTCACATTGCACCACATGACCCAATAAAAGAAACAAACTTCAAGACCAAATCGACATTGATACTCAGCTCCAAGCAATTGCTTTGAAAACAACACTACAAACCAATAGACATTTTCTCTATTCACATTGCACCACGTGACCCAATAAAAGAAACAAACTTCAACACCAAATCCACATTGATACTCAGCTCCAAGCAATTGCTGTGAAAATAACGCTACAAACCAATAGACATTTTCTCTATTCACATTGCACCACATGACCAAATAAAAGAAACAAACTTCAACACCAAATCCACATTGATACTCAGCTCCAAGCAATTGCTGTGAAAATAACGCTACAAACCAATAGATATTTTCTCTATTCACATTGCACCACATGACCAAATAAAAGAAACAAACTTCAACACCAAATCCACATATATACTCAGCTCCAAGCAATTGCTGTGAAAATAACGCTACAAACCAATAGACATTTTCTCTATTCACATTGCACCACGTGACCCAATAAAAGAAACAATCTTCAACACCAAATCCACATTGATACTCAGCTCCAAGCAATTGCTGTGAAAATAACACTACAAACCAACAGACATTTTCTCTATTCACATTGCACCATGTGACCCAATAAAAGAAACAAACTTCAACATCAAATCCACATTGATACTCAGCTCCAAGCAATTGCTGTGAAAATAACGCTACAAACCAATAGACATATTCTCTATTCACATTGCACCACATGACCAAATAAAAGAAACAAACTTCAACACCAAATCGACATTGATACTCAGCTCCAAGCAATTGCTTTGAAAACAACACTACAAACCAATAGACATTTTCTCTATTCACATTGCACCACGTGACCCAATAAAAGAAACAAACTTCAACACCAAATCCACATTGATACTCAGCTCCAAGCAATTGCTGTGAAAATAACGCTACAAACCAATAGATATTTTCTCTATTCACATTGCACCACATGACCCAATAATAGAAACAAACTTCAACACCAAATCGACATTGATACTCAGCTCCAAGCAATTGCTTTGAAAACAACACTACAAACCAATAGACATTTTCTCTATTCCCATTGCACCACGTGACCCAATAAAAGAAACAAACTTCAACACCAAATCCACATTGATACTCAGCTCCAAGCAATTGCTGTTAAAATAACACTACAAACCAATCGACATTTTCTCTATTCACATTGCACCACGTGACCCCAAAAAGGAAATAAAAAGTAAACAGACCGAATAAACAAATCACTCACCCCCCTACTAATTCTTAAGTAACATGAAAAATTACAAATATGTATGAGGGAAGCAGATGTGTTACCATAAAAACAAAGCAAAAGATCTTTGAAAAGTTATCACCAATAATTACCTCTGCATCCTAAACAAAAATTTCAAAACTTTATCAATCCATCTACGGGTTCCAACTCAGCTATAGACATAATCCTATGCAATACCTAAAGGTACATGAACAATTAATGGAATGTCTATAACGACTTTTTATAGAGCACTCCAGTCACTTTGAAACTGAACATCCACAAACTCTTTACGATGACAAATTCCATCCATTGGAAAATAAATAAAACAAAATGGGAAGAATTGAAAACCCTCTGTAACCAAAAACTGATTCAGAATCCAAACAACAATGACCAAACAAAACACTTCCCAGAACCCTTAATTTCAATAGCAAAGGAAACCATATTTAAAACCTCACCCTCAAATACAATACATCCTGGTTTAATGGTGACTGCAAAACTGCAATCCTCCTGCGAAAGGCTGGACTTCGTAAATTTGATAAGACGTCTCTACTATCAATTTAAACACCTTAAAACTATTATGAGCAAAAGCGAGCAAAACCATGAAGGACGCCAAGAAAAAAATAACAAAACTATGCAAACCTACTTAATGCCTCCACCAAAAATACAATCTGGAAAATGATCAGAAATAGCTCAACGAAAACCCAGCCAACTTATCTCAAATATCGCACAAAAAAACAACAACACAGAACCAAAAAATAAAAAAGATGTAGCAGATTCACTAGCTGAGATCTCAGCAAATTCCTGACTCAAGAACGCCAACCGACAATTTCTAACCTTCAAACATAATACAGAGAAACATAGCCTTAACTCCAAATCATACAACTTGTAAACGTATGAGAAACCTTTCACATCACCGGAACTAATTGAAGCTATGCAAAGATTACACAATACTACAGAGGGCCAATATAAAATCCATTACTAATTCCGCAAACATCTATTCTTAAATAAACCATGGCAAACGTTTTATAGAATTATTAGTGATACATAGCAATACTTGCAACTATTTAACACTGTTGACTGATGCTAAGATGAATTGTTTGAAAGAGAACTCTTAGATCATTTAACTGCGACTAAACAAATGAATGATATTTAATTGAATCGGCTAGAATATTCGGAAGAGAGACCGGAGGAGGATTTCTCTTACTTAGCCTCAAGTGAACGACCATCACTAAAAAATCATGTGAAAAACGTGTAATAATAATAATAATGATAATAATAATCATGTCGTGCCGCCAGCGCGGATATCCCTGACCCTCTCTCGCCACTTCTCCCTATCGTTCATCGCCTCTGGCATCTCTTCAGGGTTACATCCTGTGTCCTTACATAGCTGCTGTATGTAAGTTCGAGCTGGTCGTCCTGCTTTTGCTTGGCCATATGTGGGGGTCCATTGGAGTACATCACTTATGAGCTCGTTCCTGCTTTTCCAGCAGTGTCCTGCGTGTCTGGTTCGTCTAACTTGTATAGTTTTCGTGATGGGAAGCAAGTGGTCGTATACTTGGTGTCTCGTGGAATGTTGTCGCCAGGACTTGTTCAATATTGCTCTCAACATTCTTGTGTAGTTGCCGTCTAGTTTCTTCTCCAGCCGTTTAGTTAACGTCCATGTAGTGCATCCATATAGCAGTATCGATACAACCGCTGCCTGGAAGAAACTGTGTTTCATTTTATCGGTCAGGTCTGATTTCCATATGATCGAGAGCCCATCGATAGCCGTCCATGCTTTCGTCAGTCGTGAGTCGATGTCTTTTTCGGTTGATGAGACGCTACTTCCTAGGTAGGTGAATTTGTCTACTAGTTTCAGAGAGGCTCTGTTTAGTGTGGTAATGTTGCCCGTTTGGTTGTAACACATATATTTAGTTTTGTGTGCATATAATAATAATAATAATAGATTTAAATTTGACCAAACCGACAAATGGTATATGCACAACCCAGCACCTGTACTAGAAAATGACACACATAAACTCCTATGCGACTTTAACATACAAACGGATCATCTAATCTCGGCCAAAAGAGCATACCTTATAATAATCAATAACAAAAAAAGAAATAATTTGCAAAATCATCATCATCATATCGTGCTGGCAGCACGGATATCCCTGACCCTCTCTCGCCACTCCTCTCTATCGTTCATCGCCCTAGGTAGGTCTTCAGGACAACAACCTGTATCCTCACATAGCTGCTGAATGTACGTTCGTGCTGGTCGTCCTGCTTTTGCGCGGCCATGTGTGGGGATCCATAAGAGTACATCTCTTATGAGTTCATCTCTGCTTCTCCAGCAATGTCCTGCATGTCTGGTTCGCCTAACTTGAATAGTTTTCGTGATAGGGGGCAGGTGGCCGTACAGTTGGTGTCTTGTGGGGTGTTGCTGCCAGGACTTGTTCAGGATTGCACGCAGCATTCTTGTGTAATTGCCATCTAGTTTCTTCTCCAGCCGTTTTCTTAGCGTCCATGTAGTGCATCCATATAGCAGTATCGATGTGACCGCTGCCTGGAAGAAACTGCGTTTCATTTTATCGGTTAGGTCTGATTTCCATATAGTCGATAGCCTATTGATAGCTGTCCATGCTTTCGTTAACCTCGTTTCGATGTCCTTTTCGGTTGATTCGACGCTGCTTCCTAGGTACGTGAATTTGTCTACTAGTTTAAGAGGGGTTCCTTTTAGAGTGGAGATGTCCCCCGTTTGGTTATAGCACATATATTCCGTTTTGTGTGCATTAACATGGAGGCCTATGCTTGCTGCTGCTCGTTCCAAACTATGCAGAAGTGTTTCGGCTTGGTCAGGTGTATTTGCCAATATCGCTATGTCATCGGCGTAGTCGGCGTCGGTAATTGTTGTTGCGGGGTATCTTCTGCTTCTTTTCTTCGTCAGTTCGAAGCCATTCTCTTTGATTTTGTCAATCGATGTTCTAAGTACGTAGTCTAGACAAATGATAAAGAGATACGAAGCCAGCGTGTCCCCTTGTAGTACTCCTGCTACAATGTCGAAGTATTCTGTGTCTCCATCTGGTGATCGTACTTTTACTTTAGTGTTTCTATAGAGAATCGTTATTGCCGCTACGGTTTCTTTAGGTATACCGTACGCTAGTAGGATTTGTTCCATCTTTCCTCTGTGAATGGAGTGGAAAGCCTTGGTAAAGTCGACAAATATTAATGTCGCTTGTAGGTTCTTTGCCCGTACACCTTCAAGGATTCTGCGGATGGTTAATATTTGTGAGGTCGTGGATCTATTTCTCCGGAAGCCATTTTGGTTTTTTCTAAGTATGTTGTCGATTTTGGGTTCTATTCGGTTTCGCAGTAGAGCATTGTAGATTTTGGCAGCTATGGATGTAAGTGTTATGCCTCGGTAGTTTTTGGCTAATCCGAGGTCCCCCTTTTTAGGGAAGGGGAGTATGCATCCCTTCGTCCATCTATCTATCGGATTTTGATTGTATACTGCGTTGCAGTGTCGGAGCAGTATGTCGTCGAATTGTCTGGTCTTCCATACTTCCGGGGGAATTTCGTCCAGCCCTGCAGCTTTCCTATTTTTAATTTTTCTGAGAACCGAGTCGAGTTCTTCTTGTGTGAACGGCCCAAGTTTAATGTCTAATTGTTTGCTAATTATTCTGGTGATTGGTTCATGTGTTATTTTTGGTGGGTTTCCAAGTAAGTTTTCGAAGTGCTGTTTCCACAGTTTTATTCTTTCTTGTTGGTTTGCTGCTTTAAGTTTTGCTTTGGCTGTGTTCTTTCTTCTGCTCACTTCGTTTATTGTTTGCCAGGCAATTCTAGATTGTCTATCTTCCACCGAGTCTCTAATAGTCAAACTTTATGATAATCAACATCAAAAAAAAGAAAGAAAATAATTTGCAAGATTGTCGACTTTGCTGTCCCGGCGGACCACAGAATAAATCTGAAGGAATGTGAAAAGAAACGTAAGTACCTCGACCTTGCTAGAGAATTGAAAAATCTGTGGAACATGAAAGTGACGATTGTGCCAATTGTGATTGGTGCTTTTGTCACAATAACTAAAGGATTATTAAAAGGCCTAGAGGATATGAAAGTTAGTGGATGAGAAGAGACTATCCAAACGACAGTACTGCTGAGAGCAGCCGGAAGTCTGGAGTCCTGGAGACTGGAGGAGACTTGCTGTCACTCAAACTCCAGTGAAAAACCATCAGCTGACACTGATGTGAAAAACTCTAAAGGCGTAAATAAAATAATAAGTGAATGCAGCAAATTAGCACAGACGGAGTATAAGACTAGACACGACTGGGTTGGGCAAAGTGATCCACTGGGAGATGTGTAAGAAGGCTAAATTTGACCAGACCAACAAATGGTATATGCACAACCCAGCAGCTGTCCTGAAGAATGACACACACAAAATCCTACGGGACTTTGACATACAAACAGATCACCTAATCTAGGCCTGAAGACCAGACCTTATAGTAATCAACAAAAAAAAGAGAACTTGCGAAATTGTCGACTTAGCTGTACCCGCTGACCACTGAAAAAAAAAAAAAAACTAAAAGAAAGTGAAACGAAAAATAAGTACCTGGACCTTGCTACGAATCGAAAAAAACTATGGAAGACATGAATACCAATCGTTTTTGGTGCATTCGGTGCAGTAGTTAGCGGACTATTAAAGGGACTGGAGGACTTGGAAGTTGGCGGACGAGTGGAGACCATCCCAACGACAGCATTATTGAGAACGGCCAGAACCCTGAGAAGTGTCCTGCAGACTTGAGGATACTTGCTGTCACTCAAACTCCAGTGATAAACAATCTGCTAAAACTAATGTGAAAAACTCTCATGGTGGCGACCGAGTGGAGACCATCCAAACAACATTATTGAAAACTGCCAGAATACTGAGAAGAATCCTGGAGACTTGAGAAGACTTGCTGTCACTCAATCTCCAGTGAAATACCATCAGCTTAGGCTGATGTGAATACTCTAATGAGTAAAAATTAATAATAATAAACACAGAGGAATACTGATTACAACAAAAAGCAATGCATACAACGCTAGGATCAACAAAACAAAAATAACTAGAAAACAAAAATTGGAAGAAAAACCACTGTATGGTGATTTCAATCGACAGACAAGCGAAATCTCACCCGAGAAATCTTGGACGTGGCTAAGGAAGGGAAACCCGAAGAGAGAAACTGAATCTCTTCTGTTATCAGCTCAAAAGAACGCCCTAAGGACCAACTACATCAAAGGAAGAATTGACAAGACGGTTTAAAATAGCAAATGTAGATTATGTGATGATAGAGACGAAATGATCAATCTCATAATAAGCGAATGCAGTAAGCTAGTACAAAAAGAGTATAAGACTAGACGCGACAGGATAAGGAAGGTGATCCCCTAGCAATTGTGCAGGAGGTTTAAATTTGATTATACTAACATATACCATGCACAACCAGGAATCCGTCTTAGAAAATCAGATGCACACAATTCTTTGCGAATTTGCGATACAAACAGTTCACCTAATCTCAGCCTGACGATTGCTCAGTTGGCTGGGGCTGTAGAACACACCGACTGCACCTCTGCACCAATGTATGTCCTGGATATGGCACTAAACAATCTGATGGTGAGGTTCTAGTAATGTTGGGGCTTTGGGGAATACGGATCACCCCTTCATTGCCATTTTTTCCAGGCTTACTCTGGCCCAGCGTTGTAGAACCTGTTGAGGCTCTATCAATGGGTTAAATAGAACTAACAGCATACTAATGCTAAACTGAATTGCTTGAAATAGAAATTTTTTGACAATTAAACCATACTTACATTTAAACTGCGTGCTTATCCTAAACTGAATTTTTTGAAATTGAACTGTTTTTGACATTGAAACTGTACTTACACTAAACTGGATTGGCATATATAGAACTGTTTTGACATTTTACTGGGTAAATAAAATCTGTACTTACGCTAAACTGAATTAGAACTGTTTGAATAAACTGAATAGTTTGAAATAGCAATGTTTTTGACAATTAAGCTGTGTACCCATGCTAAACTGTATTATTTGAAATAGAACTTATCATTTACATAAAAATGGATTTGGTGGTGAATAACCTACAAGGGTTGATATGCCATAAAACCCAACCATCCAACCAACAAATCAGCCTGATGACCAGACCTAATGAGGGTAGACGAAAAAGAGAGCCTGCTGAACTTTGCCGTTATGGTTAACCACAGGGCAAAACTGATTGAAAACGAAAATAGACGTAAGTACCTAGACCTCGCAAGAGAACTGAAACAATTATGGGATATGAAAGTGACGGTGATATCAGTTGCAATTAGTGCACTCGGTACAGTCACCAAAAGATTAGTATAGGGACTAGATGGTTAGGAAATAAGAAGACGAATGGCGATCATCCAAACTACAACATTGCTGAGATCGGCCAGAATACTGAGAAGAGTCCTGGAGACTTAAGGAGACTTGCTGGGACCCATACGCCAGTGGAAAATCATTAGCAAACACTGGTGGGAGAACTCTCATAAGAGTAAAAAGATAATAATCATTTGAGCCAAAGATAGCCAAAATAAAAAGAACAAGTTCGGACAGAAAAACAGGAATTACTAATTCCAGAAAGCGCAAATGGGAAGAATAACAAGTTTATGGATACTTCAGAAGACAAACAAAAAACACTGTGTACGCTATAAACAAGCTATAGCTTTGAAAAGAAAATCTAAAAAAGGAAACGGAACCACAAACAGTAGCAATTAATAACACCATAAAAAACTATGTAACAAGTAGAATACATAAGAGTCACGAGAACGGCAAGTGTTGACTATATATATATATATATAGAGAGAGAGTGAGTGAGTGTGTAAGAGAGAGAGAGAGAGACTATTCATTTACAATGTGTGAAGTTGATGATCCTCTAGGAATCGTGCAAGCGACTAAAATTTGACCGTACTGATAAATTGTATATGCACACACCAGAATATGTCCTATAAGATAGGAACCATTAAAATCATCACAGATTGTGGAGGTGGCCGTGGTGTAATGGTTATCATCGTAGGAAATGGACATGGTGACACGAGTTCAAATCCTGAACGAGACTGATTGCATTTCACATAGCACTAATACTCTTGGGAAAAGTAATAATCCAATTATTCTCCCTCCAGCTATAAATACATAGTAGGGCAGACTAGGTTCTTCAGCCTTTGTGAGGCAACTAGTCTGCGAGAAGGAAAACTCTGAATTCAAACCAGTTAAACTCCGCTTAAAAATTGAACTTGTTTCATATCCTGCCCGAGCGGAGGGGTTGGTAAATAGGATTAAAATCATCACAGAAAAAAAAACCGGATAATCCAATCTTGGCCAGAAGAGCAGACTTAAATGTTAATAACATGAAGAAAGGAAGGTGTCAGTTAGTGGACTTCACTATTCCAGCGGATCAAATGTTGAATATAAAGGAAAACAATAAACAAGATAACTACCTGGACTTTGCTCGAGAGTCAAAAATAAGTAATAGGAAGTTGACAGTTATAGCAATTATATCAGAAGGAATAGAAATAATAAAAAAAAGTACATAGAAAAGAGAAAGGGGAAACTAAAAATCCTTAGAAGAATAGATTGGTTTGGTTTGATTACGTTTTATGGCATATCAACCATTGCAGGTTATTTAACGCCAAATCCTATTTATATATATGTATTAAATATGATTTGTAAACATATTTTCTTGATAACGTTGAGCTGGAGATCGTTTTTTTTTGCACAGTGTTAAATGAAAGTATTTCTTTCAAACACAAATAATTCTATATACTATAAATCATCTATCAGCACAGAATTATTAGGTACCAAGTATTGCTGTGTATCTCTAACAATTCCATTAAAACATTTGCCCAGTCAGCTGGGGCTGTAGAATACACTGACTGCACCTCTGCAGAGGGGTAAGACCCCCCCTAACCAGTGTCCTGGATATGACACTAAACAATCTGATGGTGAGGTTCCAGCAGTGTTGGAGCTTTGAGGAATGCGGAGTACCCGTTTATTGCCATTGCTCCCAGGTCCAATCTGGCCCGGAGTGGTAGCACCTGATAGGGCCCTATCTATGGGTTAAATAGAACTAACTGCATACTAATGCTAAACTGAATTGTTTGAATAAACTGAATAGCTTGAAATTGACATGTTTTTGACAATTAAACCGTACTTATATTTGAACTGCGTGCTTATGCTTAACTGAATTGTTTTAAATAGAACTGTTTTTCGACATTAAAACTGTATTTACACTTCACTGAATTGTTACATATAACTGCTTGAATAGTTTGAAATAGAAATGTTTTTAACCATTAAACTGTGTACTAATGCTAAACTGAATTGTTTTAAAAAGAACAGATTATTTACATAAAATGGATTTGGCGTTAAATAACCTACAAAGGTTGATATGCCATAAAACCCAATAAACCAACCAATCAAAACATCTGTCATTGGTTTTCGCACATTCAAAAGATCAAACAGTTTTATTTCTAACAATTCAGTTTAGCGTAAGACATTTGTTTTCACACAGTTCAAATGTAAAACATCTTTATTCGAACCATAGATAGAACCCTATCAAATGCTATCACTCTGGATCAAAGTGGACTTGGGAGTAATGGCAATGAAGAGGTACTCCACATTTTCCCAAGCATCAGGACTGGGGCTTCGCCAGCAGATGGTTTAACGTTACATCCAATACACTCGTTTGAAGGGTCTTAACCCAATGCAGATGTACTGTCAGTATATTCTACAGCCACAACCGACTGGCCTCAGAAGAATTGATACTGAGTAGACTGCAGCTGTGATGAGATCAATAAGAATACTTAGAAAGAGACTTTTTGTCATTGAGTCTTCTGAAAACCACTTATTAATAACATTGTTAAATGTAACAAGGAGTACAGTGATAATAGATATAACAACGGAAAAAAACGGACAAAAATTCCCTCTGTACCCTGTGACAAGCCTGTGACAGGCAAGAGGAACAAGCACAAACTAGAAACAATCTTGGAGAATGTGAAAATCTTGTGGGATTTGCGTGTACAGACTGTGTTATTCATCATCGTAGGCCTGATCTAATCCTTGAAAAGAAAGACACACGAGAGTGTCCCATTACTGATGTTGATGTCCCAAACGATTGCAGGGTGACAGCGAAAGATATTGAGAAAATTACAAGATTATGGAACTAAAGGTTGAACTATCACGAATGTGAGAACTTAGAGCCAAGGTTATTTCTACCGTCACAGGAGTAATGGGTACAATACCCAGGAGGTTCAAGGTGTTCCTGGAAAATGCAAGGCATCTAACATGACATCGGCACTCTCCAAAAACAAAAATGCAAACCCATATTTAGTGAAAAATGGTTGGTTGGTTGGTTAGTTAGTTTCAGATAGTATATTAACGCTTTTGGGTTATTCAATGACAAATCATGTTTTACAAACACATACACACACACACACACACGCACGCGCGCGCGCACACACACATACACACACACATATATATATATATATATATATATATATATTGTGTAATTATTTGGATACTGAAACCTGGTTAATTACTCTATAAACACTCTGAGTGTGAATTTTGTTAGATGCCTGCAAGGGAATAAGTGATGTAACAATAGCCGTACATCGAGCACTCACATAGATTTATGCGATATTCCTCATATATTCTCTACAAGAATAATCCACATCCACTGTCTTCGGAGGCTGACTAGATATTACGAATATATATATATATATATATATATAAGTTGTTGTTGGCGACCGTAGTCGACAGCGACCAGAAGGCTTCCTTTTCAATAGCTACTGCAACGAATTGTAGGGGAGGGTGATACTCCTTTCCCAGAATTGCTCCACTTTACCCTCGACACGTACCTTATATTGCCGAGTGTTAAGCAAGGAGATATCAAGTAACATTTTTAAATTCTTTGGTATGACGCGACCTGGGATTGAACCCAGGTCTCCCTGACCATTGGCGAACCCTCTACCCACTTGGTCAATGAGCCGGTACTATAAATATATATTTTAAGAGAATATTATATAAGTAACTGTATTTTTAAATGAGTTGTTAGAGCTAATCTGTTTGCACAGTGTTAAATGCTTTCAAGAATTCCTCATTAGCTTTAGTAATACAGTTCATCAAAAAAACATGTGTAATATAATCAATTTTCTTCTAGTTATATGTGCCTCAGTTGGTTGGAACTATAAAATACATCAACCGAATCTCTGCACAGGGGTAAGACTCCCACAACAAGTGTCCTGGATAGGACACTAAAAAATTTGATGGTGAGTCTGCAGTTATGCTGGAGCTTTGGGGAAGGCAGATTACCTCTTTATTGCCATCGCTGACCGATCCACTCTGGCCCGGAGTGGTAGCATCTGATAGGGCCTTATCTATGGATCAAAAAGAACTAAACTGTCTACATTTGCTAAATAACACTGGTTACACGTATAAAAAGGATTTGGTTGATATTCCATAAAACCAAACCAAACCACATAGTTATAGGGTTTCCCCCAAATAATAAATAATCCCTAGTAAATGTTTGAGTCATAAATGGGTACAAATAAATCCAAGCCAGACTGGAGATGGGAGTTATAAAATAAAGGAATATTCCAGGTTCCTCAAAGTTCCAAGACTGGAGGCAAACCAACGGATGCAGTCCAGTGCCATATACAGGACAGTTGTTGTGTCAGTCTGGGTGAATGTATAGTTTGTAAATCTATATTGGACACTAAAAGAGGAATTGTCGAGAAAAATGAAATAAGTTGTCTTACTATGTCTGTGATCTAATACAGAACTGTTCAAAATACAGACAAAATGTCCTTCAATTTTTGATTAAAGTGGTTAGTGTCAACAAGTAAATAATATCAAAGAAATGGAACACAAACATTTATTTTAAGCATCATTTGAAGCACACAGAGAGATAGAGAGAGATAGAGAAAGAGAGAGAGATAGAGAGAGAGAGAGAAAGATAGAAAGAGAGAGATAGAGAGAGAGGGGGATGAAGCAACGTTTATTCAATAATCTTTGAAACCAAAAAAAAAACCCACAAAAATTTAAGCGTACTTCACCTACTATTAGAAATAGAATAATGTCCCTTAGGCATTAAAAGCAGACGCTTGTTAACGGACAAAAGGCTACGTTAGACTTAGTGGTTGGTGATGGTGTTGGTGGTGACGGGGGGGAGTAATCATCAGAGATAAAAGAAAAGAATATCAGTAATAAAATTAGACTGTAGAGAGTTAATCTAATTCGATGGTTCCAAAAAAATAAAAAGGAAAAAAACAAGAAAAAACAAGAAAAATGGAAGAAGACATAAAAAAACAACAAAAATGGTTTAACGATGAATCAGTGAGAGAACTGCCTGTAGTTTAAGACATAGACGGTGCAGTAAAGAATCAGTCTTCATGGAATAAACAACTATCTGAAGCCAGTTTAAGGCAAAGACTGTGCTACAAAGAATCAGTCTTTATGGAATAAACAACTGACTGCAGCCAGTTTAAGACAAAGTCAGTTTTGTGAAGAACAAGTCTTTATGGAAAAAACAACTGACTGAAGCCAATTTAAGACAAACCCTGTGCTATAAAGAATCAGTCTTTATGGAATAAACAACTGACTGAAGCCAGTTTAAGACCAAGATTGTGCTATAAAAAATCAGTTTTCATGGAATAAACAACTGTCTGAAGCCAGTTCAAGACAAAGAAAGTGCTATAAAGAATCAGTCTTTATGGAATAAACAAATGACTGCAGCCAGTTTCAGACAAAGACTGTGCTACAAAGAATCAGTCTTCGTGGAATAAACAACATAAGTTTAAGACAAAGGCGGTGCGGTAAAAAATCAGTCTCTATAGAATAAACAACTGTCTGAAACTGGCTTCAGACAAAGACTGTGCTGTAGAGAACAAGTCTTTATGGAATAAACGACATACTGAAGCCAGTTAAGGCAAGACTGTGCTATAAACAATCAGTATTTATGGATTAAATAACTGACTGAAGCCAGTTTAAGACAAAGACAGTGCTGTAAAAAATCAGTGTTTATGGAATACACATTGACTGAAGCCAGTTTCAGACAAAGATTGTGCTATAAAGAATCAGTGTTTATAGAATACACGACTGACTGTAGCCAGTTTAAGACAAAGACAGTGTTGTAATGCACTAGTCTTTATGGAATAAACAAATTACTGAAGCCAATTTACGACAAAGACGGTTCTGTAAAAAATCAGTCTTTATGGAATAAACAACTGTCTGAAGCCAGAGCGACAAGAAATTGGATAAAAATTATTACATGTAACACGTAATAACAACTACTATAACTACTATTTGAATTACTATTGATAATAATAGAGATGAAACAGTTAATCAAATATTATTTGATATAACAAGCCTGGAATATGGTAATACAAAAATAGGAGTGACTTGGTAGTTGAAATGATGAAATGGAAATAGTGCAAGAGAATGAAATTTGATTAGGATATCAAATGGTATATGCAATTACAAAAAAAAAAACCTCCAAAAGCAGAATCACCCATGGAAAATGAGACACAAAAAATCTCTGCAATTTGAGGATACAAACAGATTGATAGAAAACCAACTAGTTAACAAAATGGATTTCGCCGTTCCATCAAACGACAGATTGCCATAAAAAATCAATCTTCACCAAGATCTTGCAAGAGAACAGATGAAACTAAAAAGGATGAAATTGAAAGTAACAGTTGGAATTCTTGCAGTAGACCCATACAACCCGGAAAAGAAATTGGGGGAACTTGGAGATCTCTGAAGGAATTGAGACCATCTTGTATTTTTAGTATTCTAACTGATCTCAGCCCAACTCAGCGGTACTGTGATCAGCCAGAATACTAAGTAGGGTTCTGGAGAGCAGAAGTGACATGCTTTCAGTCAAACTTTAGTGTGTAAAAACCTTCAGTTACAATTACTGGTGTGGAAAACATGTCAAAAACCTTGCTCTATCAAAAAGACAT
Source organism: Sepioteuthis lessoniana (assembly GCA_963585895.1). Classification (NCBI taxonomy): domain Eukaryota; kingdom Metazoa; phylum Mollusca; class Cephalopoda; order Myopsida; family Loliginidae; genus Sepioteuthis; species Sepioteuthis lessoniana. The sequence goes on from OY757911.1 coordinate 114,703,107, forward strand.
TTGATCCCGTTGTAGACTAGTTGTGGAAACAAGTTGACGAACGTAAGAACGCTGTTAAACTCCACAAAGGTTTGTCTTCTACCCGGTAGCAATTAGTCGCCGGGAGAAAGAAAGACAATGTAGAACCTATACGACGGCATCAGCTAGACAAAACTAAGCAATATATCATGGTGGGAAAGAAAGAGCAGACACAGAACTTGAATTTTTTTCTTGGTTTAAACATGCTTGTCTGCTGGGTTGCGTAGTCTAACTCCTCCTTTGTAACGCACCTCCCATATTAGGGTTCGTAAGCTTTCGTCTCCTAACATCATATTGGTTGGTGTTGCACTTACCTCTTTACTTCATCACTTCTGACTGGACCAGATAACAAAAAGAACAGATGACCAAAGACATATGATCAGCATATCATCAAGGAGATAAAGTCACGGGCAGAAAATTGAAGCCATGGTATGGATAAACTCCAAGAAAACCTATGATAAATTCCTGAAATCTTGGATAATAGAATATCTGAAAATGTTCAAAATATACAACAAAATATTAAACGTCATAATAAAACTTTGGAAACCAGAAAAGTGGAATTTGAAACAGGAAGATTTGCAGAGATTAAAATCTGAAAAGGCATCTTTCAGGGAGACTCACCCGTGTCACTCTCATTTAATCATAGCGATGAACTGCGGAATCGTAGTACGCGAGTTCGTACTCCAGTCGCGCTATTACGTTCACTTTCGGGCAAATACCCTTGGGAAAGGTATGAACCCCCTTATTCTTCATCCAGCTATGGGTAAATAGTAGGACGGACTAGGTTCTTCAGCCTTGGTGAGGCAACTAGTCTAGGAGAAGGAAAACTCTGAATTCAAAACCTGTTAAAACTCCGCTTAAAAAAATTGACCTTGTGTCATATCCTTCCCGGGCGGAGGGGTTTGTAAATAGTATCATAGCGATGATGACGCTCATTTATATAGTTATGAGATGTACTAACAGCTACTAATTAATGAAATCGCAGGAAAAGTAGCAGCACAAAATAAAGCCATATAAACCAATTATATTGACGCCCAAATTGTTGATATGAAACTGAATAGCAAGTATCGATGATGTGACAATAAAGAAGTGATACTTAATCTCACCCCAATGACTGGGTAGGAACGGTGATCCACTGGAAATTGTGCAATTTGTACATGTTTACAAATGGTACATGCATTGGCCCAGTGGGTAGAGTGTTCGCCAATGATCCGGGAGACCTGGATTCAATCCCAGGTCGAGTTATACCAAAGACTTAAAAAAAGGTACTTGATACCTCCTTGCTTAACACTCAGCAATGGTAAAGTGAAGCAATCCAGGGAAAGGAGTACCATCCCCCCCTACACCTCGGTGTAGTAGCTATTGAAAAGGTCACCCTCGACTACGGTCGCCAACTTTACTTACATGCACAAATCAGAACCCGTCGTAGAAAATAAAATGCATGATATATTATGGGACTTGAGATCAAAACATATCCTTTAACCTAGGACAGAAGAGCAGACCAAGTGTTTATCAAGAAGATAAGATCTTGTTATCTTGAAGATTTTGCTATTCCAGCAGACTACAGAGTAAAAATAAAAGAAAACGAAAAGATTGACAAATAACGTGAAAAAGCTGTGTAATACAGAGTTGTCGGTTATATGAATTGTAGTCAGCGCACTGGGAACGATTCACAAACGTCTTGAAATGAAGACAAAGACTTGAAAATCGGAGAAAGAATCGTGACCATACAGATCAGATCATGTTAGAATCGGAGAGATTATCTAGAAGAGTCTGGTAAAGTTAATGAGACTTGCTGTCACTTAGACTCCAGTGAAAAGCCACCAGTTAAAACTAGTATGAAAAAAACTGAAAGAGTGAAATAATAGCAAATGCAGATTATATGTTTATAGGAAAAGGAATTAGCGATTTGAATTTGCCTTTAAGAAGAGTGAAAATAAAGCGAAAACATGAATATTTAGATCTTATCAAAGAACTAATTAAGTTGATGAAAATAAGGTGATACCTATTTTTTGTTGGGGTCTTTGGAACTGTCCCCAAAGACCCGGAAAATAAACTGGGTAATTGGAAGAATTGAAAATATTCAGACCACAGCACTTATAAAATCGGCTAGGATTCTTAGAAAAGACCAGGAGATATAAAGGGTTTTGCAATCTCTCAAACGTCAGTGAAAAAAATTACCAAAGAAAACTTGTGTAATAAAAATCTCACAAGGGCCAAAATAATATTAATTTAGGGAAATTAAGTATGCAAATTAAATAGATCTTAATAGGCTCAATGGCCCGGTGGGTAGAGTGTTTGCTGATCGTCTAGGAGACCTGGGTTTAATCCTAGGTCGCGTCATACCAAAGATTTTTTTAAATGGTACTTGATACCTCCTTGCTTAACACTCAGAAATATTAGGTACGTATGAAGGGTAAAGTGGAGCTATCTGGGTAAAGAATTGGTGCCCTCCCCTACACTTCGGTGTAGTAGCTATTGAAAAGGGAGCCTTCTGGTCACCCTCGACTACGGTCGCCAACTTTACTTTACTTTACTTTAGTAGATCTTCCAAAAAGCTGAAAAACTGTGGCCCATGGGGTTGGCAGAGATGCCAATTGTACTTGGTTGGCAAGGAACAGTTTTCAAGGGCTTGGAAAGAAGGAATTGGGGGCGCAGTGTTAAAATTCAAGGACAGATTCGAGGCCGAAAGGCTTCGGTTGGGCCACATTTGGGTAGGCGATGATGACCAACATAGTCCAGCAGAGCGTGAGTCTCGGCACGAGCCCGACCTCGCCCTCCCTCAACCCCACTACAATCGACCTTCGAGTCAGTGACCTTGCGTCAAGTCGTCTCTGGTGGGAGGCAGTGACAAATATCTAACAACCAATGAGAATAGAGCAAATAGCAATGATCAGATCTTCTATCAATCTCTAGAAATTGGCAGACAATTTAACTTTTGAAATAAGCCATAGGACATGTTTTTAAGTGTAGTCCTTAGCTTGTTTTTTCCATAATACATCACAACTATATTAAATTGCTTTTGTTTAACAGTTAAACATTCTATCTTCACCAAATATCCTCTAAACAAATTAGATTAAATTATTTTTAATTAAATATAAATTAGAATTTTTCCTTGTGAAGAACAAGAGATTTTTTGTTTAATAGCATATGAACCTTTAGAGGTTATTAAATTGGAAAGCCTTCCTTTTAGAAGGTTAGTAGTGATGCTATTTAACGTATAGCTAGATGGGAGAGTATTGGTCCAAAGGTACACGCAGTAGCACGACTGGTGTTTGAACTCGTTTCTACGATTTCGGAGTTCAGCACTTTACTCATTATGACACATGGAATCCCAACTCAAGATATTAAAGAAGAAGAAGAAGAAGAAGAAGAAGAAGACTGAAGTAGTCTTGATTTTATATTGCATTGATCACATGTGACCAGAAGTTCAGGTAGCCCCAAGTTCATGTCATGAAAAAAATCTAAGTGATAATAGAGAACATTATCCATTCAAACGAAAGTGAACTGTCTAAATTTGTATTCGTCTTGATCCAGGATCTGCAAATAATCCAGGACCCAAGAGAGATTATGTGAAATAAGAGCAATCGGCTTTAGGATTGGACAATTTCCAATTATAATTTTCTTGCGAACATCATTGTATGTGGCAAGGGTAAAAGAAATGAATCGCTGAGAGATTATCTTACATTGAAAAAATATCAGAGAGAGAGAGAGAGAGAGAGAGAGAGTATGTGTGTGTGTGTGTGTAAGTGTGTGTCGTAACGTTTTTATTCGTAACTGAGCAATTGTCAGTCTATTGAGCAGATTATCTATTATAAATGTAAACGTAGAAGGCTATGTCATTATCCTGTCCTGCTTTCTACGGGACGTGAAACTTTGGCTGACGTATAAAACAGGGGATTTTAACTGGAATAATGTATATTCTTTGCCTTGATTAAACTGCATATTTGATATGAATAGAAAATACACACGCACACACACACACACACACACACACAGACATATACACACACACACACACACACACACATATATATATATATATATATAGAGAGAGAGAGAGAGAAAGATATATATATATAGATATAACTGGATACTTGTAATCATTTGTCCTTTGGAGAGCCCGTCCGGCATTCACAAGGGTGAGTAATAGTGAGTTGATCACCTGGCCCTTGAGGAACCTTTTCCATGCAATAACGGTATAGCATTTTGCGATTATCACTTGGAACCTGAGGTACACAAAAAATTGAATGCCGAGGTTATCAAACATTTTTGCTAACTGTAACGCATGAATCTGGGTTGGTGTGTCGCTCTCCACAATCAAATAGCCATGTGTCAAATCTGGTGAAGTCAGACACGTAAATATACGTATGCGTATATGCACATACATACATAGAGAGAGAGAGAGAGAGAGAGAGAGAGAGAGAGAGAGAGAGAGAGAGAGAGAGTCTCCTTAGAAGATTAGTGGTTGCAGATTCAATCCTGACTACAGACGAATAACAATACGGGAATACTTAACACTTGTACACCGTTATGGGTAACGGAATCAGAACAGGCCCTACATGTGGATTCAACAGACGATGTAGTTCGAAGTTCCGTGTAGGTTCCCGAATTCGACAAAGGCCGGAGGACGTATCGCCCGAAACGTTGTGGAAATAACAATAAAGATGAGGACAATAGTCCGAAAACCCTTAATGATATATATATATATATATAAACCTTTTTACAGGAACAGGACACAACACAAGGTCAAATTTTAAGCTGAGACATGTTGTGATTGCAAAATTAAAGGGCTTGCTCTACCCGACTATTTAACCATAGATGGTGGGAGAATAGTGGGATTCATACCTTTACCAAAGTTCTTAGCGCTAAATGCAAACAACTGCGTCCAAGATTTGAACTATTGTTGCCGTGTCTTTTTCCTCCAGCGGTAACCATTGCTATGTCAATTGGGGCGGTAGAATGCACCAACTGCATCTCTGCGCCGGGTCAATAACACGACCTCAACAAGTGTTCTGGATATGACATTAAATAATCTGATGATGAGGCCCCAGTAATGCTGGAGCGTTGGGGAATGCAGAGCACACCATCATTGCCCCTGCTACCAGGTCTACTCTGACCCGGAGTAATATCACCTATCATCTTGTAGGGTACTATTTATTGGTCAAATATAACTGTTTGACATTTAAACTGAGTGAAAACAAAAAATTATGCTCAATTCAATTGTTAGAAATAGAACTGTTTGATCATTTAAGTTCGTGTAAACAAATAGCAGATATTTAATTGAATTGTTGTTGATACATAGCACTACTCGAAACCATTTACTTTGTTGAATTATGCTGAATAGAATTGTTTGAAGTAGAACTGTTTGATCATTTAACTGTGAGTAAAAAAATGACAGATGTTTAAGTGAATTGCTATTGATACCGAGCGATATTAAAAACCAATTAACTTAGTTGACTTATGCTAAATTGAATTCTTTCAAATAGAACTGCTTGATCATTTAACTGTGAGTAAAAAAATGACAGATGTTTAAGTGAATTGCTATTGTATGTAAACTAATTAATGACGTTTAATTGAATTTTTGATGATAGTGCTATACTTGCAACCATTTAACTTTGTTGATATATTTTTACAAATCATATATATATATATACTATATATAGAGACATTGGATTTGGCATTAAATAACTCACAATGGTTGATATGACTCAAAACCAAACCAAACCAAACCAATTTGTATACTATTAATAATATTTGTACATATATTCACAGGTAATTATAATAGCGAACTACGTTATGTGAAAACATTCTTATCTTAACTAATAAGTATTGTATAGGCCCTGGGGGACACTTTGGATAAATGCTAGGGCTAGATTATGCATTGAATCAAGGTACTATTTACCACCCCCTCCGCTCGGGCAGGATATGACACAAGGTCAATTTTTAAGCGGAGTTTAACAGGTTTGAATTCAGAGTTTTCCTTCTCCTAGACTAGTTGCCTCACCAAGGCTGAAGAACCTAGTCCGTCCTACTATTTACCCATAGCTGGAGGGAGAATAAGGGGGTTCATACCTTTCCCAAGGGTATTTGCCCGAAAGTGAACGTAATAGCGCGACTGGAGTACGAACTCGCGTACTACGATTCCGCAGTGCATCGCTTTAACCATTACACCACGAGGACACCCCAAGGTAATCTTCAACATCTCAAAACATACTATGGAAGGAACGACCTCTTGTTTTTGAGATAAAATATTGGTCCCTAATGTTATTAATGACAGGTGTATTTATCATCATCATCATCATCAAGTCACGGATTTCCCAAACATTCTCTCCATCCGTCCCTATCATCTATTGCTCCCTGCAGGTTTTCCAAACTACATCCTGTGAGCTGATGTAAATAGATTCTTCTGGATCGGCCAACACTGAAACGTCTATGTGTGAAGGTCCATACAATAACATCCATCATGAGATCGTCATTGCTCCTTCAGAAGTGACCTGCATGTTTTGTTCATTTTACTTGGATGCTTTTAGAGATAGGAGGTAAGTGGCTCTACATCTGTGGTTACATGGGATATTGCTTTAAGGATTTGTTCAGTATAGCTCGCCGCATTCTAATACAATTCTTGTCTAGGTTTTTGTGAGCGTCAATGTGGTGCATCCATTCAGTAGTATTAACACAACTTCTGCTTGAAAGAAATCCCGTTTTGTTTTATCCAATATGTCTGAATTCTTTAGGAATGTTAGTCTATCGATAGCAGTCTGCGCCTTCACTCGGTACATATCGACATCACTTTTAGTTGCGGAGAACCACTTGTCGTGGTACGTTAACTTGTCTACTATGGCTTTAGGCTAAAACATGGCAAGGAGCCGACGATATCTCGCTGTAACTATTACGGACGTGGACTATGAAGATGTTACAGTGCTTCTTGCAAATACAACTACAAAAGCCGAATCCCTGTTTCATAGCCTGAAGCAAAGAGCAAGCGGCATTGGCCTCCACGAGAACGCTAACAAAATGAAGTATATGTGTTCTAAACGAGAAGGAGCTATCTCCACACTAAATTGTAGTCCTCTGAAATTAGGGGAGAATATATATATATATATATATATATATATATATATATATATAAATCCGCCTCATAAGTAGGATATAACAAAATAATATCTCAAGCTGAGTTCAAAAAGTTTGAATTCAATTTTCTTTCTCATAGATTGGTTTCCATTCTAATGTTAAATAGCCCTGTCACCTATACTATTTACCCATAGCTAGAAGGAGAATAGATGGATTCATATCTTTTCTAAGGGTATTAGCACTATGCAAAGTGTATTCAGCCTCTTTCAGGATTTATATATATATATATACTCCATACTTGATTAATTAACGATACACACACACACACACACACACATATATATATATATATATATACGTGTGTGTGTGTGTGTGTGTGTGTGTATTAAAGTGATTAGACAAAGAGAAATGTTTTTTCACTAGTGTTTTGCTTTTTATTTGTTCTCAAGTAGTTTTAGACTTCGGTCATTTTCAGCTGAAATGTTTTTTGTGGAAACATGTTTTAGAATTTAAAAAAAGTTTTTAAACAAGTTGATAACGAAGCAATAAAATTGCACAGGTGAAATAGCTTATCGATTTGTTGAATGACGATCATTCTCTAGTGTCTTCAACTGACCTTTATATATTTGTTGTAAGAGCAGTTCGCAAATAAGGTTTTCATTTCGGAGGTAAATGTTAAACTTGCAAAGAGTGTGTTTCGAATTAGCTGTGAGTGTTTGATTTGTTTATTTGCATACGTAAGTGTTTATGTGTTACCACAAGTCTGTCAGGTGAGTTTCTGTGGCGTAATGGCTAACGATATGGACCTCGGCCAAAAAGTAAACGAGTTCAAACTCCAGTTGTGCTATTACATTGACTTTCAAACTGAGGAAAGGCTTGAACCCCTCATTCCTCAGCTATGGGTTTAATAATATCCCTGTTATTCTTCTACAAGTTTGGTTTTGGCATAGAGTAAGCTAATATGTTTGATTTGCAATTACCAAAGACACCAAACCAAATTAAGTCTGTTTAAATTATTTCAAAACAAAAGTTGACAAGACACCGAAGGCCCGAAAGTGTAATAGCATTAGTTATCCTTAAATAAGCCAAGAAGGTTGATTTGCCATTAAACAAAGACACCAAAGCAAAGCAAGTCTGTTAAGTTATTTCAAAACAAAAGTTGACAAGACACCGAAGACCCGAAAGTGTAATATCATTAGTTATCATTAAATGAGCCAAGAAGGTTGATTTGCCATTAAACAAAGACACCAAACCAAAGCGAGCCTGTTTACGTTATTTCACGGCATATTAAGCAAAGGAAAAGTTGACAGTACACAGAAGAACCACGAGTGTAACGTATGTGCTGACAGACAAATCGTATAATAAGCGAATACTGTCAACTACCACAAAAGGAATACAAACCTAAAAACAATTGTGTGAGGATTGATAACTAGCACATATCGTTTAAGAGATTGAAATTTAACCATACAAACATGGTATATGCCTGAACTAAAATATCTGCCAGAAAATGAGTCCGAATACATTTTCAGTAACTCTGAGAGAGAAATGGATCAACCAGTTTCGGCTTGAAGAACTGACTTCGTACTAATTTACTAAAAAACAAAAACAAAAAAGAAACTTGTCATTTAGTAGAAGATGCCGTTCCTGGGTTTTCATAGAATGAAATCTAAGGGAATGGCAAAAATATCAGAGAGCTGAAAATGCCGTGAAACATGAAGGTGACTGTGCTACGAATCGTTACGGGAACAATTACAATAGTCCCCCGCCTCCCATCTGTGTTTGAAAAAGTGACAGCTTGAATTGGTTATTAAAGGAAGAGTCCATGTTGTATAGACGGCAACAGTGTTGAAATTTGATGTGATACTTTGAGGAGTCCTACAGATCTGACCAGACACTGTAACAAGTACACCAGGCGAAAAACAAAGCGGTTGATCTAATAGGAAAGACTCACAAAGAATAGAATAAACGATACAGGGCGCAGGAGTAAAATATGGAATAATTTTTAACAGTTTTTTTTTTGTCTGGTTAGTCCAATTTTCGAAAAAAAACAAAGTGCGATAAATCTAAATTTTCATGATTTGTTCTCTTTATCAAGCAGTTTTTCATTAAAATTCAACCCAATATGAGCGAGTAAGAAAAGAAATGACAAAGAAACTATGATTTGCTTGACGCCAAAACCAAAACAAAAAAACAATTCCAAAATAATGGGAATTTCTTTATGCCCTCTATCAAGCCCAAATCTTGACTGCCTAGATTACGCTGTATAGCGCGTTTTAGAAAACAAAACAAACGCGACTTCCCATCCAAATATTGGTTTGCTTAAGATTGCTATTTTGGAGGAATAGAATAAAATGTCTGAAGAATTTATTTTGAAGGCATGCAAACCGTTTCAAAGGCATACTGATACAACAATTGAAAAAATAGCGGCCATATTGAGTAAATTGACAGTTTTTTTGTCTATCTTATTTTATTGTTTTATTTTAAATCAAAATCAATTTTGTGTTATAATAAAGCCGTTTATTATCATGCTTGAATATGCCTACTTTTGTTTCCGAAGCTTGTAAGATTCATTTTTATTGCAAGTCTTTGAAAATCATATAACCAATCCGTCAGATGGGGCTGTAGAATACGCCGACTACACCTCTGCAGATTGGTAAGACCCTCCACCCAACAACTACCCTTAATATGGTACTAAATTTCATCAAATGATAAGGCCATAGTCATATAGCTTTGCAGAATGTGGAATACCCCTTCATTATCATTACTCCCAGATCCACCCCGACTCAGATTTGTAGTACCAGCTCGGGTCCCATCTCTAGATGAAATAGAATTGTTCAATCATTTACTTTGGATCATTAAAAGCAGCGGTCGTGTCGATACTGATGTATGGATGCACCACTTGTACGCTAGCAAAACGGCTTGAGAAGAGGCTAGACGGCAACTACACAAGAATGTTGCGAGCAATATTGAATAAGTCCTGGCAGCAACACACCACAAAGCACCAACTATACGGCCACCTGCCTCCCATCACGAAAACTATCCAAGTTAGACGAACCAGGCACGCAGGACACTGCTGAAGGAAAAGGGACGTGCTCATAAGAGATTTACTCCTATGGACCCCCACATATGGCCTAGCTAAAGCAGGACGATCAGCTAGAACATATATACAGCATCTGTGTGAGGATACGGGATTTATCCCAGAAGACCTGCCCGAGGCGATGAACGATAGGGAAAAGTGTCGAGAGAGGGTCAGGGAAATCCGTGTTGGTGGCACAACATCATGATGATGATGAAACCATACGGCTGTGTTCACATTATTTATATTAGATAGAAATACTTAATTAATGGAATTATTTATGTTAGACAGGAATACTTGTAAGCATTTACCCGTGTGCAAAGAAACTATTAATAATAAAGCGAATTATCAGTGTTTGATATAAATACTTGAAACAATTTAATTCTGTGCAAACAAAGGAGCTTTAACAGCTCGTTTAAAAACGATGTTACTGACACATTTTTTTATTTCAAATAATATATATATATATGTGTGTGTGTGTGTGTGTGTGTGCGTGTGTGTGTGAGAGAGAGAGAGAGAGAGAGAGAGTTGTCAGTTAATAACCCACAAGGACTGATATGCCATAAAACAACCAACTAACCAACTAACCAACAAAAAATCCTTTTAGTTATTTTTAACTTCTTTATTTTTTACTTTAGAACTTCAACCTTTTAGTTGCTTCATATGCAAATTTTCAGCATTACTCGACTTGCGCGTTGGGACCATTTGTTAATAAAGCTTTCTGATTGTTTATATTTGGAGATCTCTGCTGGCAGTTAAGGAAAAGCTAATGTTAATATGAAATAAGAATGTGAGTGTGTGTGAGGGAACGAAAGAGAGCGAGAGTGAGAGAGAGAGAGAGAGAGAGAGAGAGAGAGAGAGAGAGAGACTTATATACATGCGTATCTTGGGCTGTCATTATGGAGTTTCATAATAAATGAATAAATAAAAATAAATAAATATAAAAAATACGTCGATCTCCCTTAAGAGAGAACTTATAATTTATTTTATTAATCTTGTATTAAATATTTTTGTTTATCTATTCATGTTCAGTTTAACGGCTTATTTATAATGGAATCGTCTTCCATATCCTGATTAATTGACTTTCTATTCTTGACCCTATCGTGCCCTCTCCAACATTCAGCAAAGTGCTATACCCCTAGCGCTCCCCATCAATACCTTTATGAAGTGCCCTATGAATTCCCTTTCTAAACGAAAAAAAAAAAAAAAAAACACTTTCGTGAACAAACATAAACTTGATATCTTGAAAGAACTCTTTTTTTCACGTCTATACATATGTGTGTGTGTATCTCTATGTGCGAATGAGTGTATGTACATGTGTAATTGCGCGCGCGCATGTGTGTGTGTGTGTGTGTATGTGTGAAGAAAAGCATCAAGAAAGAAAAAGTGGCGGATTAATAAATAAATTGATGCAGGCTTTATACTTAGAAGCTTCATTATCTCTCGGGCGTGAGTTACGTTGAAAAACATTACATTTTCATGGCGTGAATAATATATTGCCATGTAAGCTATCGCTGTAATATAAGCATTTGCCAGCTGTCATGAACGCCTCATAGAAAAGAAACATCTTGTCTTATGAATAATAGACTGACGGTTAACGATCAGGTTCGTCTCTTTATTCTATTCTCTTAAAGATCTGGGTTTGTAACTGACACCTGGGCAGTGTGTTAATCTAGACCATGTCCAAATTTCCTGATTCTAACACCCTCTCCAATCCCTTAGACGTTTTGGAAACTTGTCATTAGGCTGCAGATAGTCTGAAACGACACGAACAAAAACCTTTATCGAGAGTGATTAATTGGTCTTAAAGACGAAGATATTCAACTCGCCTTTTTCTCCCCACTCCCACCATGACCCTTAATATTTCTTCAGGAATATCGATAGCGAAAACTCGATCAAAATAAATAGGATCAAACTTTTATTCATGAGGAGATTACTCAAACCTTTCCTTTTCTCTCCATCTGTGTGTGTGTGTGTGTGTGTGAGTGTGTGTGTGTGTGTGTGTGTAGATTTTCGTTTATTTTTATCATTATTTGTCACTCCTAAAAATCAGGGGTAATTCTGTATCTCTCACGATGTAATATTTATTACGGGTAACAGATTGCTTTACAGGATGACAAAAAGAATCCTACCCAATAAACCAACGTTCCCACCATTCGTATGTATGTTTTTATCGGGGTGAATAATGAAGCAATTCGGCCAAAGTTGAAATCCTGCTATATATATATATATATATATATATATATATATATATATATATATATATATATATATATATGTGTGTGTGTGTGTGTGTGTGTGTGTGTGTGTGTGTGTGTGTGTGTATAAGAAAGAGAGAGAAAGTCGGACCTGTTGGCATGGCTTAGAATTCGCTGACTTCATCCCCGAAGAGGAGAAAAATTCTCTCCTCCATAAGAAAAATGGGCTGTCATGAGTATGACACAGAACTGCATCTGATGGTGAGGTTCCAGTTCTGGTGATTTTGTGAGTGTGAAGGACTTCATTCACTGTCGTTACTTCCAGGTTAACTTTGTCCCGGAATGATAGTACCAGTTAGGATACAATGTATGGGTCAAAGAGACCAGTTCAAATACTTTTTACTTTTTTGTATTCGACAGAAACAAGTAAAAAACAAAATATGAATACAAAAAAATATAATACGAACTTACAATGAGCACGTTACCAAAAAGTCTGGGCATAAAATGACATTAAACGAGTTTAAATTTTAAAATTCATCAAACACACACACACACACACACACACACACACACACACACACATATATATATATATATATATATATATATATATATATATATATAGTGAGAGAGAGCGAGAGAGAGAGGGAGAGAGAAGGAAGGGAGAGTTCAACTGGGCATTTCTAATGTGAATCTTCACTATGCAAAATGAATAAGAAGTCTCTCTCTCTCCCTCCCTCCCTCCCTCTGTCCTCTCTCTCTCTCTATATATATATATACACACACAGAGAGAGAGAGAGAGAGAGAGAGAGAGAGGGAGAGAAAGAAAGAGAGACTTATTATTCAAAAGGAAGATTCACATTAGAAATATCCAGTTGAACTTGCTGAAGATGAAATGGAATCTAATCCACAGAATATTCCAGAACTTTGCTCAGTATTATTCATTATAGATTTTCCGATCAGAAATATCAAGTAATTAATGAAGTGTCAAGTCCTCTCATTACTTCTGCACTCCCCCGAATATTTTTTCAGATGGATTTTTCAATCAGTGATATCTTGTGGTTATTCCCACAAATGAAATGACAAGTGTTCTTTTTCCAGAATTCTCCTAATCAATTTCCTTTGGATTTTCTATCGGTAATATCTTGCGACTACCCCAATTCAAGACAATTACGTTTCTAGTCGTTAACACCACTAATCAAATAACAAGTATTATTATTATTATTATTATTATTATTATTATTATTATTATTATTATTATTATTATTCCAGCACTCACCTCAGTATTCTTTATTATTTTTTCATCAGAAGTATTGTGGGATAATTCTTGATCAAGTGAAAGCAATATTCCTCTGAATTCAAGCACATCTATCAGGATTCAACATTGTACGTTTTTCTATTTATATTTTTACGGTTACTTTTCCTAGCAACAATCTCAGTTTTCAATATGAATTCTTACCAATCAATAGCAGTCCACGTCTTCCCTAAACAGAGTAAATTTCGTTAAATATCAGAAAGAATGTTTTTTATTGATTGTTTTATTGATTTTTTCAGATATGGCAATCTAAATTTGAAAAAAAAAATTATAACCAAACTAAATGCTTTTGAAAAACTACAGATATTCAAAATCACTTTACACTTTCGACTGAGATAGTAAAAGAAAAAAAAAAGATTTTAAAGCAAAGTTAATATCTTAATTAACAAATCTTAATTATATCCTTGAAAATTACCAATGATAATGAAATACTCTCAAACGTTAAAAATCCTGAATGTTCCATAAAAACGAAGAAAAAAATCTTACCAATTATTTCTAAGGAAAGAAAGTGATTTTTGCTTTAGTTAAGAAAACACAAAAGCAATAAAACATAGCAAAAACATATAACAGCAGAGACAGAATTTGGAGTTTTTTCTAAATAAATTACTAAATTCTGTGATCATTTGACGCGCTGCTTGCGCTGGTTTCCTCATGGCTGAGTTGTAGATTCTCGGATTGGCATCTGAGTCAGCCGGGTTTCGATCCCAGCTTCGGGAATCTAGTCTGTCTAGCCACACTGAAGAGTTCTGATACAACGAAACAGTCTCTCTGTAGATGACAATGAATATATATATATCATCATCATCATATCGCGCTGGTAGCACGGATATCCCTGACCTTCTCTCGCCACTCCTCCCTATCGTTCATCGCCCTAGGTAGGTCTTCAGGACAACATCCTGTATCCTCACATAGCTGCTGAATGTATGTTCGTGCTGGTTGTCCTGCTTTTGCGCGGCCATGTGTGGGGATCCATAAGAGTACATCTCTTATGAGTTCGTCCCTACTTCTCCAGCAGTGTCCTGCATGTCTGGTTCTTCTAACTTGAATAGTTTTCGTGATAGGGGGCAGGTGGCCGTACAGTTGGTGTCTTGTGGGGTGTTGCTGCCAGGACTTGTTCAGGATCGCACGCAGCATTCTTGTGTAATTGCCATCTAGCTTCTTCTCCAGCCGTTTTGTTAGCGTTTTTTGTGTAATTGCCATCTAGCTTCTTCTCCAGCAGTTTTGTTAGCGTTTTTTGTGTAATTGCCATCTAGCTTCTTCTCCAGCCGTTTTGTTAGCGTAAAGATAACCATGACCCACACTCAAACCACATATATATATACCCAGTTATAACTTGATCAATTGTCGTTCAAATGATCTCAAAATTTAATTAATCCGTTTAAAAACAACTCAAATTACTTTGTTAAATGTTTTATGTTGTTTTTCCCTTTTTATGTATAGTAATAGGGTTGTCTAGAAAAGAAACCGCATTCAAATATTACATTTAAAGCTGATTCTACACATGCTGTTAAAATTTGAGAACATTTGAACAAGAACATGTCAAGCTATTAGAATAGGAAATAATATCAATTTTTTTCGGAAATATCCTGAATATTTAAAATATATTGAAAAACTATATATATATATATATATATCATCATCATCATCATGACGTGCGGCTAGCACGGATATCCCTGACCCTCTCTCTCCACGTCTCCCTAACATTCATCGCCCTCGGCAGGTCTTCAGGGTTACATCCCGTATCATCACATAGCTGCAGTATGAATGTTCGAGCTGGTCGTCCTGATTTTGATTGGCCATATGCGGGGGTCCACAGGGGCACATCACTTACGATCTCGTCTTTGCTTCTCCAGCAGTGTCCGGCATGTCTGGTTCGTCTAGCTTGTATAGTTTTCGTGATGGGAGGTAGGTGGCCGTATAGTTGGTGCCTTGAGGGGTGTTGCCGCCAGGACTTGTTCAATATTGCTTGGTTCATTCTTGCGTAATTGCCGTCTAGCTTCTTCTCCAACCGTTTAGTCAGCGTCCAAGTAGTGCATCCATACAGCAGTATCGATACGACCGCCGCCTGGAAGAAACTGCGTTTCATTTTATCGGTCAGGTTTGATTTCCATATGATCGAAAGCCTATCGATAGTTGTCCATGGCTTCGTTAGCCGTGTGTCGATGTCTTTTTTGGTTGATGAGACGCTGCTTCCTATATATATATATATATATATTAGTTGTTTGGTTGTTTTGTTTTACGACGTAACAACCTGTTTAGGGTTATTTAAAGGTGAATCAAGTCATTTTGATAAGTTCCAAACAATTCAGTTTAGTATAATTTTTTGTTCACGATATCAAAAACATTTCTATTTCAAACAATTCCTTTTTGCATAAATACACAGTTTACTTCTATTTGACCCTTATCAGTTGCTACCACTCCCGTCAGAGTGAACCTGGGAGCGATGTCAATGAATTGGGTACTCCACATTCCCCAGAGCTCCAGAATTACTTGAACCTTACCATCAGATTGTTTAGTATCATATGCAGGTCACTCGTTAGCTGGGGGTCTTACCCCTCTACAGAGAAGCTGATGGCGTATTTTACTGCCCCAACCAACAGGGAAAATATGGTCCTAGATGTGTGGTAGATAAATGCCACATAACTACAAAATAGTTAAAATCATTATGAATATAAAGTTGACTCATTGAGGTGCCCGTAGTGTAATGATTATCATCATAAGAAATGGACATGGCGACACGAGTTCAAATTCTGGACGAGACATAGCATTTCACATAGCACTAATAGCCTTGGGAAAGGTATGATTCCAATTATTCTCCCTCCAGCTATGGGTAAATAGTAGGGCACACTGGTTTCTTCAGCCTTGGTGAGGCAACTAGTCTAGGAGAAGGAAAACTCTGAATTCAGACCTGTTAAACTCCACTTAAAAATTGACCTTGTGTCATATCCGGCCCGAGTGCAGCGGTCGGGTAAATAGGATTAAGTTGACTCATTTATGCAATTGCGTGTCATAGGTCACGATGGGAAACTAATTTTACTTGTTATCAGATATTTTAACACGTATCTGCATACTCCCACGATGAGGATATGACATTCTGACAACGTACGGTACACACCCACTGATAATTGTATCATTATATGACACTGGGTGAATGGAATTACAACCTCGGAAATGTGCCAGAAAATAAATAGTTAGATGTAAGTCTGCATTTATTTACTGAATGAAGATATAAATCTTTTGAAACAGAATTTTGTTGAAAGGATATAAGGCCACTAATTTATTAATCATTTCAGCCAGCTTTATTTAATTGTGTGAAATTTTAATATATTTTGGATGGTAAAATATGAACTTTTTTTGTAAAGGAGGTGCCCGTTATGGACGCGGCGACCCGAGTTCAAATCCTGGACGAGACATAGCATTTCATATAGCACTAATACCCTTAGGAAAGGTAGGAATCCAATTATTCTCCCTCCAGCTATGGGTAAATAGTAGGGCACACTGAATTCTTCAGCCTTGGTGAGGCAACTAGTCTAGGAGAAGGAAAACTCTGAATTCAAACCTGTCAAACTCCGCTTAAAAATTGACCTTGTGTCATATCCGGCCCGAGTGGATGGGTTGGTAAATATGATAAACTTTTCTGTAAATCTGTCTCTTGGAGGAATTTTGTAAAAATATTATGACAAAGTAGTACATAAATCACGGTAGCACTGGAAATAACAAATCTCTCTCTCTTTCTCTCTCTCACTCTCTCTATCTCTCTCTTTCTTTATATATATATATATATATATAGGTGGGTATCATACAATAACTGATGTTTATACAACAGCATTGCTTCTAACAAAGCCTTCATCAGATGATGACTCCGAGTCCAGGCATGGTTTCGGGGCCGAAGCATCATTACCACTAACCTTGAACGCCCCAGCAGTATCTCACAACACCACCAGACTTTGTCAGATTGTTGTCGCTATGTGGGATTGCCAGATCCACGCTGATGCAGCTAGAGCCTTATCTTGGATCTTTTCCATGTATTTTCTCTTATCCGATGGAGGAAGTCCAAGATTAGTTAAGAAAACGGAGGTTGAGTTCGCAATAAAACCTCTGCATCCGACTTCGATAGGAAATACATTCATTTTCCAGCCATTTCTGACAAATTGTTCTCGCAGATCTTCATATTTTTCCGACTTACGCTGATGTGCCAATTCGAAATTTTCTTCATAAGGGACCGTTAACTCAATAGCGAAAACTTTTTTTGCTTTAACGGACCAAATGACAATATCTGCACGCTTTTTTGTTAACACTATTTCAGTTGGAAATATGAAGTTATGTTTTAAATCGGTTATATCATCATCATCATCATCATCATATCGTGCTGGCAGCACGGATATCCCTGACCCTCTCTCGCCACTCCTCCCTATCGTTCATCGCCCTAGGTAGGTCTTCAGGACAACAACCTGTATCCTCACATAGCTGCTGAATGTACGTTCGAGCTGGTCGTCCTGCTTTTGCGCGGCCATGTGTGGGGATCCATAAGAGTAGGTGCTCGATTTGTAATGGTTAACATCGTTGGAAATGGATACGATGACCGGAGTTCATACCCTGTTTATTTCATTATATATTTTATATAATGAAGGCACAAGGCCTTGGAGTTTTGGGGGAGGGGAAAGGAGCGGTCTTAGCTTTAACTAAAATTTCTAAGGGGAACCTAGCTAGCCACATTCGCCGACCCATTCAACAATACAATATATAACCATTCATCCATCGCCATGCGCGCTGCTACCACCAAAATACCACATTTGCTCTATGAAGAAAGACCTACTTAAAACCCCGGAAGTGATGCATGATTTTATTTACAAATTGTGATTTTTTACAAATGAATTCATATGATGGGGATGGGAGAAAAACCCCGAAATATATACAAAAACAAAGAAACAAAGGAAAAATCCCCCGTTTGGTTGCCCTCCCATCCCCCCGTCTATAAAATTGGAGGCTGACTGTTTTCCGGGGCAAAAGAACCGGAAACAAGTCGGACCTGCCCTAGGTGGGACTGGGATCCTAATCTACCGGGGAAAAAAGAAATAAAGGGTCGGACGCGGTATGGGTCGATACAAGCCGGTAATATGATTTTTATATATATGAATGTTCAAGATCTTCAGTAAAAGCGGACTGGGATACGGGTTGATGTAAAATAATGGGGATGGGGAAGAAATCCAACTATTCTCGCTCCAGCTATGGGTAACTTGTAGGATAGCCGGTGCACTTTAATCTTGGTATGGTATCTGTTCTCGGTGAAAGAAAACATCGACTTCCAACCTATTATAATTCACTAAGAAATTAACTGTGTCCCTTCCTGGAAATGTGAGGATATATATTATCATCCACGGACAGACTGTTTCGTTGTATTACAACTCTTCAGTGTGGCTAGACACGTGAGATGACTTAACGTCATTCGAATATCTTATCTCAGAGTCATTGTCATTCTCAGTGTTAGTGAAGGAAATTTTTACATATTTCTTTTTACGTATACGTTATCAGCTACAAGGAGTCCTCAATTTTTTTAGATGAATTATTACATTTCAGCTTATATCGTAGTGGGCAAGTTTCCCTATTACTAATCTATACATATTAATGTATTAAGGTGTCTAGTAAGATCCAGGTATTTCCTTTTGTTTTATTTTCAATCAATGGTCCACTGGTGAGGCAAAATCCACAAATTAACAAGTTTTTTTTTTCTTGTTATCCCTATGTCTAATCTTCTGGCTCAGATTGATTAATCAGTTTGTGTACCAAAGTGCCATAGAATTTTTTGATCTCATTTTCTTGAAAAGTATTCTGGTATATACAGATAGAATTTGTTAGTATGTCAAATTTTAGTCTCTTGCACAATTCCTAGTCGTTCATTTCTTCAATGCAGTCATGTGTATCCTTGTATTCCTTTTGTGTCAGTTGGTTGCATAAGCTTAATATGTCATGAACTGTTTCATTTTTATCCCCATAAAATCTACATTTGCTTTTTTCCTACGTATCGTCTTTTTTTTTTTTGTTTCAACGTAATTAGTCCTTATGACATAATTTTGAGTTGTCGTTTATATAGATTTAAGCTCTCTTTCTGTTTTCTCTTTGCAACTATTTCCACATTTTCTCTTGTGTAAGCTTGTCGCTTGAATTATCCTTATAGTTGTTTTTCTTCCAATTTTTGTTTTATAGATTATAATTATAATTATTATAGATTATTATTATTATTATTATAGATTATGCTGATTATTATTATTATTATTATTATAGATTATGATAATTATTTTAGATTATGATTATAGATTATGATTATTATAGATTATAGATATTTTCGCTCAATGCGAGTTTTTCACAGCATGTTCAACTTGTTGCATTTCACCAAAGTTTAAAGTCACATAAACTCGCCAGATCTCTACTAAGTATTCTAACTGATTTTAACGGTGCTGTGGTCTGGATAGTCTCGATTCTTCCTCCTACTATTCGTTACACCAATTTCTTTTCTATGCTTTTAGGGACCGTTCGATTACTCTAACAATTCATACAATGATCACTTTGAATTTAAAAAAACTTATCCGCTTTCTGGCAAGATCTAAGAGTACTATAGGTAAATTCGGCTATTTGCGAAATGTACATGGGACGTTCATTACATATATACATAACGTAGAATACATAAAGAACATAGGAATCTCGAAATTCGAAAACACGTAACGACTTCTTGTTCAGGTACGAAACCTTTTTATTAACTTTGAGTTAAAGGTTTCTACATAAGGAGGAGAGACACAATCTCGCTATGCCGTCTTATTCATTTGGCCCCTATCTCGTGCGGCACCGACGGCACGCAAATTCATCTCGCCTCAGCGAGCCCTAAAAGTCGACCGTCTTCGTCCAGTGTCTAGTCTCAACCTTTTAACTTTCTTTCAATTCTCCACAAACCTTTGCGAGCTTCCGGTGCGTGACGTCACTTACACTCCGTCACTCGTTTCGTCTCGGACTATTGTGACATCTCTGAGTGATATCTTCGTTTGCCGGCGCGCGCCCACGTTAGCACCTGCATCAATGTTTGCACCTAACTAACCCATGTGCTGAGCTGAAAGGTTCTCAGCTTAACTAAACCCAAAGGCATGAACCGAGATCTCTTGGCTATTACGTTACATAAGTACTTACCTTTCCTTTCGTTTTATTCTATTGTCAATCTATAGTCTGTTGGAAGTTTTTTTATGAACATCTTACATAATAAAGCTATGATTTCTAAAATCTCACAGATATCTATCTTAGTAGAGGGTTTTTCTGGAACTACTTTTTTCATTATGACTTGCTACTATGTTAGATCGATTTAAATAGATTAGTTGATTGATTGCCTTTCACGGTAATTCAATCGGTCTGGAGTCATTTTATACCTAAAATGTTTGTAAATTTCGTTTATCTGATGTTTATATTTACATTCTTTTTGTATTGCACTACAGCCCCATGGGGAATAAAAGGTTAGCACTACCCCTTAGATTTCTTTTGGACTTCGTGGTAACCTGACGGTGATAAAAAGAAACGAACACAAAACAACGTCTCTTGGTTCACTTGATACGAAAATTTATTTGCTATTATTTTTTCAGAGTAGTCACTGAAAAGAGAGATATAGAGTAGGAAATATGTCGACTGAATTCGATAGACATAAAAACAAGCTGTACCAGGCGAAAGGGACAGCCATAGAGTTAGTCATTTCTTCTCTGCTGACCCGGCAGTTATTTCGTTCGGAGTCTCCACTCTCGTTCGTAGGCTCTCTGCTTCTTCTGCTGCACTTTCTCTGACTCACCCCCCGCCACTGCCTCGAATCGCTTTCTTTTATATGTTCCACCAACCTCACGCCATCTTCAAAAAGGTTATTGACACGTCTACGAAAAGCAAGGTTTATTTGCCTTGACCTTTACAACCCCAAAACCCATGTTTTGCTAGAAAACAACTTATAATCAACTAAAATTCCTAATTATTTTACATTTGTTGTCGTCTCTTAGGTTTTTTCTTTGCTCAGTTACATGATATCAAGTATTCTCATGTAATACAAATAATTTCCTTAGAGCTATATGGTATAATGTATCCTTATCTAATCAAGTATTCTTACCTAATACAAATAATTTCTTCATAGTTATATTCAATCGTGTATTCTTATAGATGATTTTCAAACAGATTGCTGCCCAGTCGGCTGGGTCTGTAGAATACACTGACAACACCTCTTCAGAGGGGTAGGGCCCCACGCCTAATGAGTTTCCTGGATATGAAATACAATGTGATGGTAAGGTTCCAATTGTACTAGATTTTGAGTTATGCGGCGTAACCCTTCTGACCCGGAGTGGAGACACTTATTCTGAACTGAATTGCTCGAAATAGAACGTTATGATCATATAATTGTGTTTAAACAAATAACTAATGTTTAATTTCATTGTTATTGATAAAAAAACAATACTTGGAATCACTTATCTTTGTTGACTTATGCCAAATATAAATGTTTGAAATAGAACTGTTTGATCATTTAGCTATTTGTAAAGAAATGAATGTTTCATTGAATTGTTATTGATAAAGAAAACAATACTTGCAACTATTTAACTTTGTTGACTTATGCCAAGTCAACTGTTTGAAATAGAAACGTTTGATCATTTAACTGTTTGTAAGTAAATGAAAGTTTTATTGAATTGTTAGTGATACATAGCAATACTTGAAACCATTTAACAGTTCATGGGAAAGAGTAATGTTGAAGAGAATTATTAAAATTAAGGAGCAATCCTTCGAACTGCTTAACTTTTTTTCATTTAAGTTTATAAATCATATATAACAAATACATATGTATAAACCGGATTTTGCATTAAATGACTTACAATGGTTGATATGCTATCAAATCAAACCTCTTTATATTTATATGTACATTTTTGTGGTATTTCTTCGTAAGAGATTTTATCTTTATTTGTTTTGATGGTATGTTAAAAAGTAGTTCCTATGACATAGTAACTTACGTACTTGAAGTAAGTGAATTTGAAATTCAATCGCGTTATTACATTCACTTTTGGACTAATATACTTATATTCTAATATACTTTGGAAAAACAAGGGTTAAATACTACAACAATAATTCTACAAAAATAATTTTGATATTAAATAAACCATGGAGATTTTCATTATATAAAGAAATCAGATACCAACCCGATATGTCAAAATTCTTTTGGCTCGTTTTCTAAAAATTACTTTGTTTGGTATTGGTATTTTATAAGTTTATTTCTTTCAAGAGAAACATATAATACTTGAAACGATGTAACTTTGTGCAAAACATATATATATAACATATTAAAAAAATAAATACCAAAGCTTGATACTATTTACCAACCCCTCCGCTCGGGCAGGATATGACACAAGGTCAATTTTTAAGCGGAGTTTAACAGGTTTGAATTCAGAGTTTTCCTTCTCCTAGACTAGTTGCCTAACCAAAGCTGAAGAACCTAGTCTGTCCTACTATTTACCCATAGCTGGAGGGAGAATAATTGGATTCATATCTTTCCCAAGGCTATTAGTGCAATGTGAAATGCAATCAGTATCGTACAGGATTTGAACTCGTATCGCCGTGTTCATTTCCTACGGCGATAACGACTACACCACGGGCACCTCCAAAGCTTGATATGCCATGAATACCAACCATTAACTGAGTAAAAATAAAACTATTAGTGATGGATAGAATACTTGAAACCATTTAATTGTGTGCAAACAAACAAGGTCTAGCGTATTTAAAATGTTACCTTATATTGCTGAGTGTTAAGCAAAGAGGTATCAAGTACCATTTAAAAAATATTTGGTATGACGCGACCTAGGATTAAACCCAGGTCTCCTAGACCATCGGCAAACACTCTACCCGCTAGGCCGATGAGCCAGTTGTATTTTAAAACGAGCTAATTTGTTTGTACACAGTTAAATGGTTTCAAGAATATCTAACACAAATAATTCTATTTAAATCAAATGTTTGTTTGCACAGAGTTAAATGGCCTCTAATTCTTTATTCTTTATTCTCTAATGGCATATCAACCCTTATAGGTTATTTAATGTCAAATCCTCTTTATATATATATATATATATATATATATATATAAAGCGGATTTGACATTAAATAACCTATAAGGGTTGATATGCCATTAGAGGATAAAGATTAAAGAATTAGAGGCTATTTAACTCTGTGCAAACAAATATTGATAAAAGTAGAATTATTTGTGTTAGATATTCTTGAAACCATTTAACTGTGTACAAACAAATTAGCTCGTTTAAAAATTATCTACAAACTATACGTTTCCAAATCATATATATCTAATATATTCACATTTTTAAGTCATCTTTTTTTTTGCGGTGTAAAAAGGGTGTCAAAGGAGAAGTAAAAGCTGAGCATTCTTTGAGGAAATGTTGAAAAATGTAGGATCTTTGAACATCGTTTCTGAATCACACTGTAGGCGAAATGAATGTTCATTTATTCATAAGTGTCTGAATATGAACGTCGATCGACCATATGCATTGCCTTATTAAGATATATGAGGGAGTGGAAAATAGCAGCCTCCCGCCCTTCGTCTTCATGGGGGTGGAGTTTTGTTGCCTATTGATAATTTTCTACTTTTGGGGGTCGTGAGAAACAACCAGGTGAATGATGTAACATGCTTGGCCTTTTAAGAGGTTTTGGCGTTTATTTGCAAAATTTTGATTGGTTCAGGGGAAAAAAAAAGACGTGTGATGACGATCAATAACGCTGCATTTAGTCTTTTTAAGTCGAAATTCAATGGCTGTACTTCACCTTTTTTTATAGATCAGGCACTCCTGTTAAATTTACCCAAAAGCTCATTTTGCTTTTTTAATGAAACATTTAATGGTATTCATTGTATTGCTCATTTTGCTTCCTTTTCAATGAACCACATGTTTTATGCGCCAACTGTCACGTTCTCTCTTTTCCACCTATGTGTGATTGCCAAAATGATTATGTGCATATTTCAGTTGACACATCCTATTCAACTTGCAATTTAACTTTAAAGACATTTTTTCACTTAATATCAACGTATCTTAACTGGTTATCACTCTCATTCCTAAGAAGGTGCGGACGGCTAAACGGTTCAAAGCACAAAAAATGGAACCTGTGAGACGAGTTGAAATTCTAACAGAGAGAACTTCAGTCTATGAATTCTCTAAGAAATATTTCGATACCTTGAAATTGTTGGAAACGCAGAGTTGTCAAGAAAAAAAAAACGAAGCAAGTGACAGTCTGAATATAACATGACTGGAGGACATACCGTATTACGTATTTATCTTCCCGAGTGTGCAAAATGCTCAGGCACTGGCACTGGATCTGGATATTTTAAATTATCCTAGAGGACTGTATTTGGTTCATGGGTAAGAGTTTGTCCATCTAGATTTTAAAAAATCAATAAAGGAATGAAACAGTGACTAACTAGTTTATTTTTCATATATACGAGGAGCATACGATCAGTTTCCAGACTTTTTGCGTATTGGCACTTTTATTAATAGTACACGCATGAAACTCTAGTCCCCTTCGAAGTAATCTCCTCCAGCGGCAATGCATTTGTTGTACCGTTCAAACAAATTCTGGAAGGCCCCATGGAAGTCCTGTTGTGTGAGCGTGTCAATGACCTTCGTCACAGCCTCTTTCATTTCCTCAATTGTCTTATAACGACAGCCTCTGAGCTTAGGGAATAAGCAAAAGTCACAGTGAGCAAGGTCTGGACTATTGGGAGGGTGGGGAACTGTATTAATGCCCATCTTGGTCAAATAGTCTGTGACAAGGATGGAGTTGTGGACTGGTGCATTGTTCTGGTGGAAATGCCACCCGATTCGAAGAGTGCTGGCCTCTTCCCTAGGAATATCTTCCTGAACTCCCTTAAAACCTCAACATAGTAACCCTTACCCTAACTCTAACCCTTTGGCCCATCAACTCTAGTGTATTGACTTCCTTACTCCGACCACAGCTCTCATCATCCCTCACAGACTCCCTGCCTTCCTTGAATCTCTTATACCACTCAAAAACAGATGCTCGATTCCTGCAAGATGGTCGAAATGCAGTCTGAAGCATTCCATACGTTTCTGTGGCATTTTTTACAAGTTTAAAACACAATTTTATTGCATATCGCTCTTCTAAAGTGTCAGATTGCATTTTTGAAATTCACCAGCTGTGACAATCAGGCTTTAGTAAGGTGTATTCCAATTCCTGCTGTAGCTATTCATTTGAACCTGAAATCATAAAAATTCGTCAGTCATCTCGTAAGATGTTTAGCAATAGTATACTGAATTTTCAAGAGTCCACGACAATTTTAAATGCCTATACGAAAAAAGTCTGGAAACTTATATTATGCACCTCGTATCTTTTACAAATTCGAACAGAAAAAAAAAGATAATTCATAAATTAAAAAAAAGAAAGAAAAAGAAATCCTCTTAGTAATTAGAATGGATTCCGGAAAACTTAAAAAAATTTCATGATTATTCCAGATTATTCCATTAATGAAAACATAAAATGAAACTTTAGAAATGAGCACCTTGTCAGCTGGGTTGTAGAATACGCTGACTGGATCTGCTAATGTGGCTCCTGTCCTTGAGTTTTGCAGAATGTGTAATACTCCTTTATTACAATTACTCCCAGGTCCACTTAAACTCAAACTGGTAATATGTATTAGGGTCTCGTCTATGTATCAAATAGAATTCTTCAATCATTTACTAAGGATTATTATTAGTTATTTGAAACTAGACTTGATGGTTGGTTGGTTGGTTGGTTGATTTTTGACATATCAACCATTATAAGTTATTTAACGCGATCTATTTTTATGTAAATAATCAGTTTTATTTCAAACAATCCATTTTAGTATGAGTAAACAGTTTAATTGTGAAAAACATTTCTATTCAGACTATTCAGTTTATTTAAACAGTTCTAATGCAGGTTATTCAGTTTAGCATAAGTACAGATTTTGTTTACACAGTAAAAAACAGTTCCATATTAAACAAATCAGTTTAGTGTAAGTACAGTTTCCATTTGAAATAATTCAGTTTAGCATGAGCACGCAGTTTAAATGTAAGTACGGTTTAATCGTCAAAAACATTTCTATTTCCAGCTATTCAGTTTAGTCAAACAATTCCGCTTAGTATAAATGCGCCGTTAGTTGTATTTAATCCATAGATAGGGCCTTATCAGGTGCTACCATGCCGAGCCAGAGTGGAACTGGGAGTAATGGCAATGAAGGGTTGCTCTGCATTCCCCAATGCCCCAGCATTACAGGAACTTCACCATCAGATTGTTTAGTCTCATATCCAGGACACTTATCAATATACTTATATAAACAATTTGGCATTGAATATCTCAGAAAGGTTGATATGCCATGACTAATTAACCAACCTTCCAACCAAATTAAAAAATGTTAGCAAGAAAACTCAAAGATAAAATATAGTTCACATTGCATTACCTTTTCCAATCTGTCATGTTCATTTTTATGTTCTTTTTTAGCCCGTTTCTTACACTGAGTTGTGAGGAGTTACTTGCTTTTTATCAGCGTTTTGTGCTTTTCCTTTTCATTTAACGCGAGCTGTCATGAGCGATTTCGCTTTTCAGATGTTCTCCGAATAACTATACAGGGTGAAACGATTAAATTGTCGTCCTAAAGAGAACAACACTACAGCTTTATTTTAAAACTTTTATTTTAAAAAATAAATTCAGGTAACTTGATTATGTAGTAGAGCTGACATCTATTCAATGTAGCCTCCTTCAGCCTCAATCACCTCCTCGATACAGATCTTGAACTGGGAGCATTCCTTTTCCACAAGCGCCGGCGAATACTCGGCGAATATTCGGCGATCAGGCTGGCTTTGGTGATGTTGATGATGTTCTCTACGTATGACCAAACGAAGTAGTTTAGCGTGTTCAGGTCGGGGAAGGAGAGGGGACAGTGAGAGAAGGGTACAAAGTCGTAGCACTCCTTCTGAAGCCAAGCCTGGGTCTCTTTGGACTTGTGGGCCGGCGCCGAGTCCTGCTGTCACACCCAGGGTCTGCCACCGGCTACTTGATTGCACCAGCGGATCACCACACTCTTTAGCACATCCAGGTACACTTTGGTGTTTACTTTCTAGCCAACTTCGAAGATGTGAGGTGGCATGATGTGGCCCTCCCTTGAAGCCACACCAAAGACCATAACCGTAGCCGGAAACTTTGTTTTCATTACCCTGGGCACGTTGAACCGTCCGGATTTGCATTTTGAGGGTGCTGGCAGTGGTCCGGTTGTCATAACTTGGATTGGTAGAGAGCGTGCATTGTACAGCGGCGCATCTCCGATCTCGCTCGTTGAACATTGTGTCACTTTGTCTGCAACAAAAAAAAGGTGAAGAAAACCGGTTTTCATTAAACGAAAATGGAATCATGTCGTCTTTTCTAGGGCGACAATTTTATCGTTCCACCCTGTATCTATGATTATATCTGCGCAGGAAATAGAATAAGCACTTGACACACTTTGTGTTTATTTCTGATAAATTATTTTCGAATAGGCAAAAGTCCATCTATAAACACCTTTTAACTATATATAAAGGAAATAAGATGACAAAAAATGATTGTTAGTAAATATATAAAAAAATTAGTTTAAATAAAGACCTATGTTCTGGTGAGCAACTTATATACCAAAGTGATGATGTCTAGACATCTAGACGTCTAACTAGACGACTCAGTATCAAATTTAAAACTTTTCAGTCATTATACGTTCTATCAGCATTTTTTCTGCGAATAGATAAGTTATCAAAACTGCCTGCAGCCGGAAAGAGACGTATTAGATAAAGTCCAAAATCTCACCCCAGGCATCTACTCTTTTTCAACATCTCATCGAAGTCTAGACGAATCAGTGGTAATTTACGATCCTCTTTTACCGGTGGTTTTTGGTAAAACATGGGATTGTGCAAGTGCAGCAAGTTCCACACTTACCAATTCCTTGATCCCAGCAGCTTTTCCTTCCTTTCTTCCTTCCTAAACGGAAAATTCATCTCCCTGATAAAATGAGGATGTGGAAGGTATGAAAAGAAATGCTACGGTCCAGATCGACACAATGTCGAGTGAGAGGATTGGGAGGTTCTTCGACCAATTGATTATTCACTGGATTGAAGGTGTTAATTGTCAAGAAGACTATGTTAAATGAAATTATTATTCCATTTCTTTTGGGTTTTTTTTTACAGCAGTCATAATCGATATTTTTGATATATCTACTATGATATAGCAACAGATAACAAATCGCTTTCTCGACCCGGTTTATTTTGGTTTCTTTGTTTAATGGCATATCAACCTCCGGGGGTTATCTTATACAAGAGAAATCCTTGTAGAAGAACGCTAAGAACACCGATAGCGAGGATATGAGAATGTTTATATCTTTCTCAAGAGTATTAGTCTAAAAGTGAACTTAATAGCGCGACTGGAATACGAACTCGCGTACGACGATATCGCTGTCCACCACATTAGTCACTACATCGCGGAGAACCCCTCTTCAGAGAATTGTGCAGTTGCGGCACCCTCGATACTTATCAGACCCCCAAGATCCTGTACCATAGCCCGATATGGATACGAAATTGACATATAATGTTCATTAACATAAGAATCTCGAAATACGAAAAACACTTACGACTTCTTAGTTCAGGTACGAAACTTTTTATTACCTTTGAGCTTAAAGGTTCTTCGACATAAGGAGAGAGATACACATTCTTTCTATTCTGGCTTTTTCATCTGATCCCCCCCCCCTCATCACGTGCGACACCTGCTTAAGACCTCTGCAGGCAAGCGAAAATCAACTCTTCTCGTTCAGTGTCCAGTTCTCAACTTCGCTAACTTTCTTCAAAATTCCTAAAATCCTCCGCGCGATTCCGATGCGTGACGTCACCCGCACTCTGTAACCCCGTTTCCCATCTGGGCTATTGTGACATCTCTGAGTGACACGTCCGCTCCTCCTGCGCGCTCGCGTGATAACCTGTGTTAATGTTGCCCCTAAGTAACCCAAGCACTGAGCCGAAAGGTTCTCAGCCTAACTAAACCCAAAGGCATAAAACGAAATCCCTCGGCCATTATATTGCAATCCTAGCATTCTCATCCTTCCTTCACGAAAATTCAACTCGGTGATACTATTTGAGAATGCAGGAACCATTCACGGATATACGATAGAGATTAACACTATATTAAAAGCGGAGTTTTAGAAGTGCTTTACTCCCCCGCCCTCCACAATGGAAATCTCGTGGCTATGACTGTTAAATTGAAAGCTGAGAATTTTAAAGAAAATTAACGTCTCATTTATTGATCATGTCTGCCTTGATAAATACAACGTAAAGATTCATGTTTTTGAACACACCTCGTATATTTGTAAAAACACTCAGAATTTATATGACAGTAATTTGAACACTGTATACCTTTGCGTACAATCTATTTATCTAAGTTTATGTTGCTTCTAAGAAAAGAACCTTGGGCAAAAAATATTCTTTTCGATAGATTAGACGACAAGTGTTGATGTTAAACCTTCTCGGCAGAATCTGATACTGCACAATAAATCATCTTTTGGTGTTTTTGTTTTGTCAACAAAAAAAAAAAAGAAAAAAGAAAGGAATTTGGTGGCCCATTTCATATAATACACGTTCACATTCAGGCTCAGTATAAAAAAAAAACAAAGAAGAATGTTACGTTAAGTCCTAGCAAAAAGAGTTGATTGATTAGTTGATTCATTGTTTTTAATGGCACGTCAACCGACCTGGGGATATCTTACGCCTGGCGGTGAGTGTATGACTTACATCGCATGCATATATTTACAGTTTTGTTTAAGAGTTTATTTATTTTTCTAAATACCAGATCTTTCTAAAAAAATAACCGCACTGGGTGTGCTGTTTGAGCTATGGGCGAAAGAGGGATAAGGAGATTTTTTCATATGTTCTTGTTTACAACTTCTCTTTTTCCGGTAGTTCCCCGAGGGATGAACACGGAACACTAAACAACGAATAAACATGAAATTTTTGGTTCATTTTGAAAAAAAACAAAAACTCCATTACACTCTCTTGAAATACTTCAGCAAATGTTTAGTGATCACACTACGTTGCGCGCATATGATCTTGAGAGACGCAAGAGGTTTGAAGAGGTTCCTGAAGAGGTGAAAATAATTCCGGGAACGGGAGGCTTTCAACAAACAGAATTGAAGACAACGTCGAGCGGGTAAAGCAGGTTGCGCATGGTGATCGTTAGTTGACTGTTCGAATGTTTTTATGTCAGTAAAAGCAACCGTGTTCGGAAGATTATCAACGAGGATTCGAACGTGTTTGAAAAGTAACGGGATTGGGTGTGCGGAACATCTGACAGTTCCTGCACGAGAGGAATATCATATTTACCAACCCCTTCGCTCGGGCAGGATATGACACAAGGTCAATTTTAAAGCGGAGTTTAACAGGTTTCAATTCAGAGTTTTCCTTCTCCTAGACTAGTAGCCTCACCAAGGCCGAAGAACCTAGTCTGCCCTACTATTTACCCATAGCTGGAGGGAGAATAATTGGATTCATACCTTTCCCAAGGGTATTAGTGCAATGTGAAATCCAATCAGTCTCGTACGGGGTTTGAACTCTTGTCACCGTGTCCATTTCCTACGACGATAACCATTACACTACGGGCACCTCCTGCACGTGAGGAATATCGCCATCCTGGAGCAACTTCTCACTTTAACTAATCTTACACCATATGATTTTTTTCTTATCTCCAAACTAAAGCAGTCATTAACAGAATGGGTTTTGAAGGTGTAGAGGCCACTGAGAGGGGACTGCAACGACGGAACTAAGTTGCATCCTGGTAAAATCCCCTCAGCCGTGTATAGAAGTGTGGCCGAAAAGGATGGCAAAGTTGCCAGACTCTGGAAGTAAAGCCATGTAGTTTGTTGTTTGGAATCGAAATAAATTATTTGTGACACCAGTTCCGTAATTTGTTTTATCAAAT
Organism: Sepioteuthis lessoniana; assembly: GCA_963585895.1. Classification (NCBI taxonomy): domain Eukaryota; kingdom Metazoa; phylum Mollusca; class Cephalopoda; order Myopsida; family Loliginidae; genus Sepioteuthis; species Sepioteuthis lessoniana. Next base: position 114,734,791 of record OY757911.1, read on the forward strand.
ACGTCAAATTTTTTTTGGATAATTTAAAAAATTACTTAGTTATTGATCAAGCTTACGTTCATAATTTTTGGTATAGTAATTTGATATAATCTTAAGAAGAAGGAGTTAATTATTAATTACATTTAAAGAGAAAATTACAGAACAATTAATTTTAGTCCCAGAATTTATACATAAAAATCTCCATTATCTCAGTGGTGAGGGAAAAAAGATTAAAGAAATATCATGAGGGAGCAAATTGTATCAAATTGAAGATGTGCTTTTTAAATGTAAATGTTCAGTAAAAAAATGTTTGTTATACCCCATTGGTCATCTCTCGTTTTACTTAACGATCTTCACAAGTGGCATGAACTTCAAAGTTTTGGGACAAGTTGAAAATCTGACTCTTGTGTTGAAATTTAATTCATTACGAAAAAAGAACCAGATTTGTTATTCCGTATTGGCATGGAGGAACTATACTTTACATGAATTAAGGAAATAATCATTCTCCAACACTGTATACTAATTGACATAATCATATGGATATCTTAAACCATCTTTATTTCGGTTGGTAATCATTCGTTCCGTCATCCAATTCTGTTCCATTTATTCATTATCTGGGATGACTAAACAAGATGAAAATCTTCTTTTGAGTGCATATTCTTAATCTACATCTTAAACATAACCGACTGAATGAAAATTGGGATTTGCTGCTTGACCACCGATTAAAATTGATGTTCGTCTCTCCAACGGCTCCAGGCAAACTAATGTCAAATTAGAATCTATTATCTGACTTCAAGGATTTTAGTCATCTGACTTTAAACTCCTCCTGTTATATTTTGACCTTCGACCCGGCAAAAAATGCCATTCCAAGGTGATGCACCGGAAGGAGGTGACACATTCTAATGGCAGTTGCAGTAGAGTTGGAGACGGAGATAGACGAGAGTGGTAGGGAAAGCCACACCCGGCTGAAGGGACCCTCGGGAGCCCAGATTGAATTGGGGTCCAGAGAAGATGCTGATAAGATGCAGTAAAGAAAGCCAGCACCCAGCAGAGTAGACCCCAGGGCCTCCGGTTGAGCATCTGGAGAACGAGAAAGACACAATGTTGACGGCCATAAGAGTGGGGGGGGAAATATTTCAGTTCTGTTCGGTCTCCAACACCCTCTCACATACAAATCTTACAATAAAGTGAGAGGTACATATATTTTGTTAAAGAAGTCTTCCTGCGTCTTTATTATTGTGTCGTTATGATGCTGTAGATGACGATATAACACTCCCATAGAGACCCCTCTTTCAATCTCCTCTAAAAGGTCATTGCCTGTCAATTAAATTCAGATAAGCATTAATGGTTTCCGTTTTTGTGATAACTGTTTAAATCTTTTCTAAATTCATTTCAGGCCAAATGCAAGATTTGGTTAATTTAGAATTTGACACGTATTTATTTTGATTTATTTCTAATTGTTTGGGTTTTTTAATACATATGATTAAAAATACTGATGATCGATCTTAAAAGAAACGCATCAGCAAAAAGAAATAACTTTAATTGTATTTCTTAAGAAAAAATAGCAATTAAAGCCGAGAGTGATGAGAAGAGCTGACGTAGAAGCTGTTCTATTCTTCGATTTTACCCCTTCTGTTTGTAATGAGCTTAATGTAATCATTAATAATTTAACAAAACCAATCAGAAGCTCGGATGAACGGTCTATAATCGTCCAAATAAATAAATAGCCAAATTCTTTACTCCAGTTTTTACGTAAATTGAAAGGCGTATCAGAATTGATTCTCTCTAATAGGGTCTTCTTCGTGAGGGGAATATGTTGTTGGAAAACTCGAAACTCCCTAATGAACCAAACAAAACACATCACTGATGTCACCCTTGCGCGCCAAATGTATTAAGGCGTAAGTAAAAATCAGTTAAAATAAAATACATGTAAGTGAGTTTTCAATACATTTTTATTTATTTTCATAAGGCTTTTAAATTTGCCACATTAAATTATCATTTTTTTTTGCGTTCGGAGAGGGCGTTTTTGCTTAGTTTGTAATACTGGTTATTATGAATCTGTATAAATTCAGCCACGTTGTCTGGGGCTGTTTAATACATCAATTCCATCTCTGTAGGGGAGTAAGACTCCCTCCAACGAGTGTCCTTGATATGCGACCAAACCACCAGATAGTGAGGCTCCAATTCTGGTGTTCTGGGAAATGTGGGGTACCACTTCATAGATATTAATCCCAGGCCCAGAGTTCTATTACCTGTCTGCGTCCTATCAATGGCTTAAATACAACTTTTTGAGCATTTATCTGTGCCCGTGGTGTAATGGTTATCGTCGTAGGAATTGGACACGGTGACACGAGTTCAAATCCGGGACGAGACTGATTGCATTTCACATAGCACTAATAGCCTTGGGAAAGATAGGAATCCAATTGTTCTCCCTCCAACTATGGGTAAATAGTAGGGCAGACTAGATTGTTCAGCCTTGGTGAGGCAACTAGTATAGAAGGAAAACTCTGAGTTCAAAACCTGTTAAACTCCGCTTAAAAATTGACCTTGTGTCATATCCTACCCGAGCGGAGGGGTTGGGACAAATGGGAGGTGCCTGTGGTGTAATGGTTATCGTCGTAGGAAATGGACACGGAGTCACGAGTTCAAATCCTGGACTTGACTGATTGCATTTCACATAGCACTAATACTCTTGGGAAAAGTATGAATCCAGTTATTCTCCCTCCAGCTATGGGTAAATAGTAGGGCAGGCTATGTTCTTCAGCCTTGGTAAGGCAACTAGTCTAGGAGAAAGAAAACTCTGAATTAAAAACCAGTTAAACTTCGCTTTAAAAAAATTGACCTTGTGTCATATCCAGCCCGAGCGGAGGGGTTGGTAAATATAAACTGTATAAAATATTACTAATGTTAAATTGAATACTTGGTGTTACATAGCATAGCTTGCAACCATTTAATTGTGCTAACGAATATTTTATATTGAATAGAATTATTAGTGTTTAATAACCTTACTTGAAACCATTAAACTGTAGGCAAACATTTAATTGTTGGTATTACATAATTATCTTGAGGGGGTGTCCTCGTGTTGTAATGGTTAAAACGATGGACTGCGGAATCGTAGTACGCGAGTTTGTACTCCAGTCGTGCTATTACGTTCACTTTCGGGCAAATATCCTTGGGAAAGGTATGAACCCCCTAATCCTCCCAGCTATGGGTTAAATTGTACCACTACTGTTCTTCTAGGAGAATGGCTTTGGCATTAAATAACCTATGAAGGTTGATATGCCATTAAACAAAGAAACCAAACCATAATTATCTTGAAACTATTTAACAATGTGCAAAGAAAACTATTAATTTTAGACATTACTTGAAACCATTGCGAGCAATATTGAACAGGTCCTGGCAGCAACACCCCACACGGCGCCAACTGTACGGCCACCTACCACCTATCACGAAAACTATACCGGCTAGACGAACCCGACATGCCGGACACTGCTGGAGAAGCAAAGATGAGATCGTAAGTGATGTGCTCCTGTGGACCCCTGCACATGGCCAATCAAAAGCAGGACGACCAGCTCGAACATTCATACAGCAGCTATGTGATGATACAGGATGTAACCCCGAAGACCTGCCGGGGGCAATGAATGATATGGAGGCGTGGAGAGAGAGGGTCAGGGATATCTGTGCTAGCCGAACGTCATGATGATGATGATATTGTAGTATAAAACCAAATGAACATTGAACAGAATTATTAGAGTAAGACAGCAATGATTGAAATCATTTAGTTTTGAGCAAATAAATTCGCTCTTACTCATTCAGAAATAGAAACAACCATAAAATATTTACTCTAAAATCTTATATTGTTAAACTATTAAATTGTGTGTGATCAAATGACTGCTGTTAATGTTATAGCAATACTTGTATCAATTAAACTGTGTGGAAACAAATATATAAACCAGATTTAATATTAAATAAATTTCAAGGTATATATGCCATAAACCCTAACCAATTTCATTCTTTACTATTTAATAGTAAACTAATTCGATTACTAACAATCAAATGTGTAATGCCGAATAGAATTATTTGTGTTGAATTGAAATACTTGAAACTCTTTAACTGTGTGCCTAAATTAATTTTTCGGTATTACATAGCAATACTTGAAACCATTTCCTTGTGTGCAAATGAATTTATATTGTTGAATTGATTAATTAATGTTAAATGACAATATTTGTAAGTGTTTCACTGTCTAGAAACAAATGATTGATATTGAATAGAATTATAAGTGTTACACAGCAATAATTGAAACCATTTATCTGTGAAGAAACAATAGAAATTCTAGTGTGCAAACAAATCAGTTGTAACTCATTTAAAAATAATTACAGAAAACCTATTCACTAATAAACCATATGCATATATCCATTTAAATATATGTAAACAAATAACTGGTGCCCGTGGTGTAATGGTTATCGTCGTAGGAATTGGGAAAGATAGGAATCCAATTATTCTCCCTCCAACTATGGGTAAATAGTAGGGCAGACTAGATTGTTCAGCCTTGGTGAGGCAACTAGTATAGAAGGAAAACTCTGAATTCAAAACCTGTTAAACTCCGCTTAAAAATTGACCTTGTGTCATATCCTACCCGAGCGGAGGGGTTGGGACAAATGGGAGGTGCCTGTGGTGTAATGGTTATCGTCGTAGGAAATGGACACGGCGTCACGAGTTCAAATCCTGGACGAGACTGATTGCATTTCACATAGCACTAATACCCTTGGGAAAGATAGGAATCCAATTATTCTCCCTCCAGCTATGGGTAAATAGTAGGACAGATTGGTTTCTTTAGCCTTGGTGAGGCAACTAGCCTAGGAGAAAGAATACTCTGTTAAACTCCGCTTAAAAATTTACCTTGTGTCATAACCTGCCCGAGCGGAGGGGATGGTAAATATGGTAAACAAATAACTGATGTTAAATTGTTATAATTACATAACAATACATGAAACTCTTCAACTGTATTTAAAAGATGATTAATCGTCAATTGAAATATGAGTGTTAGATAAAATTACTTGAAACTATATAACTGTGTACAAAAAGAAAAAAATAGCTCTGCCTCGTTTCAAGTTGTGATCTACAAAACGTGTTTACAAATCATGTATTTAATATAAATTTATAAACCGGATTTGGCATTGAGTAAACTAAACAGGCTGATCGGCCATAAAATCTAAGGCAACCCATTCAAACCAATAACCTGTTTGTTATTCAAAATATTCAAAAATATTCAGAATTATCTTCCAGTTATTTAAATTAAATAAATGAATAAATAAGATAAAAAATAGAATGAAAATCACGTGCGCTATACGAGAAAGATAACGCAAAAATCAAGGGTCCAAAAAGATATAATATGACACTGTCAAACTACTTTTTTGATACAAACCTCTAAGTCATTGTTAAAGGGAAATAATGAAAACTTCCAGAAAAAAATCTAGAAAAGTGACTCTATTCTTTTTCATGAAGCCAGATCAGATATTGTTAAGAAAATAGAGAATTCAAATTTGAGAGTGACGAAGTCGTTTTACACGAAGATCTTTATTCGTTCTTCTTTGACATGAAATGTATTGAATATTCCTTGGTCCAAAGCAATGCTCACCCCAGAACATTTAAGACGTCAACAAACATAAATTCACTCCAATTCAGAGTGGTAGCATCTATTAAGACCTCATCTTTAGATCAAATACATGTGTTGAGAATACTTGATCTCACGTCACTGAATGCAAAAAAAAAAAAAAAAATCTCAAAAAGACGAGGCAATAACAGTAAATATAAATGTACAATAAACACGATTCCAAAATCTTTTGGCATAAAATACCCCAGACAGTATTACATGGCGTTAAAATCAATAAATTTCGCTGGAGAGTAAATGGACTTTGTGAGGTATCTTTATGAATAGATCTCTCCGACTTCCCACCAAATTAGATTTGATATGAAATCATTTAACAGAAAGGGTGGCCGCTCAAATCGAGTTTCAAGCGGGGCCATCAGAAAATTTTCTTGATTTTCTCAACATTTCTTTTTAAGGATGCCTCAGGTGCCATCCATAATACTTGTGTAATAGTATCATCGTAGGAAATTGAAACGGTGACTCGAGTTCAAATTCTGGATGGAGCTGTTTGCATTTCGCTTAGCGCTAATATCATTGGGGAAATTTCTCCCTTCATCTATGAATGAATAGGGTCAGGACAGGGTCTTTAACTTTCGTATAGAAAGAGGTCTAGGAGAAGGAACATTTTTTATTCAAATCTTTTAGATTTTGCTAAAAAAATGACCTTGTGCCATATCTTGCACTTAGCAGATGGTTTGAGCAAATACATATTGCTTGGAGGCGGGGGAGGACCCTGGGAAGCAGACTATCAATCTAATCCCCTACTTGGGGCAAATGATTGTTGAGCCTTGGATAAGCATAGTCAATCAATATCAGTATGTATATTGACGTTGGAATGTTTTTGTCAACTGTTTGCACACTTGGCGTCGATTTTTTTATTTTTTTTATTTTACAATGTTTTCTAAAAGGAAAGATTAAAGCAAAATCTGATGAATGTGCAATATGAATGACATTCTTTTGATAAGTGTGTGTACTGATATCTCTTTCTATTTATAGACATGATGAATGTTCTGGGGCGAACATTCCTTACCTCCCAGGAATATTTGCTCCTTTTCGAGTTAAGAAACAACAAGAAAAATAACTGAATCAAGCGGCTTCATAAATCGAAAATATCGATATCAACCGATAATATCAACGTCTTTTAAGCTACAAAGACCTCCTTCCCTTGCCAACACGAAGAAAAGTGTTTTTACATTTGCCCATTCACTGTTGATCGTTCTCAGATAAATTTCAGTCTTGCTTACGACAACAAAGAAACATTTGAATTATAAGTGATGATTTATTTTATCTCTTGAGAAAAATAATAAGAAATAACCGTTTTGGGATAATTCTAATACTATCAGATATTTTTTTTGACTTCTCTTCGTGAATGTCAACAGGAACGTTTAAACATTTAGGGATTTCTTGTCTTAACATCGCTAGAATTAAAAGTCCTTCGAGATCTTAAGTTTATAACTAACTGCTTAAAAAAAGGAATGTCCTGTGTGTAGCATCAAATATATATCTAGTGATGAAGTTTCAGTTCTGGACCTCTGGGGAGTGTGGAGTAGCTCTTCATTTCCATTATTCCTAGGTCCACTCTGACTTGGAGTTGAAGTCCCTGTTAGGTTACCATCTATGGGCCACATAGATCTGTTTGAAAATTAATTCATGTTGGATAAGAATTCATGAAACCAAATGATTGCGTGTTGATTATTTGTATTAATAATTATTTCTTGCACTTATAATTGTTTAATAAGGATTATTATTATTAATTACTGAAAGCCATGTAATTAAATGCAAATAAATGACTATTATCAAATAGAAAGGGTTTATCGGAACCATATTATATTTATTGTTATATATGAATGTTTAAAACCACACAACTGAGTGCTAATTGTTTGTAATAGATAGGAATACTTGAAACCATATAAATGTATGCTGAAAAACTCTTAAAAAATAATAATACAAAAAATGCAAATAATAAATTACAACGATCTCAGTTCCCTTATCACTAAACATAAAATAATCCAAGACGAGTTGGCATGCCGTTATTGGCAATCAGTAAATCAATCAATAAAAATATATTAAGATACTAAATACAGAAGGAATTTCTGCGTATGACATTGTCCATTTTTCATTTTCCTTATTTTTCTCTTTCATTTGAGTTCTTTCAGCTGACACTTGCAAGCGTTCCCATGTACAATACATTTAAATTATAATCTCCATTTTTTAACATTTTCATTCTACTCTGACAAACTCTTTTTAAGACAAAAATTAAATTTAAAAAAAAAGGAAGCACATGCACAAACACAAAACCTATACTTTGCACCTGATGTAATTCCAGAAAAATAAAATAAAAATAATAAAAGAATACTCCTCCTCTTGTCATACGAATAATCAAAAGCAAGAGAGCTCGGAAGCAGCATCTCATCCTCTGAAAATGACATAAACACGTGACTAGCATGGACGTCTATCGATAGGCTATCCGTCATAAGAAAGACAGATCTGACCGATAAAATTAAACGTAGTTTTTCCAAGCAGCAACCGTGTCGATATTGCTTTATGGATGCACCACATGGACGCTAATTAAACGTATGGAGAAAAAGCTTGACGGCAATTACACAAGAATTCTGCGTGCAATACTGAACAAGTCCTGGAGGCAACAGCCTATAAAACAGTAGCTGTACGGTCGCCTATCACCAACCACGAAAACCATCCAAGTTAAACGAATCAGGCATACTGGACACAGCTGGAGAAGTAAGGTCGAACTCATAAGCGATGTACTCCTGTGGACCTCTGCACATGGACGTGAAAAGGCTGGACGACCAGCCTGAAACTATATACAACAGCTCTGTGCCGATACAGGATGTAGCCTGGAAGACCTTCCGGGAGCGATGAACGAAAGAGACGGGTAGCGAGATAGCGTCAGAGAGATCCGTGCTGGCAACGCGACATGATGATGATGATGATCTCTTGCTTCATTTTTTTGTGAAATTTTTAAGGGGCTACCATGTTTGTGTGCATTTGAGTTTAGGGGAGATGATGATTACTCGTGGGAATAATTGTGGATATGCATTTTGGATAAACATCTTACCAACATGATGTGTGGTCTGTAAAGTGGGCGTGTGCGTTCGAGTGAGTTATTCCTCTCTCTCTCACTCGGGTGCATACTCACAGACATCTGATTAGTGTTAAGTACATGTTCATCTCCTCTGTTCATAGATCGTTGCAAATTGAGAATAAATATACGCTCATAGACATCTTGAAGATACGGATTCCTCTAAAAACATAGTGAATCGACTCCATATGTAGAAATGATTAACAAAACCAAATGACACGTCAAAAACAGATTATTCAACTAGACGCTGACGTACAATTACTTTGATATTTGCTTAGATTCCTATTTCTTTCTAAGTCAATTTCTTTTGTCCCTGCATTTGAACTAATGTCTTACAAATAAGTACGAGGGTTGTTCAAAAAGTTCTAAGCCCCTCTCTGAAAGAAGAGTCATTGATGAAGAGTTTTGTCATGGCAACATATAATAACTTACTAATTCAAATTATTAACTAAATTTCTGTTTAACTAAGGCAAAAAAAAATTATTGTCTTACTTAAATTCAAACATTGTGGAAGTATTGATACGAATCGATATAAGCCGATTACTGTGATTTATTATATTGGGTTATCTTGGAGAAATATTGGAAGACAGCTTATGCAGTAATCAGTCCGCGAGGACAAGAATAAACAGTAACAGGTTATACATCATCATAATCATCATCATCATGTCATGCACGGATTTCCCTGACTCTCTCTCGCTATTTGCCCCTTTCATCCGTTGCTTCTGGTATGTCTTCAAGACTATATCCTTTGTCCGTGGGTAAGTTCTTGCTGGTCAGCCGACACTAGCACGACCAAGTAAAGAGGTCCATAGGGAAATGTAACGTGTGACTTCATCCTTGCTTCTCCAGCAGTGCTCCGCATGTCTTGTTCTTTTTCTTTTTTGTATGGTTTTTAGAGTTAGGAGCTTAGTTTTCGTGCAGAAAGATTACCAAAAGACTATATATATATATATATATATATATATATATATATATATATATATATGTATTAAATGTAATTAAAATCTCAACTTCTTACTATCGTTTTATTACAATAAGCTTCACGTATCTATTGAATAGAAGACAGAAATATCTAATAGAACTAACCGTTTTGTTTTCTATTGTGTAGCTGAAACTGTCACATTCTGACCTTTGAAACCCGGTTAGTGTAGACTTCGTAAACGGGATATGCACCTGTGTCTTATGGCAAACAAAGGAATGCGTATTTTCACCACCTGAATTGTGCCGGAAAAAAATCTGTGGGCATCCAGAAAATGTATAATGACGGAAGAATATCGACCCCAGCGGTCAGTCGGGGAGTCGGCAATCAGCAGAGTAGACATGTCTGTCGGAGGGGTCGGCCGCCTTCAGGCTGAGAACCGGCCATCATATATCGTCAAAGAAGCAAGAAGAAAGAAGGCTCTGAAAATGTGTATTGCAATGTGGTGTCAAACATAGCAGTTCAAATCTCTCACTCTTTCTCTCTCTCTCTCTCTCTCTCTCTTACAGATATTTCAAGTGCCATTGCCTCTCCATCTTTATTGGTTTCACAATAAATGAATAATAGTCAAGAATCGATGTTAGGAAGATGTGAGTTCCATTAGTTACAGATATCTTACTGCTCTACAGGACAGCATTTGAGCACTTCTTGATTTATTCCCATCTGTTCACAATCAATCCATCTCTCTCTCTCTCTTTCTTTCTCTCTCTCTCTCTCTCTCTCTATATATATATATATGTATATATGTACGTGTCGTAGCTGATGTAATAGAATGCTATTTTCACATGTATTTTTCGTTTTGCTTCAAGTCATTATTGAATTTTCAGAATTTTCAATTATTCTAATTATTTGAGTCACAATAAAGTGGTAAATAGCGCAGTAGTAACCTATTTTCTTGTCTCCATTTTGAAACGAGTTATGATCTTTTTTTTAATCTAAAATATTTTGTTTGCTTGGAAATGTGGTGGTACCGATTTACGATTCTAAAGAAAGAAAACGCCACTTTGAAATGTGCTTGTGAAAATTCTGTAATTTTTTTTCAATGTTTTTCCAAAAATTTGTTGGAGTACATTCGCTTTTGAGGTCGCATATGTATTTAGAAAGAACGGTGTTGTGTGCGTGTTTATTATTGATGCTCGACAGTTTATGAAAACTGCGAATGATAAACCACGTCAAAGTTACTTCGTGATGTTTCGTGTTGAACGATATTTTAGAGTTGAGGGAGTTCACGTAGCGTGTGACTAACGCGCTGGCATGTGATATCCTAGCATGTGATATCAAAATCCAGTCGTGGTATTGTTTTAACTTTTAGACTAATAAACTCGGTAAAGATATGAACTCCTTCCCCTCACCACTAACTTTGGGTTAAATAGTATCACTGCAGTTCTTCTACAAGGATCGTTTGGCATTAAATAACCCACGAAGGTTGATAAGCCACTAAATAAAGAAACAAAACAAAACTACAGTCGAGTCCTTGATTTGAGATTTATTGCAATGAAATCCAGATAACCTTAGAATTAACTCCGTTATGTGAGAGTGATTTGTAACCTGTGGTCCAGGCCCCACGAAGTGAGTCTGCAAGTTTTATTGAAGTCGTATGCAGAAGCTGCAAGTATGTCTTGAAAATTTATATTAGTCGATTAGTGATAGAACTCCAATATTGAATTCCATACTTGTACACATCTATGAAAATTCAATTTAAACAGTAACCGGTCCTTGCCCGGTTGATGTTGAATACACCGATTGAAACTCTGCAGAGGGGTAAGACCCCCTCAACGACTATCAAGGATATGACACTAAACAATCTGATGGTGGTATTCCAATGATACTTTCAATGTCATTGCTCTCAAGTGCACTCTGACCTGGAGTGGTAGTACCTGATAGGGTCATATCTATGGTCAAATAGAACTAACGTGCTTCCTTATGGTAAATTGAATTTTTTGAAATAGAACTGTTTTGACATTTAACTGTGTGTAAACAAAAACTATACCTATACTAAACGGAATTGTTTGAATTAAAATTGTTTGACAAAGCTGAATCGCTTGAAATACAACTGTTTTTTTTTTTACAATTAAACAGTATATTCATGCTAAGCTGAATTGTTTGAAATATAACTGTTTATTTGAATAAAAAAGAATTTGGCATTAAATAACCTACAAAGGTTAGTATGCCACAAACCCGACCAACCAACCAACATAACCGTTCTCAAAATATTGCTTAGTTAAAATGCTGGTTAAAGTTTGCTAAAACATATGCGAAGCAGTATTTTCAGCACATACGAATACGAATACGATGATCAAATATGTCGAGACTTGTGCTAAGGGAATTGCGTGTATCTTAGTCAAGAATATAACAAAAATGACAATTTAAAACAAGAAAGGTAAGCGTATCTCTTTCACTCAATGTCATTACTCAGGGAAAATATTGGATGTGATTTCCCTTAAATATTTTTTATGTGTTTCATTTTATCTATATGGGAATTCTCGAGATTTCATTTATATTTATGAGGCTCCTCGAGATTTAATTTTCATTTATATAGTGGTCCATGAGATACAATCTGAAATAAAAAAAGAGTCCCGGTTTCAAAAAGGTTAAAATCCTAATGGTAACGCTGATTTCTTTGAAATTGTCGCAGGAGATACATTGATGCCATTTCTTTATATAGTCTAGGAGACCCGAAGGCTCCATTTTCGATCGCTACAACACCAAGGTGCAGGGAAGGGCGCTACTCCTTCCCTGGATTGCTCCACTTTTCCCTTGATCCGTACCTTATAATGCTGAGTGTTAAGCAAGGCGGCATCAAGTATCATTTTTTGAGTCTTTGGCCATTGGCGAACACTCTAACCGCTAGGCCAATGTCCGGTTACTCTATATAGTCTGTCTAAATCATGTACTACGACTGTGAATAGATCTAAGGAAAGAAAATGGTTTCTCACGCAAAAAAGGCGAAACTAAGACGATATTCGCAGGTAGCTATTACAAATTCAGAGGATCTTGGGTAATATGCGGCTCTCAGCTTTCTCACGGGTTCGAACGTGAACGTATCAACGCGATTGGATCCCAAACTCACTTATTAAAAAAGTCACAGTTCAGCGGTTGTAAAATAAACCCACACGCCAGGTGGGTCGGCCGTTGATTGATCATCGGTGAGTACCCCGTTAGTTCTTCTCCCACGTGGCCGAATGGGCATTTCACAAGTCGAACAAAAAATAAAAGAATAAAACAACAAACAGAGGGATGAAAGAAGAAAAGACAAAACCACAGATTTGAGACAGCAAAAAATAAGAAGGCGAGGTCTACGACATCTTTGACGTGTGTGTATAGACGGCTATCGCGAGTACTTTGCAAAAAACCTAAACACTTACCCAAAATGCTGCCACACCTCATAGCTCGGATCCCCGTCTGCTTGGTCATCGCTTTCAATAACTCCGTGTTGCCTTGTAACTGCTCGAAACCCTTCTCTCCTGTAACTCTCTTCCCAACTGCGAGACTCTCTTACTGCTATATCTTCAACTCCGAGTCCTAGACCAAAATAACCAACGTCCTTTGTTCTTTCCATCCCTACTTCCGTTCTCGGATCTTCACGCAGGTAAACCTTGGTTCACACCGGCACAGCTCTTTATCCTATTTTGGCGGGAATATCCACCACAAGCAGTTGACACAAAGAAATTTGTCCAGACAATCTGACGCTGTCCAAAATATGCTTTAGATGAAATTCCTTCTTTAGCCTTGTCATCCAAAAAACACAAACAGACCCACACACACACCCATATATATATATATATATATACATGAATGCACATTATAGTGCCACGCCAGAACTCTTCCAACAGACACTTATTGGCAATAATGTACATAAAAAATATTAATATACGTGAGTATATATAAAAAGACGAATCAAGGTAGCGATTGGTTGCTTGGTCGTATGAATTGTCTGTTGTAAGAAACTTCCTGATGAGAACTCTTTTTTTTCTCAAAACTAAATAAGCTTTGTAGGTGAAAACAATGTTGAATTCAGTAATTATATAGATAAAATTTAGCATTTCTACATCAAAACGTTTGGCCATCTAGGGTAGACTTGTAAACAAACAAACACTTCACAATAAACCATACATGAAGTAGGCTCTCTTAGTGTAACGGTTATTGTCGAAGGAAATATAATTAGTTACACGAGTTCAATCCTGGTTGAGGCTGCTTGTGTTTCACTCTGCGGTAATAAAAATTGGAGAAGCATGAATTCACATATTCTTCACCCAGCAAAGGGAGATTCAGCTCTTTAGCCTTTGTAAGGCAACCAGTCGAGAAGAAGGAAAACTCTGAATTTAAATCTCCGCACAAAAACTGGCATTGTGTCGAATCCTGTCCACAGCGAGGGTGGAGATTTGGTTTGGTGTGAGAATATCAACCTTCGTGGGTTATTTAATTCCAATGTCATTCTAAGAAAAGGACTATAGTGATACTATGTAATCAATTGTTAGGGGAATAAGGGAGTTCATGCCTTTCCCGAGGGTATTAGTACGAAAGTCAACGTAATAGTATGACTTGAATTCAAACTCACTATCCATGATCTCGTAGTCCTGCCCCTACGCCATGTGGATTTCCTCCATATGTGTCAGTTAAATACATTCATATGTACAGGGGTTGGACAAAATAATAGAAACACCTGGAAATTTTAAATTTTTTCTAATATCGATTTTTGATTGCGGCTCTCCCGTGAAATCCTGCTTTGTGCAACTTTCTTCATACAGTTTTTGAGGAAACTTGATTCTCGACAATAAGCTCGTTAATAAGCTCTACTTTTGGAGCTCTATTCTTGTGATCTTTCCAAATTATCCGCGTATGAGTCCAACGGTCCCTATCAGACAGCTTTCGCTTTCTTTCAGAGTTTTGCTTCAGTGATAAGGTTATTCCTTCTTTCTTAAATTATGTCATTACTTTCCAGACAGAACTCTTTGCTACACCAAATAATTCAGCGGTATTTGTTACACTAGCGCCTGCAATACGTGCACCTACAATTTGATATCTTCTACAGTCAGATAGGTTTGCCATTTTAATGAATTTTGGTTAATTTCTTCTAATGATATTTATAAAAAAAACAACAATTTTAGACGGTTTTAATTTAAAAAAAACAACAACAACAAACATTTGATGGTTTTATTGGAGTTCCAATATTATAATACTAAGATTCTGGATGTTTTCATTACTTTGTCCAACCCCTCTACATATTAAATGTGTTCATAATGAAAAAAGACAGAAACAATATTAACGAAAACAGTACTGAACAATTAATGAAGCGTTAATTTTTGTTAAAAAAGTCACCAAGTCTTTCGAGATATTTATTATAGCAAGTTTTTTTTCTTTAGTTGAAGTAGCTGTGAAATTTCTCTCGTGTTATCATATTTACCGACCCCTCCGCTCGGGCAGGTTATGACACAAGGTAAATTTTTAAGCGGTGCTTAGCAGGTTTGAATTTAGAGTTTTCTTCTCCTAGACTAGTTGCCTTACCAAGACTGAAGAACCCAGTCTGCCCTACTATTCCCTATAGCTGGAGGCAGAATAAGTGGCTTCATACCTTTCCCAAGGGTGTTAGTGCTATGTGAAATGCATTCAGTCTCGTCCAGGATTTGAACTCGTGTCGCCGTTTCTATTTCCTACGACGATAACCATTACACCACGGGCACCTCAAAAAATTTTTCTCTCGTGATATGGTGTGGAACAGCACCGTCTTAATTTTTTAATTTTTTTCTTTTCATTGTTCTCAATTCTTGCCTGCGAGATGAACTTTCAGTTTAGGAAAAAGGTCAAAATTCCAAGGGGCGGGGTATGGATAATCCTAAGTTTCGCAAAAAAGATATTTTGCTGAAAACGTATCAAAATAGTTGATCAAAATATATTGAAAATTGGAAGCGACATGTCTAGACGTCTAGACAACATCGCTGTATTTTTGAAGTTTCTCATCTGTACAGGTGAATTCATTTATATTTCAAATTTCAAAATCAAAAACGAAATTCAAATTCAATCTCAGTGTACCATAGTCATATACGGATATGTGTGAAACGTACACAGAATGTTCATAACCTATATACATAGAACATAGCAATCCCGAAACACGAAAAACATTTAACGACTTCTTAGTTCATGTACGAAACCTTTTATTACCTTTGAGTTAAAGGTATCGACATAAGGAAGAGAGATGCACAATCTTTCTATGATGACTTTTCCATCTACCCACCATCACGCACGAATTCGTCTGGCCTCAGCGAGTCCCGAAAGTCGACCCTTCCCGTTCAGAGTCTAGTTCTCAACTCAACTAACTGACTTTTTTCAAATCCCCCCCCCAAATCCTCTGCACACGCTCCCGGTGCATGACGTCATTCACATCCCCAAGTTCTATCTGGGATTTTTATTTTGACATCTGTGAATGCCACAGCCTCCCCGCGCACGCGTCAACACCTGTGCTCAAGTTTACACCTAACTAACCCATGTGCTGAGCCGAAAAGTTCTCAGCCTAACTAAACCCATAGGCAAGATATATAAAACGAAATCGCTCGGCCATTATATTACATCAATATCTTTGAGTATATATATATATATATATATGCGTGTGCGTATGTATGTGTCTGTATGTGTATGTGTCTTTGTGTAATGACAGAAGCATCTGGAGAGATGATGCCCGAATTTACTACCAAAATTACAAGTGAAACATCCTGATTTAAATATAATACAACTTGAGAAAAATATACAAGATGCAGAAGGCGATAAGGGTGTTAGACATCTGTACATCGTTGGATTATTGTAACATAGGCTAATACGGCACACATGCCAATCTCTGTAATTATATAGATGCAGATTGGTAACAAGTATAGCAAGATCATTGGTGACTATGCAAACTGCAGGTGTTATTTAGAGTACTTTCCCTTAGACTTATCCCATCAAAGAATACCTACAAATCAGCAGAGGTTTGATTCTGGTGTTTCCTTCTCGTGTTTGAATTAACGTCTCTCTAAAGGGTTTCATTCCCCATGGCTTTTTCATTAAACTATAACTTCTACTCTCAAGAACAGAAAAGAGGATTACTCACACACACACACACACACATATATATATATATATATAGCAAGGCTGAAAAATTCATGTTCTAAATTCAATGGCACTATTACGCTCAACTTAGGACTAATACACGGGAAAAAGATAAGACTAACCGTATCTCCCAGCTGTGGGTTAAATAGTAACGTTATTAATCCTTTACAAGGATATTTTTGGATTGAATAACCCACGTAGATTGATATGCCATTATACAAGAAACCAAAACTGAAACATTCATATTATGAAATCTTATCTGACGTCATTTTTAACAATGGCATCCAATACAGATGGATGAATTATGTGTAGCTCAAGGGATAATACACTGAAAATTAAACTTCATTTGGTTACATTCCATGAGAGAATCTTGGTCAACTTATGAACTTTTCAGTCGACCCCCGCGTATATATATCATGTTTGTGTTTGGAGAGAGAGAGAGAGAGAGAGAGAGGGAGAGAGAGAGAGAGATTGCCCTTTCTGATCCTGGCGTGACCAATTTTTCAAAATCGTGCTGAATATCTTGAGTGACACTTGAAGAAGAGACATTCTCACGCCTAATGGAGATAAAATATAAATGGAAATCAAAATAATTATCTTGACTTTGAAGTTTGAAAAAAAAAAAAAAACAACAAAAAAAAAACAATTCGTTTAAATTTGAGAATCATTTAAGGCAAAAAAGTTTTGAAAGAAAAAAAAGATTTTGTATCAGGAAGACAAATCATTTTCTGAAGAATTTTCTTTGTGTCTGTTTCAGAAAAAAGTTCAAAACATCAACTTAGAAAAGGTTGATGGCTACCTTGTTGTGTGATCAAGAAATTTCAGTTTGGAGACCATCGTTTTGAGTTCGATACTCACTAGGTGACCTCACCCTTCTGATATACGAGGATCATTTAATAAGTTTCCAGACTTTTTTTTCGTATGGGCACTTTTATTGATAGTACACACATGAAACTCTAGTCCCCTTCGAAGTAATCTCCCTCGGCTGCAATGCACTTGTTGTACCGTTGCAACAACCTCTGGAAGGCTCCATCGAAGTCCTCTTGTGTAAGCGTATCAATGAACTTCGTCACAGCCTCTTTCATCTCCTCAATTGTCTCATAACGATAGCCTCTGAGCTTAGGGAATAGCCAAAAGTCACAGGAAGCAAGGTCTGGACAATAGAGAGGCTGAGGAACTGTCTTGATGCCCATCTTGGTCAAATAGTCTGTGACAAGGATGAAGTTGTGGACTGGTGCATTGTCCTGGTGGAAATGTCACTGACCCGATTTGACGAGTGCTAGCCTCTTTCGACGGAATCTCTTGCTGAACTCTCTTAAAGTCTCAACATAGTAACCCTAACACTAACCCTTTGGCCAATCAAATCTGGTGTATTGACTTCCTTACTCCTTCCAAACCTCTCATCATCCATCACAGACTCCCTGCCTTCCTTGAATCTCTTATGCCACTCAAAAACCGATGTTTGATTCATGCAATATGGTTGAAAAGAAGTCTGAAGAATTCCATACATTTCTGTGGCATTTTTTCCAAGTTTAAAACAAAATTTTATTGCATACCGTTTTTCCTCACGTCCAGAATGCATTTTCTAAATTCACCAGCTATGACAATGAGGCTTTAGTAGGGTGTATTCCATTTTCTGTTTAAGCGGTTCATTTGAAGCTGAAATCATAAAAATTAGTCAATCATCTCAAAAGATGGATAGCAATAACATACTGAATTTTCAAGATTCTACGACAATCTCAAATGCCTATACAAAAATGTCTGTAAACTGGGTGGAATTCTGGTTTGAATTTTAAGCTTTCCTTCTCCTTAATTGGTTGCCTCACCATGTCTTTTCTTCTTCATACTCATAGCTGGGAGAGAAAATATGGATCAGCGCAAAATTTAACGGCAACAGTCTCGTCTGGTATTTGAACTCAGGTCATCGAGTCCATTTCCTATAATGATAACCATAATACTGAGCCCACCTTTGTAGCTACTTACATTGGTTTGGTTTTATGGCATATAAATCATTGTTGGTTATTCAATGTCAAATTCTGTTTCTACAAATATATGGAATATGCATGCTTTGTAAACACATTTTCGAGATACACACAGTTAGATGATCAGACAGTTCTATTTCTAACAATTCAATTTACCATAGTCAAAGAGTAATGGTTCCAAGTATTGCTATATATCACTAACACTTCAATTAAATATCAGTTATTTGTTGACACACAGTTAAACGATCAAACAGTTCTATTTCAATTTAGAATAAACCATTTGTTTGCACTCAGTTTAAATAGTCAAACAGTTCTATTCGACCAATAGAGAGGATACTATCAGGTGCTACCACTCCGGGACAGAGTGGACCTGGGAGCGATGGCAATGAACAGGTATTCCGAGTTCTCCAAATCTCCAGAATTACTGAAGCCTAACAATCAGATCATTTAGTGTTATATCCATGATTCTCGTTGGAGTGAGAGATCTTAACCCCTTGCAGAGATGCAGTCGGTGTTTTATTCTGACTGAGTTATAATTACTCAAAGTAGTATATCAGATATTACAAATCAAAATCCACTGTTTATTTATTGATGGCAAGTCAATCTATATATATATATATATATATATATTAATAAACAAATAAAACAGACTGATCGTGATAAAAGCGTGCTGATGAAATTGCATTCCAGAGGAATCCCAAACTCCAAGAAGAGACTGTCAGATGTGCCGAGCATTGAAAATGGTAGAGGGTGTCACATAATTTTAAAAGAAATGGCAAAACAACTCAAGGAAACAAAAGAGTCGGTGAGAGAGGAAGTACCAAACGCCAGATACTTCTCCTGACTAAAATATATGACTCAAAACATTTTTTTAATTTAACAGCATAGGTTCATAGCCTCATAAAATATTCCTTAAACTAACAACATTTTTGTCGGGAAAGATTCTTTATCTATTTCTGCATGTGTAGGTGATTATAACTAAATATTTATAACTAATAGATAAAGAATCTGTCCTGACAATAATGTAGCAATATCAGATACACTGACAATTAACATCCGGTAAAAACAATGCGCTGCACATGTACCTTCACATACTCATGCCCTCTATACCACTCACATCTACACACACAATATTACCCAACCATAACCCCCACACACACAGACACACATCTTCACAAACACACACAAGTAAAGATTCCAACACAATCCCAATGGTTTTGACTGTATTTTTTGATTTTCGATTCATTTCATTTTGTTAACTGCCTGATGATTGCTGTTTTGCACAAACCTCCGGAACCCCAGGGGTAGCAGACTAAATTCCATGGCATTAAATATTTAAATCTAATATATATATATATATATATATATATATATATATATATATATATATATATGCGTGTTTATATATATATATATATATATATACAGAGTATCACAAAAGTGAGTCGACCCCTCACATTTCTGCAGATATTTAAGTATATCTCTTCATGGGACAACACTGATAAAATGACACTTTGACACAATGAAATGTTCGTGTGCAGCTTATATAACAGAGTTACTTTAATTTCCCCTCAAAACAACTCAAAATGTAGCCATTAAAAGCTAAATCCCTGCCAACAAAAGTGAGTAAACGCCTTAGGGAAAGTTGTAAATATTAACATACACCATGTCAACTGTTAATATTTTGTGTGGCCACAATCATTATCCAGAACTGCCTTTACTCTGCTGGGCATGGAGTTTCCCAGAGCTTCACAGGTAGCCATAGGAATGCTCTTCCACTCCTCCATGACGATGTCGCGGAGCTGGCGAATATTGGAGATTTTGCGCGCCTCCACCGTCCGCTTGAGGATCCCCCAAAGATGTTCTATTGGGTTCAACTCTGGAGACATGCTTGGCCAGTCCATCACCTTTACCCTTAGCCTCTTCAGGAAAGCAGTGGTAGTCTTGGAGGTGTGTTTGGAGTTATTGTCATGCTGGAACACTGCCTTGCAACCCGGTTTCTGGAGGGAAGGGATCATGCTCTGTTGCAGTATTTCACAGTACATGTTGAAGTTCATGTTTCCCTCAATGAAATGTGACACTCCAACACCTGTTGCACTCATGCAGCCCCAGACTATGACATTCCCACCATCATGCGTGACTGTAGGCGTGGCACACTTACATTTTTACTCCTCTCCTGGTCGCCGCCACACATGATTGAAGCCATTAGAACCAAACAAATTAATCTTCATCTCATCAGACCATAAGACATGGTTCTAGTAATACATGTGTTTTGTTGACACGTCTTCAGCAAACTTCTTGCGTGCTTTCTTGTGTATCGTCTTCAGAAGAGGCTTCCTCCTGGGGTGACAGCTATGCACATCAATTTGATGTAGAGTGCGGCGTGTGGTCTGGGAACTAACAGGCTGAACCCCCACCTCTTTAATCTCTGCAGCAATGCTGACAGCACTCCTACGCCGATCTTTCAAAGCATGTGCGCTCTGCTTCTTTGGACGACATACCCGAGGCCTGTTCTAAGTTGACCCCGTTCTTTTAAAACGCTGGATGATCTTAGTCACTGTGCTGCTGCTCAGTTTCAGGGCGTTGGCAATCTCCTTGTATTCTTGGCCATCTTCATGTAGTTTAACAATACGTCTTTTAAGATCCTCAGATAGTTCTTTGCCATGTGGTGCCATGTTGGAACTTTCAGTGACCAGTATGAGAGAGTGTGAGAGCTGCACTACAAATTTGATAACACCTGCTTCCTATGCACGCATGGGCCTAGTAAAATTAATGAGTCACATGACATTTTGGGGGTGGAAAATGACAAGCAGTACTCAATTTGGACATTTAGTTATGTAATTTCTTAGTGGGGTACTCACTTTTGTTGGCAGGGGTTTAGATTTTAATGGTTATAGTTTGGCTTATTTTAAGGGGAAAATAAATTAACTCTGATATATAAGCTGCACACAAACTACTTTTCATTGTGTCAAAGTGTCATTTTGTTAGTGTGGTCCCATATAGAGATATACTTAAATATCTGGAGAAATGTGAGGGGTGTACTCACTTTTGTGATACACTGTATATATATATATACGTCTGTGTGTGTGTGTGTGTGTGTTACATGTAAGTGAATAGTTTGTAGGCATTATATTTAAACAAGCCACTGATCATTCGTTTGCACCCAGTTAAATGGTTTCAGGTATTACTATTTATTGCATGCACATTGTTAGGTAGTTTCAGCTGTTGCTAAATTATTTGTTTGCCCATAGATAAATAGTTTCAGGAATAGAAAATGATTGAATATTCCTATTTGACCCCAAGATGGGGCCTTAACAGGTACAACCATTCCGGGTCTGGGTGGGCTTGGGAGTAATGTCAGTAATAGGGTACTCTACATTCCTCTAAGTTCGAGGACTGGAGTCTCTCCTACAAATACTTTAGTGTCATACCCAGGCCACACGTAGGGGTGGGTGATTTCATAATCCTCGGCATTGATGCAGTTACAGCATTCTAAACTTCCAGCTAACGGTACGGAGCGTTTTACAGTGCTAGAATTGGTGCCATATTTCCTTTTGTATAGTTATGCCCGACTGCTTGATAAGGTCTGCAAGAAGTGTCTTTTAACTCTAATGCAATTTGCATATTAACACTTCTACTGCTAATGTTTTTAGGAATACAAATTACAAAACCATTACGGAATTTTTCGTTATCCCAAAATGTTTCTTCGATATAACATTGAAAAATATGCCATTAATTTAGAGAATTTTATCTAAATTGTTTAAGGAATATCTGATGAATGCAGAATGTTAAGCTAATAAATTGAAAAAAAAAAGCTTGCTTCCTATCTGTAATTATTATAAGATGAATAAGAGAATTGATAAAGAAAGAAAGAAAGAAAGAAAAAGAAGGTAAATGTCCTCTACTTATGCTAATTCAATAATCTTTGCCAGGAGTTACATTACAATTTTATCTCAAGGGAGTCGTAACTCGTAGCATTTCATTTTTTGTTGACAACCTCTAATATAGTAAAACAGAGACTTGTTCAAAATAAACAGTGCTGATTCACTTCTCTGACTATCATCATCATCATCATCATGTTGCGCTATCAGCACGGATATCCCTGATCCTCTCTTGCCACCCTCCCGGTAGGTCTTCAGGGCTATATCCCGTATCGGCACAGAGCTGCTGTATGTAGGTTCGAGCTGGTCGTCCTGCCTTTGCTCAGCCATGTGAAGGGATCCACAGGAGTAAATCACTTATTAGCTCGTCCCTACTTCTCCAGCAGTGTCCCACATGTCTGGTTCGTCTAATTTTGATAATTTTCGTAATGAGTGGTTGGTGGCCGTACAGCTGCTGCTTTGTGTGGTTCTGCCTCCAGAAATTATTCAATATTGCTCGCAGCATTCCTGTGTAGTTGCCGTCAAGTTTTGTCTCCATACATTTAATTAACACCCATGTAGTGCATCCATATAGCAGTATCGACACGACCGCTGATTGGAAAAAACTGCGTTTTATTCTATCGGTCAGGTCTGACTTCCATATGACCGATAGCCTATCGTTACTGTCCATGCCTTTGCTAGTCGCGTGTCGATGTCTGTCTCGGTTGATGAGACACTAGTTCCTAGGTAGGTGAATTTGTCAACTAGTTTCAGAGAGCTACCGCTTAGTGTGGAGATGTCACCAGTTTGATTAAAGCACATATATTCCGTCTTGTGTGCGTTGACATGGAAGCCTATGCCCACAGCGGCTCGTTTCAGACTATGTATCAGGGTTTCGGCTTGGATGGGTGCATTTGCCAGAAGCTTTTTTATCATCGGCGCAGTCGGTGTCGGTAATTATTTTTGCGGGGTACCTTCTGCTTCTTTCCTTTGTTAGCTTGAAACTGTTTTCTTTGATTTTATCGATTGAAGTTCTAAGCAAATTGTCTAGACAGATGATAGAGATGTATGGGGCTAATGTGTCTCCTTGCAGTACACCAGCTACAATGTTAAAGTAGTCCGTATCTCCATCCGGAGAACGGACTTTTAGTTTGGTGTTTCTATAGAGCATCATTTTGGCTGCGACGGTTTCTTTTGGTAGACTGTATGCGAGTAGAAATTGCTCCATCTTTCCTCTGTGAATGGAGTCAAAGGCCTTGGTAAAGTTTACAAATGATATTGTTGCATGTAGGTTTTTGCAAGTACACCTTCAAGGATTCGACGGATTGTCAAAATTTGTGACGTCGTGGATCTGTTTCTCCGAAAGTCATTTAGTTTCTTCGTAAGTATGTTCTCAATTTTGGGTTCTATGCAGTTGCGCTGTAGGGCAATGTATATCTTGGCCGCTATGGATGTAAGTGTTATACTTCGGTAGTTCTTGGCTAATCCGAGTTCGCCCTTTTTAGGGAAGGGGAGGATGCATGCCTTCATCCATCCCATCATCGCAATCTGGAAAATTAACTATAAGAACTGAAGATGAGAGGAAGAATCAAAACTGTCCTGACGATAACTCAGTTAAAAGCAGCTTGCAGACTTGAATGTGTCCGAGAGTCCTAAGGAGACTTACGGTCTCTTAGATTTAAATAAAAACCTCTAATTACTACTGACCGGAAAATCTTACAGAGATTAAAATAATTATCACAATAATTTCGTGGAATAATTGATAGATTTTAGATGTGTACATGAAGTAAAGTTTAGAGCAAAAATCTATAAAAAAATTAAACTACTTCGGATACATCTTTGGTATCAAATAAACTATTAAAAATGACATGTCGTAAAAACAAAGCAACAAAACCAAACCCAACCCAACCCAGCCCGATCGGCTAGAGGTGCTATAGAACGTACCAACAGCATCTCTGCAGAAGGATAAGACTTCCCCCACTACGAGTGTCCCGGATATGGCATTAAGCCATCTGATGGCAAAGTTTGAACCCTGGATATTTAGGGAATATGGAGTACCTCTTCATTGCCATCGCTCCCTGGTCCACTCAGTGTGGTAGCACTTTATAGAGCCATATCTATGGGTCGAATAGAACTGTTTGACTATTCAAGCTGTGTGCAAAAAATGACTTATGCTAAATTAAATTGCTTGAAATAGAACTGTTTGATCATTTAACCGTGTGTAAACAAATGACGGCAATTACACAAGAATGCTGCGAGTAATCTTGAACAAGTCCTGGCGGCAACACCCCACAAGACACCAACTGTACGGCCACCTGCCTCCTATCACGAAAACTATTCAAGTTAGACAAACCAGACATGCGGGACACTGCTGGGGAAGCAGGGACGAACTCAAAAGCGATGTACTCTTATGGACCCCTACACATGGCCGTGCAAAAGCAGGACGACCAGCACGAACATGCATTCAGCAACTATGTGAGGATACAGGATGTTGTCCAGAAGACCTGCATGAGGCGATGAACGATAGGAAAAAGTGGCTAGAGAGGGTCAGTGATATCCCTGCTTCCAGCACGACATGATGATGATGAGGAAACAAATGACTGGTGTTTAATTGAATTGTGAGTGATACCAATGCTTAAAACTATTTAATTGTGTGCCAATTGAATTGTATGTATTATATAACAATACTTGGAACCATTTGATTGAGGCAAATGAATGAATCGTGTTGAATAGAATAGTAAGTAAGTTGGCGACCGTAGTCGAGAACGACCAGAAGGCTCCCTTTTCAATAGCTACAACATTGAGATATAGGGGAGGGCGGTACTCCTTTCACTGGATTGCTCCTCTTTACCCTTGATACGTACCTTATATTGCTGAGTGTTAAGCAAGGCGGTCTCAAATACCATTTCTAAAGTCTTTGGTATGACGCGACCTTGGATTGAACCCAGGTCTGTCGGACCATTGGCGAACACTCTACTCACAGGGCCAATGAGCCGACATATTAGATAGCAATACTTATAACCACTTCACTGTTTGCGAACAAATGATTAATACTGAATAGAATTATCAGTGTTGATAGCGATAATTGAAGCCATTTATCTGTTTAGAAACAACAGCAGAAAATTGTCTCTAACTCATTTAAAAATGAAATTACCGATAAACTAATCTCTGACATACCATGCATATCTATTCAAATGTGCGTAAACAAGTGAATGTTAAACTGTTACTGTTACATTGCAATAATTGAAACAATTTAACAGTGTACAAACAAGAGAAATACTTATGGGCAAACAAATTAGTTCTAACTCATTTAAAAATGAAATTACCTACCCTTTATATATATATATATATATATATATATATATATATATATATGAAGAGAGAGAGAGAGAAAGAGAGAGAGAGAGAGAGAGAGCTTTTGACATTGAATAACGTACAATAGTTGATATTCTATAAGACCCAACCAAAACACACACACACACACACACACACACACACACACACACATATATATATATATATATATATATATATATATTAAGATGGTTGCTGTAGGTCCAAACAAAGAATAAAGATAGATTTTAAGATAAAAAGGCCCACGAAGAGATTTTTGTTTTTTGAATTAATTTATATATATATATATATATATATATATATATATATATAAAGTGGATTTGACTTTGAATAATAAAGAATGCTTGATATTCCATTGCCCAGGCGGCTGGGGCTATATAATACACAGACTACTTCTCTGCAGAGGGGTAAAAAAAAAACAAGTGTCCTGTTTATGACACTACACAGTCTGATGGTGAGGTTCCAATGATGCAGGAGCTTTGGAGAATGTGGAGTACCCCTTTATTACCATCGCTTCCAGGTCCACTCTAGCCCGGCGTGGTAGCACCTGATAGGGACCTATCTATGGGTTAAATAGAACTAAAGGCATACTTATGCTAAACTGAATCGCTTGAAATAGAAATGCTTTGACAATAAAATCGTACTTACATTTAAACGGCGTGCTTATGCTAAATTGAATTATTTGAAATATAACTTTTTTTTGACATTGAAACTGTACATACACTAAACTTAATTGGTATTTATAACTGCTTGAATCAACTGAATAGTTTGAAATAGAAATGTTTTTAACAACTGTGTACTCATGCTAAACTGAATTGTTTGAAATAGAACTGATTATTTTCATAAAAATGGATTTGGCGTTAAATAACCTATAAAGGTTGATATGCCAAAAAATTCAACCAACCAACTTGATATTCCATAAAATCCAACCAAAACGAACCAAACAATCTAAACCAAACCAAATTTAAATATTACGTTAACAAATAACATTAAAACGCAAAAAATATTTGACTGGAATAAAATGAAAATTGACAGAAATGCATTGAAAAATAAAAATCAATAAAGGTTAGGTTAAGACAAGTTATTTGATTCAATGCTATATGAACCCTTTTGGGTAATTTAATACCAAATCATATTTACATATGATTCGTGAATAAATAATTTGTTGTTAACATTTCTAAACGTGCTAGAGATCATTTTTTTTTCACAGATAAATAGCTTTAGGTATTGCTATGTGCCTCTAACATTTCTATTTCCAAACAGTTGTTACATAGCCATATACACGAATATGGCCATGTGCGAAATGGGTCAAATGGACATCGAATGTTGATAACTATAAAACATATAAGGAACATAGGAATCTCGGAATTTGAAAACACGTAACTACTACTTGTTCAGGTACGAAACCTTTTTATTAACTTTGAGTTAAAGGTTTCGAGGTAAGGAGGAGAGACACAATCTTCTATGCTGTCTTATTCATTTGGCCCCCGTCTCGAGCGCACCCCCATAGGGTGCAAGTTCGCCTCGCGCCTGCGAGCTCCAAGAGTCGATCCTTCTCTTTTGGCGTCTAATTCTCGACCCTAACTTTCTTCAAATCTCACACAAACCTCCGCGCGCTTCCGGTGCGTGACGTCACCCCGTTTCGTCTCGGACTATTATGACATCTGAGTGACACCTCCATCCGCCCGTGCGCACCCGCGTTAATACCTGCCTCAATGTTGCACCTAACTAACCCATGTGCTGAGCTGAAAGGTTCTCAGCCTAACTAAACTCAAAGGCATGAACCGAAATCCGTCGGCTATTATATAACACAGTTAAATAGTTTCAAATATTTCTACCTGATACTAATTATTTAACTCAATATCAGTCATTTGGTCGCTCACTTTTATATGGCTTCGAGTAGAGTAGAGGAATAAATGTACTAACACACCGGGTCAGAGTGGACCTAGTAGTAATGGCAATAAAGTTTTTTTTTTTGCCTTTATCTATTTTGTTTGTTGGAGGGGGAACTAATCAGTCGGCGTATAAACCACAGCCACAGCCACCTAGGCCTTCAAATCAATAAAAAAAAATGGACAATACTTTAAACTTACGAACGTTTTAGTTACACGTAATTCATCCTATAAAGTTTGAGGTAGAATATATCTTTTTGCTGAGTTGGTGTGATGATTGGAGATTGAATGCGTTCTGTGACATTTACAAACGAATTACAGCTTACTCAAATACAGGAAAAGTCATTTACTTATCTCAAAATAATAACAGTTTCAATAAGAGACTCTCAACTATGTCTCTCTGTTAGCGAAATGTCAGTGCCTCGGAGAATATTGTCTTCTTTTTCCTTTTTTACATTTGTTCATGGCATTTCATGACAATTTCAGTCATTGTAAAGCTGCAGAATTAAACGTACGATGAACAATGCAACAAGAATATCAACTTTTCCCTAAGAATGTTTCTTTCCCTTGTTCAACTTGGAAATTTCCTGAAGTTGAGACCGGGATGGCAGTTTCTGATTTGGTGTCTTTCCTGTTCGTGAACCGTGTCAATCGCGAGCGAACATGGCGGTAATAGCAATTACAAAAGTGTAACCCCACCCAATCTCCTAATTGTGATGTATCCTTAGGAGGACACTCGGGTGAATATCCCAAAGCTAAGATGATCACTTTCGTCTGTCCAATCAAATGCAGGAAGTCAAATCAATCTAATTTTTATGAAAGAACCTACGGCAAGAAACCGTTTTGTTCTTTTTTCTCATGCAGCTGTCTGAGAAGTTTATTTAAGCATGTGGGTGTTGCTTTTAACATGCAAAACACCATAAGAAGATGCTGTATCAATGCATTCTCTCACCTTTTCTTGGTGAAGCACTTGTAGTTTAAAAGTCTTTGTCCTAATATGTCGCACATACTATTCATAGAGGAAGACTTTCATAGACTGCATTACTAGAAGCTGGATGCTAGTCAGAAATACATTTCATTATATCCTTGACTTGCAGCGTAAAAGAGCAACAAAGAATCAACAAAATCAATAAAATAAGAGTGTTACTTTTTATCTATCCATAATTTTGCGATTCTAGAAAAATATATTTCTTGGTAGCTTCTCACACCAGCGTTAAATGATGGTCATTCCCTGTCGTTTTCGTGACAAGTCCCCTCAGCTCTCAATGATTCTTTCCTGCATTCTTGACGATCTCAACAATGATGAAGTCTGGATGGTTTCGATTCGTCATCCGATTTCCAACTCTTTCAGCCTCTTTTCCAGACTTTCCAAGCTTCCCAATTACAACTAGTATCACCGTTACTTTCGTGTTACACAGCTTTCTTAGTTCTCTGACAAAATCTAAGTACTTGTCTCGCTCTTTCTTTTCTTTGATTTTTACTCTATTGTCCAGCCGGACTGCAAATCCCACTATACGGCAGGTTCTCTTTTTTATAGTTAATTATCATTACCGGCTAATTGACCAAGTGGGTATAGTGTTCGCCAATGGTCTGGGAGACCTGAGTTCAATCCCAGGTCGCGTCATACCAAAGACTTTTAAAATGGTACTTCACACCTTTGCTTAACAATCAGCTTTATAAGGTACGTATCAAGGGTAAGCCGAACGTATCGATCAGACCTGACCGATAAAATAAAACCCAGTTTCTTCCAAGCTGTGATCGTATTACTACTGCTATATGGATGCACTACCTGGACACTAAGAAAACGGATGGAGAAAAAGGTAGACGACAATTACTCAAGAATGCTACGAGCAATATTGAACAAGTCCTGGAGGCAACACCCCTCAAAGCACCAACTATACGGCCACTTACCTCCCATCACGAAATCTATCCAGGTTAGACGAACTAGACATGCAGGACACTGCTGGAGAAGCAGGGACGAGCTCATAAGTGATGTACTCCTATGGACCCCCACATATGGCCGTTCAAAAGCAGGACGACCAGCTCGAACATGCATACAGATGCTCTGTGAGGATACGGGTTGTAGCTCTGAAGACCTGTCAGAAGCGATGAACGATAGGGAGAAGTGGCGAGAGAGAGTCAGGGATATCCGTGCTGGCGGCACGACTTATTGATGATGATGATGATCTATGGTAAAGTGGAGCAATCCAGGGAAAGGAGTAGTTCCCTTCCCTACACTTCGGTGTAAAAGCTATTGAAAAGGGAGCCTTCTTGTCGCCCTCGACTAAAGGGAGACAACTTTACTTTACTTACCATTTGGTCTATTTTTTAGCCTGAGATTAGGTAATCTGATCGTATCTCAAAATTTCTGGGACAGATTCAGGTTTATGCATGTACCATTTAGTAGTATGGTTAATATCTTGCACAATTCCCAGTAGATCCTCTTTCCCACTCAG
Source organism: Sepioteuthis lessoniana (assembly GCA_963585895.1). Taxonomy (NCBI): domain Eukaryota; kingdom Metazoa; phylum Mollusca; class Cephalopoda; order Myopsida; family Loliginidae; genus Sepioteuthis; species Sepioteuthis lessoniana. The sequence goes on from OY757911.1 coordinate 114,765,123, forward strand.
TCGTGTCTTGTCTTATAATTCTTTTGTGCTACTTCGCAGCATTTGCTAACAATGCAATTAATGGTTTTGTCTCTAGCACCACATAGCCTACCCTTGCTATTTTGTTGCGTCTTATCTATATATCACTTTAACATTACTGATATTTATGGTGTTGTTTTTCACTGCTATTAGAACATATTCAATTTGTCTCTTGAGTCATCCGATCTCAGCCATGTTCAAGTCTTTTCATGTGAAGTTTTGCCAATCTGTCATTTGAAATATCCATACACTTGTTTCTCTTTACATTTTGTTCCCGACTTATTGTTGTTTTGTTCATCTTTACGTTGTCAGTACTATTATTTATCACCTTTCTTTCGTCATTTTAATGTCATCGTATTGATGGATCTACGCTTTCTTTAATGCTGGCGAGTCCTCCACCTTCTTTTCTTGACACATATAGTCTGTCTATATCATTTATCGTTCGGTATTGTGCTTCGCCATCAACTTTCTTGTCCTCCGGTCTATTTGATTTCTTTTGTTGTCTATTTTAAGAATGGTCTCAAATCTCTTACAAGAGGGACATCATAGGCGTTGAGCTCTTTGATGAGATTTCTCTTGCCGAGTTTGATTTCGTAAAGCTTTCTCGTTCGCCTGTGATACTCTTTTCTTTTTTCATCTCTGCGTGTTTGATGGTATCTGCTTCCTGTATTTTCTATCATAAGTAATATACCTTTTCTCCAAGTTATCTGATTCTTTTTGATTGGATTGTGGTATTCTTTCCGTTTTTAGTCTTTTACTTTTCTATATTACGAGCATAGAACAATTTTATTCCAAATTCCATTTCTATCAACAGGCTGTAAATTCTTATTGTTTCTAACAAAGTCACGGATTCTTTTCCTTTTTTTTTTTTTTTTTTTTTTGCAAACAGCTTGATCTCATCTGTGTATATAAAATAATAATTTTTCTTGTGATTTATAAATGTGTAAATTTTAACCTCTGTGTCTTGTTTTAGATTTGAGGCACCTATTACCTAAATAGGTGATTTAGTGGCATCATTGATATTACGAATAGTAATGGTACAATCACATCAAAGTGAAAGACGCCTCTGGAGATTTTCACCTCAACTAAACTTTTTCCTCCAGTTGTCAATTCCACTTTTTAATTTTTCAGCGCTTCCGAGATGAAGTTTATCACTTCTATCCAGGATTGTGGCGCCATATAATACGTGTTTTTATTGTCAATACGCACCATGGCAACATTGCTCTTCCTCACCTTACTTTCCTTGAGGATGTACTGATCAATGAAGAGTCGAGCATCTGTTTCTCAAGTTCTCTCATAGGATCTTTTCTGGTCTTCTCAAAACCCTCCGTAACTTACGTGTGACTAACAGATATTCATCCTAATATGTGCTGTAAGGATTTTCAACCTGATTGGTAGCACGTTATCCGTCTATAGTTGTTGGGTATAGTTCCTTTTCGGAGGTCTTTCTGCATCAGTATAAGGTTCCCCTAAGTCCTTCATTCGGATATGTTTGTTCTCATAAGCATCTACGTGAGCTTTTAAAACCAGAATCCATGTATATCATCTTAGCCGGGCGTTTTCCAATTCGGTACATTTTTAATGTTGCTTTGAGGGTTTTCAGATGAATTTCCACGCCAAGACATTTTTCGTATCATTGTGATTTTTTTTTTTGCTATTTATCCATTCTACCTTTCTTTTATGTTATTTCTTTTCCCGTATTTTGTTTCAAAATTGTTATGTTTCTTTTGCTTCCTCGTTTTTCACTGACCTGTTGGTAGGAGTGTCCAGTTTTGTTCGTATCGCTTGACCCTGTCTCCGTTTCTTTTTTGTTTCTTTTCTGTCGCTAATATCTTTTGATTCATACTTTTGTTTTATTTCCAGACTTGTCTACTGTTTTGTTTTATTCTTTTCATCCAAATATATCCACGCGTGTTTTTTTCTTATTTAACACTTTTGCTTGTTGCAATTTCTTTATCTATCCTCCTAGCTTAATTTCCCCTTCAAGTTTTGTATTTCTTTGAGGAAACACTGCATTTATCACAAACTAGTTTCACTTCTGTATAAATTACCTCGTTTACTCCTCTGATGTTGGGTGTTATAAAATTTAGTAATAATTTGTTTACTTTTTAGGCTTTTAGGTTAACTTTTTTCTTGTCTTGCTTTCTGAAACAATGTAATGTTTGTCCTTTTTTACCGCTATGATTTTCTTTATTAACTGTACGTTTATTCTGTCTAGTTGCATTAACATTTTTTTTGTGGTGCAAGGTTGTATGGGATTTCGGTTTTCTGTATTTTGCTTTTTAATTCGCTTAAGAGGCTCTTGTATTTCACTATTTAGTGTTTCGATTCACGTCTACTGATCTTGTTCATATCCTTCCTTATTTATTGTTTATATATTTCTAGTATTTCAGGTTTAGAAAACCCACCTTTATTTAATAGCATTCTATATTAGTTGGCAAGTCTTTAGTTTGTGATATTAAATCTAGCGTATGCTGCCTAAATTTCTATCATTCTTCCTCTATAAACTTTTTATGAAGGATTGCTCTTAAATTTTATTCAAAGTAAGCGGCATAGTGTGACTTAAGTTTGAACTTGTTTTCTTCATAGCCGCAGTCCTGCACTTTAGCAATTACGTCACGGGGACGCCCGTTATTATTATTATTATTACTCACTAGATATTTCACATCAGCGTTAGCTGATGGTCTTCTACTGGGGTTTGTGTGACAACAAGTCTCCTCATGTCTCCAGGACTCTTCTAAGTATTCAGGCCTTCCTCAATAATGTAGTAGTTTGGATGGTTTCCACTCGTCCGCCAACCTCCAAATCCTCCAGTTCCTTTAGTAAACCTTTTGTTGCTGTTCCAAACGCACCAATTACAATTGGTATATTTGTCTATTATTATTATTGTACTTTTTTGCGAGCTTTCCTCGCCAGCGTTAGTCGATAGTCTTCCAGGTGAGCCTGAGTGAAATAAAGTCTCCTCGAGTCTCCAGGACTCTCCACTATATTCTGGCCCATCTCAACAATGCTGTAGTTTGTATAGTCTTGTTAAGCCATCTGGTTTCCAACTCTTTCAACCCCTTTACCAAAGTTTTGAAAATTTCTCCGAGTGCTCCCTATTGCTTAGCTTACTTCCCCGGCAAGTTCCAAGTACTTGTCTCTGTATTTGTTTTCTTTGATTTTCACTTTAGGACGGCAAAGTCCACTATATGGAAAGTTATCTTTTTTGTAAAATATAATGCTAATTTTTAGCATCTCATTCTCCAGGACGGATTCAAGTTTGTGCATGTAAGATTTCGTAATATGCTCAAATTTCAATTTCTTGCAAAAAATGGTCCTTATGGCGTAGTTTTGTGATGTTATTAGAAGAGATTCAATCTCTCTCTTAAGTTTTCCTTTTCTTAGCCATGTCCAGGTCATTTTTGTCAGATACTTTGTATTATTTCAAAAACTTTATTTACCACATCCGTGAGACTATACCATACACCAATAGGGAATGTTTGTTCCCAGGAGAATCCTTTCTATTTTTAGGGTTAGATGTGAGAAGAGATCCGATGTCCATACTAAAGACAAGAGAATTAAAAACAAAAGCCTTTCCAGCAAAAGCCTCACTCTCTGAAGAATTTATCTAATATCCGTGTTTGAGTTTTCATTAGTGACCTTTTCCGGGGCCACAACAGTTTCTAATTGGAAGAAGAAGACAACCTGCTTTTTTTTCTGTAAGAACGAGTAAAGCATTTCAAAATATAAAAATTCCTCTTGGTTTCTCCTTTAGTCATCCGCCCTTTGTCAGTTGACGCTGTAGAATACACCGACTACACCTCTGACCCCCTTATGACTATTTTGGCTATGAAACTAAACTGCATCTAACCCCTTCATCGCCCTCACTCCAAGGCCCACTTTCCTCCGGAGTGGTAGCACCGGATAAGGATCCTGTCAATGTGTCAAACAGAACTAAACTGTGTACTTATGCTAAACTGCATCGTTTGAAATAGAACAGTTTTTGACATTGAAACGCTACTTACGCTAAAATGGTTTATTTGAAATAGAATTGCTCTGATATAGAACTGTTTTGACATTTAACTGTGTGTAAAGAAAAAACTATACTTATACTAAATTGAAATTTTTAAATTAGAACTGTTTGACAAAACTGAATAGTTTGATATAGAAATATTTTTGACAATTTAAGTGTGTACTTATGCTAAACTGAATTGTTTGAAATAGAACTGTTTATATGTATAAAAATGGATTCGGCATTAAATAAGCCACAGAGGTTGATATGCCATAAAACCCAAACACACAAACTCTGACTCTGGGTTGTCAACCGTTCTATAAATAGAACACATCTATGGCTCATATAAAACTTTTCAAACGTTTACTAAGAATTATTATAAGTTATTTGAAACCAGTCTGCCAATTATTTACATTACATAAGAATACTTGATGAAAAGAATTGCTCATTTTAAGTAGCAATACTTGAAACTATTTAAGTGTATTACCTCTGTATCCAATACTAAGCGTATCTTTGATTTGAAAGAAGGTAAAGCTGCAAATATGTATCTACCAACCTCTAAACTCGAGCAGAATGGGACACAATTTAACGGGTTTGGACTCAGAGTTTTCCTTCTCCCAGACTAGCCTCTAAACCAAAGTTGAAGAAATCAGTCTGCCCTGCTATTTACCCACAGCTGGAGGGATATTAAGAGGATTCATACCTTTCCCAAGGGTATTAGTACTATTTGAAATGCGATTAACCTGGTCCAGGATTTGAACTCATGTCGGCGTGTTAATTTCCTTCAATGATAACCATTACACCCTGGGTATTTCCTTTATTATTTATTTATTTATTTATTCATTATGTGTACTCGGTGACGATCCCCCTCACGAGGTAGGGTGAGTTAGACATGCTTTGCTAATTATTTCCCAACAGTGAGAAGCTCATTTCACTTACCTAAGAAGTCAGATAAACCAAACATATTTATAATAGTCGCATTATCATAAATTGAATTACCACACCTAGAAAATCCGGCAATCACTGGCGCGCGACGTAAGGAACCACTGGAAAATGCACATATTCACATTAGCTGGTTATGGACACGTCAACACGAATTAATATCCTGGACGTTGCTATTTGCCTTTCACATAACGCTAACACTCTTAGGAAAGTATGAATCGATTTATTCTCTCTCCAGCTATGGGTAAATAGTAGGGCAGAGTTGGAACTTTAACTACGATCAGACAGCCAGTGTAGGAGAAGGAAAACTCTGTGATCAAACCTCTTAAACTGCACTTAAAAATTAACCTTTTATCACAAATCTTTCGTGCGGAAGAGTTAGTTAATACATATTCTACTAGTCATTTACTTATGTGATAATACCCCAGGCCGGCCGACTCCCACTATCTTAGCTTTCTTAAACCACTAATGGCCTATCGTCTAGTGGTTTCTCTTACCTCCGACCAGGGGCATTACACATTTATTTACAGATACGCCAAAAACAACCGAGAGGGTTGAAAAAAAAATCAAACGAACAAACACGGACTTGAGTCAGCTCCAAGCGCAAGAAAAGGGGGAGTCGTGACACTGTGCATTCTATGAGCTAACGTGAACGTGTACTCGAACGAAATTCTCACAAGCCACTGGCAATGCTGACATCTCGCGTTGGTTAACCAAGCCTCTGTGGGTCAGCAGGTCTTAGCAGTCGTCTTTCTGACTTCTGTTAACTCTCTTCTCTGCCCTACCTCCATCTTCTCACTGCCTCCTTCTGCCGACTGTGTTATTTTCTGGACAGCTATCTCAAGCCGACTGTTCTCTTCTGCCTTCCTTTGTCAATTGGCTCTCTCTGTCTTCTCTCCGACCTTCCTTCCCTCGTCCACTTCCGGTCTCGTGGGAGTTCTCGTCATTAGACCTATTGTGTGGGTTTCGCGCCAAAACAGACAAAGAGATTCTTTGACCAGCGCCAACACAAACGGAAACGAATTGCTACACATCGTGTCACACTTAAGTTACTTTATTGTAGTAATTTACGAAGCTCTTTGCTTCGATGTGGCGCAAGGCTAAATGAATGGGTCGTCCACAGTGACTCGAACTCACTTGTGTAGGCTTGATAGTCTAGATTGCAAACCGTTACACCACCAAAGCTATAGTAAAGGCCAAATATTTAGTTTGGGTTGGTTTGGTTTTATGGCATATCAACAACTGTTGGTTATTTGATGCCGAAAAAATTTTTATACATATAAAAAATTCAGTTCAGCATTGGTACAGTTTTTCGTTTTGAATTACCACACCTAGAAAATCCGGCAATCACTTGCGCGCGACGCAAGGAACCACTGGAAAATGCACATATTCACATTAGCTGGTTATGGACACGTCAACACGAATTAATATTGCCTTTCACATAACGCTAACACTCTTAGGAAAGTATGAGTCGAATTATTCTCTCTCCAGCTATGGGTAAATAGTAGGGCAGAGTTGGAACTTTAACTACGATCAGACAGCCAGTGTTGGAGAAGGAAAACTCTGTGATCAAACCTCTTAAACTGCACTTAAAAATTAACCTTTTATCACAAATCTTTCGTGCGGAAGAGTTAGTTAATACATATTCGGAAGAGTTAGTTAATACATATTCTACTAGTTAATACATATTCTACTAGTTAAACGTCAAAACAGTTATATTTCAAAAAGTTCCGTTTAGCATAAGTACACAGTTTAAATGTCTAAACAGGTTCTATATCAAACCATTTCGTTTGGCATAAGTACGCAGTTTAAATGTCAAAAACAGTTTTATTTCAAACAATTCAGTTTAGCGAAAATACAGTTTAGTTCTATTTGACCCCCAGCTAAGACCTTCTCAAATACTACCATTCCAGGACAAAAGGGATCTGGGAGCAATGGCAATAAAGGTGCACTCTGCATTCCCCAAATCTTCAGCATTACTGGAGCCTTAACATCAGATTGTTTAGAGTCTTATCCAGGACACTCATTGGTGGGGATCTTAGCCTCAGCAGAGATGCCATCAGTGTATTCTGAAGCCCCAGCTGACTGGGCCATAGTATTTTGTGAGGATCTAACTCATTTATAGAAGTCTGATAACCTAGCTTGTTATTAACAAGAGAGCACAACCATATTTATAGCACTAGTCATTTGTTAAGCTTAACTTCATTTAGCACAAGAAACAGTGAGAATTCGGAGAGTCCACGTGACATAGTAGGTAAAGTGCTGGACTGGGACATTACAAAGAATTTAAAATCCAGTTGGCAATTACATTCAATTTCGAACTTGGGATAGGCATGATCCCATTATCCATGTAGCTATGGGTTAAATAGTACCACTACTGCCATTCTACAAGGATGGCTTTGGGATTAAATAACCCACGAAAGTAAACATGCCTTTAAACAAAACCTTTAGTACAAGAAATATGTTTATCCTATTTACCAACCCCTCAGCTCGGGCAGAATATGACACAAGGTCAATTTTTTAAGCGGAGTTTAACAGGTTTGAATTCAGAGATTTCCTTCTCCTAGACTAGTTGCCTCACCAAGCATGAAGAACCCAGTCTGTCTTACTATTTACCCATAGCTGGAGGGAGAATAATTGGATTCATACCTTTCCCAAGGGTATTAGTGCTATGTGAAATGCAGTCAGTCTTATCCAGGATTTGAACTCGTGTCGTCATGTCAATTTCCTACGACGATAACCATTACACCACGAGCATGTTTATAGGGAAATCAAACTCATTGACAATAGGCACCTTGTTTAGATAACAACTTTACGCCCCCATTAGAATAGTAGTTTGTGAGCTGGACGAGCAGAGGAGGGGGGTCCCCGTATTTTTATGGTTGAATTGCTGGACTATGACATCATAGTAAACGAATTTAAACTCCAACCGCACTAATAACTTCATTTTCGGACAAATACTCTTGGGAAAGGCATGAACCCTCTTAAACCCCAGTTATGGTTTAAATGGTACCACTGCAGTTCTTCAACAAATATGATTTTGGTATTAAATAAACAACGAAGTATGATGTGCCATTTAACAAAGAAACCCAATGTCGGCTAACAGGCATTTTTTAGTTATTTAGATTTTTACTGGATGCCACTTTCTACAAGCCTTGTGCCAAACTAAGGTAAGCTTAGTAAATGGCAGTTGTATTTATTATAGTAAGCACAAATACGAAATAAGGATAGCAGAAATATTAAAACTGCGCTTATCTACGCAACATTTTCTTAAAATTTTGTCTTTTCAACTGAACGTATTTGGAAGCCCAGTATAATCTTCGTTTTGGTGTAAATAATTCAAAGTTTAGAAATATAGAAATAAAAGATTTTTTGCAACGTAGGCTTTTAACGCAAATTTGATAAAATACACACGTTGCTAGATGTTGCCGCTCAGCCGGAACAGAATTGGTTTTGTCTTTATTTTTTTTTTTGGTTAAATTCTTTTTTTTATCTAAAAAATATGTATTTTTATTTTTGTGTCTTCGGGAATTTAGGCATAGAATATTGTTCAAGGAAACATTTTACCATCAAAGAGCGAAAGGGAGAGAAATGTGGAGATGGACTCTATGGCAAAAGTTGAGGACGAAAGAAAGAGTAATTGGAGAAAGAAAGAAAGAAAGAAAGAAAGAGAGAATGAAAGATTGAAAGAAACGTTGAAAGAAAGAAAGAAAGAAAGAGTGTAATTGGAGAAAGAAAGAAAGAAAGAAAGAGTGTAATTGGAGAAAGAAAGAAAGAAAGAGAGAAAGAAAGAAAGAGTGTAATTAAAGAAAGGAAGAAATAAATAAAGAAAGAGTGTAATTGGAGAAAGAAAGAAAGAAAGAAAGAAAGAAAAAAGAATGTAATTGGAGAAAGAAAGAAATAAAGAAGAGTGTAATTGAAGAAAGAAAGAGAGAAAGAAAGAACGAAAGAAAGTGTGTAATTGGAGACAGAAAGAAAGAAAGAAAGGAAGAAAAAAGAAAGAAGGACAAAGTGTAATTGGAGAAAGAAAGAAAGAAAGAAAGAAAAATGTTGAGAAAAATAAGAGGTGAAAGAAAGAAACAGGGGAAAAGAGAAAAAGAGACTTGGCAAGTATGAGAAATGAAGAGAAACAGGGAAAGTTAAAGGCAGAAATTTAGATAGAGGAATTTATAAAGAAAAACGGAAACAGATATGAAGAGAAAAAGCAAGTCAAAGACAAGGGGAAGAGAGAGAAAGAAAAATATAAAAAGAGAAAAAAAAAGAAATGAAAGGGAAAAAAAGTTTGAAAGTGGAAAAGAGAGAGAGAGACCAAGTATGAAAAGCAAAAACAGAAGAAGCGATCAGGAAAGGAGAGAGAGAGAGAGAGAGAGAGAGAGAGAGAGAGAGAGAGAGAGAGAGAGATAAAAACATCATGTATGAAAAACGAAAACAGAAGAAACGAGCGAGCGAGAGAGAGAGAGATAGAGAGGGAGAGAGAGAGAGAGAGAGAGAGAGAGAGAGAAAGAAACGGAAAGAGAAAGAGAGAGAGAGAGAGAGAGAGAGAGAGAGAGACCATATATGAAAAGCAGAAACAAAAGAAGCGAGCATGAAAGGAGAGAGAGACAGAGAGAGAGAGAGAGAGACCTAAAGAGAGAGAGAGAGACAGAGACAGAGACAGACTGACAGACAGACAGGCAGACAGACAGACGGAGAAAGTATTGGTTTGGTTTCTTTGTTTAATGGCATATCAACCTTTGTTGTGTTATTTAATGCCAAAGACATCAGTGTATTAAAAGATAAATAAAGAAAGCAAAAGAAAGAATTACACAAAGGAAATGGAAGGTTGAAGGAAAATAGCAAAAGACAAAGAAAAAAGAGGGAGAAATATAATAATGGTCGAAAGAGAGACAGAGACAGAGAGACAGAGACAGAGACCGAGAGAGACAGAGACCGAGAGAGAAAGAGAGAATTGAAGAGGGAATTAGACAGAGTAAAGCAGAAAGAGAGAAACAAAGCAATCTGGCAAAGCACATGATCTAAAGAGTATGAGTGTGAAAGGGAAATAGTGAGTAAGAGAGAGTATATAAGAGAGGCAGAGAGAGAGAGAGAGAGAGAGAGAGAGATTTAGAGAAAGTATGAGGTTGTGTGTGTGTGTGTGTGTGTGTGTGTGTGTGTGTGTGTGTGTGTGTGTGTGTGTGCAGAGGAACTAACCGTGAAAGGCAAACGCTGGAATGGAAGATGAGTAAAACTGACAAAAAAGGACAGAAGAGAGGAAAAGGGTAACTGGAATAAAACGTCAGTGAAAGAGAAGATCAACCGATTGAAAGAAAAACAAAAAAGAGAAAGAAAAGAAAGAGTATCAGCGACAAGGACAGAAGAAAAAGTGAGAGAGAGGGGGATGCATAAAAAGCAAAAACTGGAAAAAAAACGAGTAGGAAATGAGAGATAAAGAGGGAACGAGAGACAGAAAGAGTACTAGAGAAAGAGACCATGTTTGAAAAGCAAAAATAGAAGAAACGAGCAAGATGTATGAGAGAGAGAGAGAGAGAGAGAGAGAGAGAGAGAGAGAGAGAAAGAGATTGAGATAGAGAGAGAGAGAGAAAAAGAGAGAGTGAGTGAGGGTGAGTGAAAAGGAAAGAGAAAGAGAGAGAGAGAGAGACCATGTGTGAAAAGCAAAAACAGAAGAAGAAACAGACAGGAAATGAGAGAGAGAGAGTGAAAGAGAGAGAGAGAGAGACGGAAAGATAAAGAGAGAAAGAGACCATGTTTGAAAAGCAAAAATAGAAGAAACGAGCAAGAAAAAATGTATATATATATATATATATAGAGAGAGAGAGAGAGTGAAATTGAAAGCACGCGAGACAGAGAGAGAGAAAGAGCATGTATGAAAATCAAAAACAGAAGAAACGAGCAAGGAAAGAGAAAGAGACAGAGACAGAGAGAGTGGGAGGGAGAGAGTGAATGAAAAACAAAGACAAAATGAACTAAGCTGAGAATGCAAATCGTCGAAAGTGTATGTGTGTGAAGGTATGTATGTATGCATGTCAAAGAGAGAGAGGGTGAGAGAGAGAGAGACTGGGAGAGCAGAAGGGAGAGAAAGTGTGTGTGTGTGTGTGAGTTAAAGAGTGAGAGAGAGATAGATAGAGTGTGTGTATGTATGTGTGTGTGTGTGTGTGAAAAGCAAACACCGAGAGAGATAAACTAGCAAGGAAAAATATTAAAAATGTGCGTGTGTGTGTATGTATGTGTGTCTTAAAAAATGAGAGAGATAGATAGTGTGTGTGTGTGTTTATGTGCGTGTGTGTGTGAAAAGCAAAGAGAGAGAGAGAGAGAGAAACGGAGAGAGAGAGAGGGAGAGGGAGATAGAGTGTGTGTGTGTGTGTGCGTGTGTGTGTGAAAAGCAAAGAAAGAGAGAGAGAGAGAAACGGAGAGAGAGAAACGGAGAGGGAGAGAGAGAGTGTGTGTGTGTGTGTGTTTATGTGCGTGTGTGTGTGTGAAAAGCAAAGAGAGAGAGAGAGAGAAACAGAGAGAGAGATAGAGAAACGGAGAGAGAGAGGGAGAGGGGGAGAGAGTGTGTGTGTGTGTGTGTGTGTGTACGGAAAGACAGTTGTGAAATGTATATGTACGTGTACATTTATGTATGCATGTGTGTGTGTGAGAGAGAGAGAGAGAGAGAGATAGATAGATAGAGAGAGATAAATAGATAGATAGATAGATAGATAGATATATACAGAGAGATAGAGTGAATGAAAGAGAAAGCGAAAGAAAAAGAAAGAGAGAAACATGCAAGGAAATTAAGTTCTGGAAAGTGTATATGTGTGGGCATTTATGCGTGTGCGTATGTATAAATGAATGAGAGAGAGAGAGAGAGAGAGAGAGAGAGAGAGAGAGAGAGAGAGAGAGAGAGAGAGAGAGAGAGATACATGCAAGGAAAGCAAGCTCTGGAAAGTGTATGTGTATGTGTATTTTTATGCGTGTGCGTGTGTGAAAGAGATAGAGAGAGAGAGAGAGACAGACAGACAGACAGACAGAAACATGCAAGGAAAGTAAGTCCTGGAAAGTGTATGTGTGTATGCATTTATCTGTGTGCGTGTGTATGAGAGAGAGAGAGAGAGAGAGAGAGAGTGAGAGAGAGAGAGAGAGATGCAAAGAAAGCAAGTTCTAGAAACTGAGCCAGAGTAAAAGCAACTAACTAGAAAGAAGAAAGAAAGACGAGAGAATCAGAGTAAAAAAAAAATTGAAAATGGGATGTGAAGAATAAAGAAATATAGAAAGAAAAAAGAAAAGAAAGAAAAATGGATGTATGATCGTACTGAAATATTGATCAGGAGAGAGCAAGTCAGAAAATATAATTATTTTACGTGTGTTTAGAATCCGGTCATTTCGAAACCGTTCAGAATTTGGCAGCGGCTGGAGAACAACACGACAAATGGAATTTATCGATCCTTCGCGCAAGACGGCGCCAAATAAAAAAAGGGAGAAGAGATATCGGTCTTTCCTGACATTCTCAAGTTTACGTTAATATAACTGTGAACATACTGAAGCACAATAACGGCTATATTCTATACACATTCTTTAAAAATCCGTAAACAATATAGATTTTTTTATTCGATAGCCTCCAGACGTCCACACATATCGTCCTGATTACAGCACTAAACTTTATTCACTAGGGAAATGCGAAATAAATTTAAAGTGATTTTGAATTTGATTAAATTGGCTCTGAAAACATTGATACTGCAGCAAAGTTCAAAAGTGTTTATCTTTTTAAAATGATTTTGAATTTTATTTAAAAAATAATCTTTTGAAATATTGATATTATAACTAAGTATGAAATGTTTAGAGGCGCAAAATTTTCTTAAATCTTTAAAAATAAATTGGCTCTTGGAACATTGATATTGCAACCTAGTATAAAGAATATTACCAGCTTAAAAATATTTTGAAATTTGGCTCTTAAAACATTGATATTGCAAATAAGTATATACAGGAACATTCAATATGTTTCCAGACTTTTTTTGTAGAGGCATTTAAGATTGTCGTACACTCTTGAAAATTCAGTATATTAATGATATACATCTTATGAGATGAATGGCCAATTTTTATGATTTCAGATTAAAAAAAACAGCTACATCCACAATTGGAATACACCCTACTCAAGCTTGACTGTCAAAGCTGGTGAATTTCAAAAATGTAATCTGACACTTTAGAAGAACATTATGCAATAAAATTGTGTTTTAAACTTGGAAAAATGCCACAGAAACGTATGGAATACTTCAGACTGCTCTTCGACCATCTTGCATGAATCAAGCATCAGTTTCTGAGTGGCATAAGAGATTCAAGGAAGGCAGGGAGTCTGTGAAGGATTATCAGAGAGGTGTGAGGAGTAAGGAAGTCAATACACCAGAGTTGATTGGCCCAAGGGTTAGGGTTATGGTTACTATGTTGAGGCTTTAAGAGAGTTCTGGAAGAGATTCCATTGGAAGAGGCCAGCACTTTTCAAATCGGGTCTGTGGCATTTCCAGCAGGACAATATACCAGTCCACAACTCCATCCCTGTGACAGACTCTTTGACCAAGATGGGCATCAAGACAGTTTGTCAGCCTCCCTATAGTCCAGACCTTGCTACCTGTGACTTTTGGTTATTTCCTAAGCTCAGAGGTTGTCGTTATGAGACAATTGAGGAGACGAAAGAGGCTTCGACGAAGGTCATTGACACGCTCACTCAAGAGGACTTCCATGAGGCCTTCCAGAAGTTGTTGGAACGGTACAACAAGTGCATTGCAGCCGGAGGAGAATACTTCGAAGGGGACTAGAGTTTCATGTGTGTACTATCAGTAAAAGTGCCCATATGAAAAATGTCTGGAAACTTATTTAATGATCCTCGTATTTACAGTGGATAATATTACTTTATATCGTATTATTATTTATAGATTAATTTTATTAAATAGGAATTTATTATTATCCTCAGAAAATCGTATTTTTAACACATATTCCCATTACACCCTCACATTTTTCTGGAGTATAGGGAGGCTGAGGAACTGTCTTGATGCCCATCATGGTCAAATAGTCTGTGACAAGGATGAAGTTGTGGACTGGTGAATTGTGCAGGTGGAAATGCCACTGACCCGATTTGAAGAGTGCTGGCCTCTTCCGATGGAATCTCATCCTGAACTCCCTTAAAACCTCAACATAGTAACCATAACCCTAATCCTAACCCTTTGGCCAATCAACTCTGGTCCATTGACTTCCTTACTCCTCCAACACTTCTCATCATCCCTCACAGACTCCCTGCCTTCCTTGAATCTCTTCTGCCACTCAAAAACCGATGCTCGATTCATGCAAGATGGTCGAAAAGCAGTTTGAAGCATTACATACGTTTTTGTGGCATTTGTTCCAAGTTTAAAACAGAATTTAATGCATATTGTTCTTCTAAAGTGTCCTCACATCCAGATTGCATTTTTGAAATTCACCAGCTTTGACAATCAGGCTTTAGTAGGATGTATTCCAATTGCTGCTGTAGCTGTTCATTTGAACCTGAAATCATAAAAAATGGTCAGTCATCCATAACATGTATAGAAATAACAAACTGAATTTTCACGAGTATATGACAATTTAAAATGTCTGTACAAAAAAAGTCTGGAAACTTATTGAAAGCACGAACGTAATCTGCATAGAATTATTCATTTCAAATATCCCTATCATAATTAGAAAAATTATACACAATTATATATGGCTTAGTCTGTTGGGGTTATAGAATACACCTACATCATTTCTACAGAGGGCTAACACTCTTACAACGAGTGTCCTAATATGACACTAAACCATCTGATAGCGAGGCTGAAGTAATACTGGAACTTAAAGGATTGGAGAGTACCTCTTCATTGCCATTACTGCCCAGTCCACTCTGACCCTGATGATGGGGCTCCAGTTGTGCTGGAGCTTTGGGGAATGCGGAGTAGCCCTTCATTGCCATCGCTCCCAGGTCCGCCCTGGTCCAGAGTGGTTGCACGTGATAGGGTCCAATCTAGGAGTCAAATAAAACTGCTTGATTATTTAAACTGTGTTCTTATGCTAAACTGAGCTGTTTGGTATATAATGTTTTTTTTACATTTAACTGTGTGTAAACAAAAAAAACTTTGTACTCATGCTTCACTGAATTGTTTGAAATAAAACTGTTTGATCATTTAACTGTTTGTAAGCATAAAACTGTGTACTAATGCTAAATTGGATTGTTTGAAATAGAACTGTTGATATTTAAACGGTACTTATGCTAAATTGAACTGTTTGAAATAGAATTGTTTTAACATTTAACTGTGTATTCGTATTAGCTAGAAATAAGTGAAAACTTTGTGAAACTTGTGCTCAAGCTCGTTTAAAAGTATTAACCATATATTTAATATATACGTATAAAAAGGAATTGGCATTAAATAAACCCCCAGAGGTTGATATGCCATAAAACTAAACCAAACCAAATCATATATATTTAATATATATGTATAAAAATGATTTGGCATGAAATGACCTACAATGTTTGATATATCATAAAACCAAACCAAACCAAACCAAACCAAATAATTATTGTGTTTAAAGTAACTATTCCCACTTAGTCCTGATCATTTGATTGTACATGCTCAAGTATTCCTGTACAACGCTTATAATTTGGAATTTATTATATGACATCAAACAATTAATAGTAAAAATCTACAGTAAAGAATTATAGCTTTAAGCAAATATTCTTAATCCAAATAATTAGCACTCAGTTGTATAGTTTCAAGTATTCCAATCAAATACAAAGATCTATTAAACATATGTATTTAACCAAAAGATGGGACACCAACAGATACCACCAATCCAAATCTTTTTAGATCTGAGAATAATGACAACGATCTGGCGGCTCTTGACTTTCTGTAATATAATTGCTGAGGGATTTTTTTTATATTATCATTTTTCGTTTTATATATCTTGCCTTTCGGTTTAGTTAGGATGAGAATCTTTCGGCTCAGTGCATGGGTTAGTTAGGTGCACACATTGAGTGCAGGTGTTCACGCGCGCGCGGGGTGGATATGACAATCAGAGATGTCACAATAAAAAGCCCAGATGAGAAATGTGACCGGGGACGTGGATGACGTCATGCCCGGAAGCGGGGCTGATGATTTTGAGATTTGAAAAAAAGCAGCTAGTGGAGATTTAAACTTCGAACGAGGAAGTTGAGATTCAACGCTAGCGGAAGGTAGACGATTTTCGGAGCTCGCCAAGGGGAGACCAGTTGGGGTCTACGAAATGTGACGCAAGTGGTGGGGTTTAGATGGAACGGTAAGCATAGAAAGAAATTGTGTGTCTCTCTCCTCAAGTCGAAAAACCTTAAACTCAAAAAGGTAAATAAAAGTTTCGTACCTGAACCAATTTCGTGTTTTTCGGATTCCTATCCACGTATGAACATTATGAATATGCTATGAACATATGTACATTTCACATATCCGTATGAATATGTCTATTTCACGTGTTCGTATCTTGGCTGCGTTACATTTCCAGATTTTCAGAAGTGAAGCATCACCAATGGATGTAGTTTAGGGTCATATCTGGGATACAATATTTCGTAGTGGGGTCTTATCTCCTTGTAGAGGATACAGTTGGTGTATTCTACGCAGCGTTGTTAAGGCAATGATTGTTTTAGAACTGTAACATATATGGGTCCAAAAATATACGACCAAGATATTAATATGTGAAATATACATAGGGAAACCGAAAAACACTCGAAATTGGTTATGGTACGAAACTTTTATTTACCTTTTTGAGTTTAAGGTTTTTCGACATGAGGAAAGAGAGAGACACAATTTCTTCAACAAACGCGCGGCACATTTTGTAGACCCAAACTGGTCTCGCCGAGGCGAGACCAAAAATCGACTACCTTCCTCTAGACTCGAATCTCAACTCTCTCGTTCGGAGTATAAATCTCGACTGTTTTTTTTTCAAATTCCAAAATTCTCAGCGCTTCCGGGCATGACATCATTCATGTCCCCGGTTTCATTTCCTATCTGGGTTTTTTATTGTGACATCTCTGATTGTAACATCCGCCCCGCGCGCGCGTGAACATCTGCACTCAATGTATGCGCCGAACTAACCCATGCACTAAGCGAAAAGTTCTCAGCCTAACTAAACAGAGAGATAAGATATACGAAACGAGAATTGATAATATTAGAAAAAATCCTTCCGCAATTATATAACAGAACCAGATACACCTACATTTCATATCCTAAATATTATGTCTAGAGACGCTATAAAGAGAACCTCCCAGTAGAATTGGACGTGTTTGGGGGCTAGTAAATATGTCAATACCGAAGACTTTTAGAAAAGAGTGAAGTGATACAGAAAAAACTAAGATGACAAAGACAAGAGATCAAATTTAAAGCCAACTTTTATTTGTTTACATATGCAAGAAACGAAACTATGTGATGAGGCAGTCTGCCGAGGGCCGGAGAGATGGATGTGTCGGATCACAGAAGAAGATTAATCAACGTCCCAGTTGTTGTTTGGGCAGTTAACTGAGGTTTGGTTGACGTTAGCATCAAATGAGAAGATGAAGTGTCGTCTGTTTGATTGATGTCATTAGTTCGTGCACTGAAGTCGTGAAGCTAACAGCTTGACGGCTGGATCATATGATCAGTATTGCTATGCGTCGTGGCTCTGCTAATGAAATCTCCAGTTCGGTGTCGTTTGCTTGCGGACTGGCATGTTACGCCGGGTGTTTGCTGCTGCCGCGTTATTGCTAATATGGCACCATCCTCATGGTGTAAACCAGGATGTAATTTACTACTCTGAGTGGGCAGTTGTGAGGAGATAAAACCTGAGTCCTTAAAAGGACAGCAATGTAAGAAAAGACTTGTTTTCTAAAATTGAGATTTAAAAAAGAAATACTGGACTGCTGAATTTTTTTCTCGCGGTCGGGAAAATGAGGTAATGGCATCTAATCATCGGTGTCAACATGAAGCAGGCAGGAACTGCAGGCCAAGCTACATTCTGGATCTTCTTTGTCAGAGGCCGTACTGGCCAATTTGTCTCTGTTTAACTGCTATTTATAAAGAGAAAATAGAGACGGATGGTTAAAGAAAGGAAATTCGGTGTGCTCTGTACGACCTTATGATAAGGATAGACTCTAAAACCTTTTGAAATCTACCCTGAATCAAGTAGTTTCGGTCGAGCCACTTTTGGGTGGGCAAAGAATCATGGACCAATACAGTATATCACCTGACCATTGGGTCTAGTTCAAGCAATGAACAGGCATAGGTGCTGGACTCACATTGCACTAAGTGAGTCCAAGTCCCAGCAGGGTTACCTTGCTCACATTGCACCTCGTGAGCCTATGACTAACATAATCCAGCAGGGCACGAGTCTCAGTCCGTGCCTGACTTCCCCCTTCCCTAAATCCCCCACTATAAAAATGCAGTAGTCTTGCATTTCTTTTTTAAATGTCCATTTTAGAAAACAAGCACTTATTGGTGTTTTTGTGTGCGGAAAATGAAAAGGGAGAGAGAGAGAGAAAAAGGTTGAGAAGAAGGGATTTACAAGAATAGAAAAAAAGAAGGAAAAAGAAAAGAAATGATGTACCGGTAAAAAAAGAAAAAAGAAAGTAATTAAGAAAAGAACAGAAATGTAACCATATGAAGTGAAGGAAAAAATTAATGATCATTAAATTAAGCAAGTAAAGTTGGCGACCGTAGTCGAGGTGTGAGACGTTACCCCTTCGGCCCCCACACGTCCATCAATCTTCTAACCATGTCACTCTTGGCCGGTGATCAACTAGTGGTTCCGAGGGGGGTAACGCACATTTCTTGCCACTACAAGAATACGATCGAGGGGACAATAGAACAAACGAACAAACACGAACAATATGCTTGGGGTTAACCTAGAGCAGAAGGAGTTATGCAACACTAAATTTCCGATAGCATATATGGACTAACGCTAGCATGGATTACTAGCGAAAATTCCACAAAGCAACTGGAATGCCGACATCTTGACTCGATCTTCTTCGCTGGACCCTATCTTTTCTGCTCCTTTTCCCAACCAACTCTCTTTTCGTCGCTCCGTTACCACTTCCGGACACGCCGAGATTTCAAGTCCGAAAACCCTTTGTCTGGTTTCGCGCCAAAACAGACAAAGGAATCGTCTGCTTGGCGGGCCACCCATATAGTGTTACAGAGGGAGACCAGGAAAATTACTTTTCAATAGCTACTACACCGTTGTGTGTGTGTGTGTGGGGGGGCTACTTATATTACTGTGTGTTAAACAAAGAGGTATCAAGTACCATTTTTAAAGTCTTTGGCATGACGCGTCCAGGGATTGAACCCAGGTCTCTCGTACCATTGGCAAAGACTCTATCCTCTGGGTTAATGAGCCGGTGAATGATCATTAGCGAAGTAAAACAGACATTAAATCATAGAAAGAAAAAGAAAAGGAAAAAGAAAATTAATAGGGCAATGGACTGTGAAAATAAAATATAATAATTAGAGAAGTAAGAAAGACATTGGATTATTGGAAGAAAAAAATGGGAAATGAAAAGAAATAGAATAATGAACAGTTGATAGAAAAAAATGATAATAAGCAAAGTAAAAAAAAACATTTGAGTATAGAGAAAAAAAAGGTAAAAAGAGATACGAAGGAGAATAAAAACAGAGAGAGAGAGAGAGAAAGAAAGTGTGAGAGAGAGAGAGATATACATACAGACCCCAAAACCTGCTTCCTCTTTTAAGAAAGCGAAAAGAAAATAAATTGAATGAGAAAGACATAAAAACCTAAAGAAAAAGTATGATGGTTTGGTTTGTTGGGTTTTATGGCATATCAACCTTTAAAAGAATGAAAAAAAAAAAGAAAGATGCAAAGAGAAAACTCTCGTCGTGACTTTTTTGGTAGCAAAACGCGAACATTTAAAATTTCACAGTTTAAATGATTGCATGTGTGTTTTTTTTTTTTTAATTCTTTTTATTGTTGTTTTTGTTGTCGTGGTATTTTTTTTGGGGGGGGTTGGCCCGACACTAGAGAAATTAGTTACTGAATTAGAACTAATTCCGGATAAAAATCGTATCACATCGTCATGTAGATTTAAAAAAAAATTTTTTAATCGAAAAATTTCTTGAGGAATGATAGGGTGGAATTTGATTAATCAATTTAAATTATATAAGATAATTATTTTATTTGTATTGATAAATTATAAGTAGCTGGGAACTGAAAGGAAGTGTAGGTCACATGTGAAGGTCATATAGTTCACTTGACGCACGTGTCAGCAGATTATTAAGTTGACTGGTTGTTTTAGAAATCACATGATATTAATATATTGGAGATTTGTTTAAAAATCTGCTGGTAGGCCGGATAGTGAAAAGTAAGAAAAATTGAAAAAAAGTCGGCTGACTTAGGTGATGACGTCACACATAAAAATCAAAGACAGGTTTCCTTATATCATTAGCTAATGAAATAATTAAGAAATATTTTCAAGCAGAATTTTTTGGTCAATTGAGCAGTTCGGTTTTTGAGCAGTCTAGTTCAGAGTTCAGCGGGAGAGATGATCGGTTGACTTCATAACCCTCTAGGTCGAGCATGGTGAAGGAATCAGAGATAGCTGTTTTTTTGTCTGCCACCTCTGTATCTGATAACGTGTCAAAGTAAGAACTAATACTTTTCACTCAGTTTCTTGCGTGTTTCGACGGCTGACTGTTATAAATTGTTACGTATCTAACGAAACAACGAGTTGCCATGTACTTTGCACATTATGACATATATTTGTTATCTCGTAAGGTAACATTAAATCTATACGAGAAGCCCATGAACATATCTGTATATAAGGTAGACGAGAAATCGACTGATTTCCATAAAAACAAAAGAATTAATTCTTTTAGCAAAAGATTAACTCAAGAAGCTGAAATTTTTATGGCCGCATTTTTGCTTTTATTGACCAATCGACACATTCCAATCCGTTTTAAAATTTCATTGTGATACTTCTAGGCGAAAATATTTGAGTTACCACTAAAAATTTGATGGATCAAAACCAATAATCATTTAAGAAATTTTCCTTCCTAGAGAGTTAAAAATGCATTTTTCACGAATTAGAATTATATATTGTTACGTTCTGGTTAGTGAATGCTTGTAATATTAAATAAAGGACAAACCACGATATGAGAGGAAATAGAGATAAATTCTCAGGAAAAAGTATATACAATAGAGAGACTATTAGTAGGCAAGAACATAGGATTAGTGAACGCTTGTAATATTAAATAAAGGACAAACCACGATATGAGAGGAAATAGAGATAAATTCTCAGGAAAAAGTATATACAATAGAGAGACTATTAGTAGACAAGAACATAGGATTAGTGAACGCTTGTAATATTAAATAAAGGACAAACCACGATATGAGAGGAAATAGAGATAAATTCTCAGGAAAAAGTATATACAATAGAGAGACTATTAGTAGACAAGAACATAGGATTAGTGAACGCTTGTAATATTAAATAAAGGACAAACCACGATATGAGAGGAAATAGAGATAAATTCGCAGGAAAAAGTATATACAATAGAGAGACTATTAGTAGACAAGAACATAGGATTAGTGAACGCTTGTAATATTAAATAAAGGACAAACCACGATATGAGAGGAAATAGAGATGAATTCTCAGGAAAAAGTATATACAATAGAGAGACTATTAGTAGACAAGAACATAGGATTAGTGAACGCTTGTAGTATTAAATAAAGGACAAACCACGATATGAGAGGAAATAGAGATGAATTCTCAGGAAAAAGTATATACAATAGAGAGACTATTAGTAGACAAGAACATAGGATTAGTGAACGCTTGTAATATTAAATAAAGGACAAACCACGATATGAGAGGAAATAGAGATGAATTCTCAGGAAAAAGTATATACAATAGAGAGACTATTAGTAGACAAGAACATAGGATTAGTGAACGCTTGTAATATTAAATAAAGGACAAACCACGATATGAGAGGAAATAGAGATAAATTCTCAGGAAAAAGTATATACAATAGAGAGACTATTAGTAGACAAGAACATAGGATTAGTGAACGCTTGTAATATTAAATAAAGGACAAACCACGATATGAGAGGAAATAGAGATGAATTCTCAGGAAAAAGTATATACAATAGAGAGACTATTAGTAGACAAGAACATAGGATTAGTGAACACTTGTAATATTAAATAAAGGATACACCACGATATGAGAGGAAATAGAGATGAATTCTCAGGAAAAAGTATATACAATAGAGAGACTATTAGTAGACAAGAACATAGGATTAGTGAACGCTTGTAATATTAAATAAAGGACAAACCACGATATGAGAGGAAATAGAGATGAATTCGCAGGAAAAAGTATATACAATAGAGAGACTATTAGTAGACAAGAACATAGGATTAGTGAACGCTTGTAATATTAAATAAAGGACAAACCACGATATGAGAGGAAATAGAGATAAATTCGCAGGAAAAAGTATATACAAGAGAGAGACTATTAGACAAGAATATAGGATTAGTGAACGCTTGTAATATTAGATAAAGGACAAACCACGATATGAGAGGAAATAGAGATAAATTCGCAGGAAAAAGTATATACAATAGAGAGACTATTAGTAGACAAGAACATAGGATTAGTGAACGCTTGTAATATTAAATAAAGGACACACCACGATATGAGAGGAAATAGAGATGAATTCTCAGGAAAAAGTATATACAATAGAGAGACTATTAGTAGACAAGAACATAGGATTAGTGAACGCTTGTAATATTAAATAAAGGACACACCACGATATGAGAGGAAATAGAGATGAATTCTCAGGAAAAAGTATATACAATAGAGAGACTATTAGTAGACAAGAACATAGGATTAGTGAACGCTTGTAATATTAAATAAAGGACACACCACGATATGAGAGGAAATAGAGATGAATTCTCAGGAAAAAGTATATACAATAGAGAGACTATTAGTAGACAAGAACATAGGATTAGTGAACGCTTGTAATATTAAATAAAGGACACACCACGATATGAGAGGAAATAGAGATGAATTCTCAGGAAAAAGTATATACAATAGAGAGACTATTAGTAGACAAGAACATAGGATTAGTGAACGCTTGTAATATTAAATAAAGGACAAACCACGATATGAGAGGAAATAGAGATGAATTCTCAGGAAAAAGTATATACAATAGAGAGACTATTAGTAGACAAGAACATAGGATTAGTGAACGCTTGTAATATTAAATAAAGGACAAACCACGATATGAGAGGAAATAGAGATGAATTCGCAGGAAAAAGTATATACAATAGAGAGATTATTAGTAGACAAGAACATAGGATTAGTGAACGCTTGTAATATTAAATAAAGGACAAACCACGATATGAGAGGAAATAGAGATGAATTCTCAGGAAAAAGTATATACAATAGAGAGACTATTAGTAGACAAGAACATAGGATTAGTGAGG
Source organism: Sepioteuthis lessoniana (assembly GCA_963585895.1). Classification (NCBI taxonomy): domain Eukaryota; kingdom Metazoa; phylum Mollusca; class Cephalopoda; order Myopsida; family Loliginidae; genus Sepioteuthis; species Sepioteuthis lessoniana. Next base: position 114,788,540 of record OY757911.1, read on the forward strand.
GTTTGTAATATTAAATAAAGGACAAACCACGATATGAGAGGAAATAGAGATGAATTCTCAGGAAAAAGTATATACAATAGAGAGACTATTAGTAGACAAGAACATAGGATTAGTGAACGCTTTTAATATTAAATAAAGGACAAACCACGATATGAGAGGAAATAGAGATAAATTCGCAGGAAAAAGTATATACAATAGAGAGATTATTAGTAGACAAGAACATAGGATTAGTGAATACAGAATAAAGATATAGTCCAACGATAGTATTGGCTTCCGTTATTACGGTAGCAAGTAAGATTATCTAGTGCGATCCCCAGTCTCCAACGCTACTATACTACTATACTATTCCTATAAGAAGCTGCTCTTCACATTCTATTTTTCCCCGGTATTAGTAGCTTTGTAGGTTATTTAATGCCAAATACAGTTTTTACAAATAATTAGTTCTGTTTCAAACAATTCAGTTGAGCATGAGGAGACGGTTTAATTGTCAAAAACAGTTTAGTCAAACAGATCTAATTCAAACAATTCAGTTTAATATAAGTATAGATTTTTTTACGCACAGTTAAATATCAAAACAGTCCTATTTCAAACAATTCAGTTTAGCGTAAGAACAGGTTCAATGACAAAAACTGTTCTATTTCAAGCAATTCAGTTTTGCATAAGTATTTGGTTGGTGGGTTGTTTGGGTTTTATGGCATATCTACCCTTGTAGGTTATTTAATGCAAAATCCATTTTAATATACATAATCAGTTCAATTTCAAACAATTTAGTTTAGCAGACAAAAAGAGTTTCATTTCGAACAATCTACTTTAGCATAAAGACGCAGTAAATACACAATTGTCAAAACACTTCTATTTCAAGTAATTCAGTTTATTCAAACGCTTCTAATTAAAAAAAATTAAGTTTAGCATAAGTTCACAGTTTAAAAATCAAAACTATTCTATTTCAAGTAATTCAGTTTAACATAAGTACGCAGTTTAGTTCTATGTGACCCATAGGTAAGGCTCTACCATGATTTAGTTTTGTCTCATATATAGGACACTCGTCGGGGGTGTCTTACCTCTCTGCAGAGGTGCAGTCGGTGTATTCTGCAGCCCCACCCGATTAGGAAATACACAGAGTTAAAATCAGTTTAGCATAAGTACGCAGTTTAGATGTCAAAACAGGTCTATTTTAAACAATTCAGTTTAGCATATGAACGCAGTTTAAATGTCAAAAACAGTAAAATATCGGAACCACGATTTAATTCTACTTAACCTATAGATAGGACCCTATCAGGTGCTACCACTCCAGGCCAGAGTGGACCTGGGAGCGATTGGCAATGAAAGGGTATTCCGCATTCCCCAAAGCTCCAGCTTAACAGGAATCTCACCTTCAGTATTTAGTTTCATATCAGGACACTTGCTGGGTTGTCTTACCCTCTGCAAACAATTTGATGGCGAGGCAAAAAATTTGATCGGGATGCTTCAGCAATGCTGGAGCTTTGGTGTATAGGAGTAGCTTTTTTGCAAACACTTTCAGGTCTCCTCTGCCATAGAGTCGTAGCACCTGATAGGGTCCTATCTATCGGTCAAATAGAACTGTTTGACATTTAAATTGTACTTATGCTGAAGTGAATTGTTTGAAATAGAAATTTTTACATTTACTTGTGTGTACACAAAAAAAAATTACCTACCGTAAACTGAATTGATTAAAATAGAAGTGTTCATATGTAACCTTTAATGGTTGATATGCCATAAAACCAAATCACTACTACAACTGCAGCCTTAACTTTCTGATGAAAATTTCAATTGCAGCTGCATACATTTTTAAGGTCTAAAAATACATTTTTCCCTCTACATATTGACACTCTAACACAAAGATCTTTTACATATGTAAAATTAATTCATTTAGGTTTAAGCTAACAATAACTGCCACATTTCATGCAGGAATCTGTATTTTCTCTCTGAAAATATTTATGCACCGACTAATGATATATTTTCTTACAAGAAAAAAAACTTTATGTCTTCTATTTTTTTTTAATAAACTTTCTCTCAGTTTAATGAAATGAAAATGTATTAATTTGTAGATCGGTGTTTAATCAATCTTCCACTATTGTCCACTATAAGTATATAAACTTTTCTCCATGAAATCATAAAAAGCAATTTGGTTGGTTGGTTGGTTGGTTGGGTTTTATGGCATATCAACCTTTTTAGGTTATTTAATGCCAAATCCATTTTTACGTAAATAATCTGTTCTATTTAAAACAATTCAGTTTAGCATAAGTACACAGTTTAATTGTCAAAAATATTTCCATTTCAAACTATTCAAGCAGTTATATGTAACAATTCAGTTAAGTGTAAATACAGTTTCAATGCCGAGAAACATTTTTATTTCAAATAATTCAGTTAAGCATATGCACGCAATTTAAATGTAAGTACGGTTTAATTGTCAAGAACATTTCTATTTCAAGCTATTCAGTTTACTCAAACAATTCATTTTAGCATAAGTATGCCGTTAGTTCTATTTAACCCACAGATAGGGCCCTATCAGATGCTACCACTCCGGGCCAGAGTGGACCTGGGAGCGATGGCAATGAGGGGGTACTCCACATTCCCAGAAGCTCCAGTACTGCTGGAACCTCACCATCAGATTGTTTAGTGTCATAAACAGGACACTCGTTAGGGGGTTCTTACCCCCTGCAGAGAAGCAGTCGGTGTATTCTACAGCCCCAGCCGACTGGAAAAAAAAACAAAAAAACAATTTAACCTCTCCTCTAAAAATTAGGGTGGAGGTTAAATTGTTTCATGACTCCCTGGAGAAAAGTTTATATACTTATAGAGGACAAAAGTGAGAAAAACAATAAATAAAACACCGATCTACAAATATTATGACCTCCAAACAATTTCATCGATTAACTTTTATGTAAAACTATTAAAATGTTAAGCATTCGTCATATAACCATTCATCAACAGTTATTGAGTGGTTTTCAAACTTAAAATCATCGAAAAAAATTAAAATCATTTTAAAAACTGAAAATGTTTTTAAAGAACCAATAAAATTTACAAAGAAAAATGTTTAAAAGAAAACCACAAAAAACGTTTGTTTTTCATGCTCACACGAATTGTTATATCTTTCGTAAAGAGTCTTGATGAAGAGATGAAGATGAAATAGATCAGGATTGACGATTTAAAAAAAAAAAAACTTATGCAGAAAGAGAAACAGAGAGAGAGAGAGAGAGAGAGAGAGAGAGAGAGAGAGAGAGAGAGAGATAATAGTTGAACCGAGTGATCACACAGAGTGTTGCATTAAAGACTGCCATCAACTCAAAATAAGAGTGTCGTGGTTATGAAACTAAACGGCATCCGTAGTGAAACTCAAGTTATAGAGTTTAAAGGAGTGTGGAGTCATTCATTCCTTTTTAATACTCACGGGTTCTCTCAGCCTCGGAGTGGTAATGTCTGTTAAGGTTATATTTATGGGTCAAATATTAGGTTGAGTCATAAAAAATTTTCGCTTTCAAAAAAAAAAGTTGTAACTCCAAATTTCAAATTTCTAATTGTTTTTAATGCAATCGAAAATTAGCTGATTAAAGAGCGCCTTCATCAATTTTTTTTTTTCAGGAGTGAAAGAGAACGCCTCATAATTTAATCTATGATCACACGCTCTTAAAAGGAAATAAAGACTAAAAGTCCGAGGTGAATGCAATTCGTTTCCAGACTTTTTTGTACAGGCATTTAAAATTGTACATTCTTGAAAATTCAGTATGTTATTGCTATATATCCTATGAGATGACTGACCAATATTTATGATGTCACGTTTAAATGAACAGCTACAGCAGCAATTGGAATACACCCTACTAAAGTGTGATTGTCACGGCTGGTGAATTTCAAAAAAGCAATCTGGACGTGAGGACACTTTAGAAGAATGCTATGCAATAAAATTCTGTTTTAAACTTGGGGAAAACCCACAGAAACGTATGGAATGCTTCCGAATGCTTTTCGACCATCCTTTTCGACCATCCTTGTCACAGACTATTTGACCAAGATGGGCATTAAGACAGTTCCTCATCTTCCCTATAGCCCAGGTCTTGCTGCCTGTGACTTTTGCTTTTTCCTTAAGCTCAGAGGCTGTCATGAGACAACTGAGGAGATGAAAGAGACTGTGACGAAGGTCATTGACACGCTCACAGAAGAGGACTTCCACGAGGCCTTGCAGAAGTTGTTGGGACGGTACAACATGTGCATTGCAGCTGGAGGAGATTACTTCGAAAGGGACTAGAGTTTCATGTGTGTACTATCAATAAAAGTGCCCATGGGAAAAAACTCTGGAAACTTATTTAATGTTCCTCGTATATATTCGACGTAATATCGTAGGGGATTAAGAATAATGAAAACCTTAAAGAAACAGCAAAGAAAATGTCTTGTGTTTATTGCTGAAGAGTCATTACTGACTAAAGAAAAAAATGAAACTGATTTTCAAAGTTTCATTCCTGTGATACGGCATTTAGAGATGCATCCTGACCAGGAAACACATCAGAACTCGATCAAAATGCCTTAATAAATTAGTGGAATGCAATTCACAAAAAAGTACTCAAGAATTAGCACTTGACCTCACCATATTTAAAGCCTTAATCTGTCGCCACTTGCTATAGACAGGAAAAGTGAGCAAGCAGGGCGTTTTGATTCTTTATACACTAAATGATAAGATTAAGAAAATACCATACCCATAGTGACACGTCTTCTGTCAACGCAGAGAAATTATCCGTTTCTCAGGAATCATAGGGGGGGTGTCCACGAGGTGTAATGGTTAAAGCGATGGATTGTGGAATCGTAGTACGCGAGTTCATACTCCAGTCGCGCTATTACGTTCACTTTCGGGCAAATACCCTTGGGAAAGGTACAAAACCGCTTATCCTCCCAGCTAAGGGTTATATAGTACCATTACTGTTCTTCTAGGAGAATGGCTTTGGCATTGAATAACCTACAAAGGTTGATATGCCATTAAACAAAGAAACCGAAACCAATCAAGAATCATAGGACGAAAATTGGATCTTTAATGACGATGTTCGGTACAAAAGTCAGTTGATTGACCAGAATCAATCCATACAGCCAATTCTAAAGGCTGAGAATCATTGCAAAAAATTATACTGTGTGTATCGCAATACTCGTTGTCACTTTTTAAAGAATAGTCAGAAAACTCAATGCAGTCTTATGTCAACATCTGGAATGTGTGCATGAAAACCTTCAAAGAAAAAAGCCCCTCACATGTCTCGAGGAGTGTTATATTCTGCTAGAAAACGCAAGGTTACATTCAGCATTAAATACGCTGGAAAAATATATTGGATTTTGCATGGTTTCATCTAGCCCATCCACCATATTTACTCGATATTGCACCAAGTCATTTCAATCTTTTCTGTTCCCTTCAAAATGCTCCGATTAATAAGATATTTTCTCAGATCAGTTGAAAACGTATGTGAAAAACTTGTTTCACTCGAAAGCAACTGAATTTTTCTTGAAACAAAAAAAAAAAAAAACTTTTTGAATTACCAGAGGGGATTGAAAATTATAGCCAAAATACAAGTTATTTAAATTAGTTCGATTTTTATTATTCATGAATATTAAATTGACCACCCAGTCCTGAATTATACACGAAACCTCCGGCGAGTAAATTAGTGTTAACTTTCTGAGTAGATTAGTGTTAACTTTCTTAGTGGATTAGTGTTAGCTTCCTAAGCAGATTAGTTTTGACTTTCGGAATAGATTAGTGTTAGCTTTCTGAGTGGATTAGTGTTAACTTTCTTAGTAGATTAATGTTAACTTTCTGAGCAGATTAGTGTTAACTTTCTTAGTGGATTAGTGTTAGCTTCCTGAGCAGATTAGTTTTGACTTTCGGAGTAGATTAGTGTTAGCTTTCTGAGTGGATTAGTGTTAACTTTCTTAGTAGATTAATGTTAACTTTCTGAGCAGATTAGTTTTGACTTTCTGAGTAGATTAGTGTTAACTTTCTGAGTGGATTAGAGTTAACTTTCTTAGTAGATTAATGTTAACTTTCTGAGTAGATTAGTGTTAACTTTCTGAGTCGATTAGTGTTAGCTTTCTGAGCAGATTAATTTGACTTTCTGAGTAGATTAGTGTTAACTTTCTTAGTAGATTAATGTTAACTTTCTGAGTAGATTAGTATTAGCTTTCTAAGTAGATTTGCGTTAACTTTCCGAGTGCATTAGTGTTAACCTTCTGAGTTAATTAGTTATAGCTATTGCCTTCATCATTATTGTATTTTTCAGAACGTTTCGGCCGCTATATCCTCCGGCCCTCCTCAGGTGTCCTCAGTTTATCTAGGCATAGAAATGATTTAACCTGGGAAAACAGTCAAACTTTAAAAATGATTGCCCAGGTTGAATCATATCTATGCTCAGATAAACGTGGGACACACGAGGAAGGCCGGAGGATTCAGCGACCGAAACGTTGTGAAAAAAACAATTAAGACGAATACAATAGACCGAACACTCTTACTGATAAAAATACTTGTTCATTATAATGCAAGCATCTACAAAAGCTTTCAATTAACTCTGTAATATCTAATTCCTATTGAGAAGCATGTATCGAATAAATAAGATTTTTACGTTTGTCATTAATGAATCATTGACAGTATAGAATAGCAAGAGGGTGTACAGAAAGAATATCAGAAACAGTTCTTTTTGGAGTGGTGTGTTCTCAAAGTTGACAACGATTATTAGAATTACCGGTGTATTTGCCAAAAAAGAAAAAAAGAAAAGAAAAAAAAAAGAATCTGAGTCAGAATGGATGACATGGCTTATTTTACAGACAACAATTGGACCGAAAACAAATCGAGAAACATCTTAGGCTGAAAAACAACTTTGTAAAAAGAAGAAATCCGATTAGAGGTGTTAAAATCGCTAGCAATATTTTTTACATATATTTCATTCATAAGAAGCAAAAAACAGCAACTTGTAAACAGTTTTTGCCAGGATATGCACCCGAAATTACAGAATAAATCAAGAATCGCTTCTTCTTTTTTAATATAATGGATCAGCAGTTTTGGCCAAGTGGTGTGCACAGCTGGAAATAAAATGGCAGATCACCGCACGCACGTTTGTGATAAAGAGAAAGAGAGGGAGGGAGAGAGGGATGTGTTTCAGTAATAAAAGTATATTTGCCAAAACTCATGTTTTATTCATTTAATACAATATATGTATTCAGTCTTCACTTCCTGTCCGCAATGACATACGCCCATGTGTGTTCGAGCACGCGCGCACACACACACACACACACACACACGCATATATATATATATATATATATATATATATATATATATATATATACGAATTAGGGTACTTAGCTCAAGTTCAGTTCACAAGACTAGAAGAATATGTCACAATTGCGAGAAAATATCAACCACCTTATATACGTAGATGATGAAAAATGAAATATCAGTGCACAACACTTGCCACCCCCAAAATAATGATATAGGATTAAACTTAAAAAATGCCTTCAAAAAGAAGAAATTGGAAACTCAAACATAAACAGTCAAAATCTTCCACAAACGAATAGAGATGGAATTTAATATTTGCACAAAATTAATGATGACCAAAGAAAAAAAAAAAAGAAATGTTCAAAGCAACAGAACTTAACTGTTCATCACAAAAGAAAGCTGGAAGAATAAAAAAAATTCTGCCAAGAACATTGATTACTGATCTAAAATTTTTTGCTGTATAAAAGACCGAACAGTGTGGATTTCTTTGAAAAATCTACAATTGTAAACAATACTTTCTATAGACAAAACCTTGGTCAAAATTCACCTTAATTATTGAATGAACCTCGTCAAATGAAGACAAGGTAAAATTTTAAGTACAATTTAACCATATAAAATCTAGAGTTTATTTCTTATGATATGTTTGCCATACCGACGTAAAAAACAGTTTTCCTGTCTAATTATCCATAGTTGGAAAGAGAATTGGTGGATTCATATGTTTCTCAAAGGTATTAACTGTTGACAGGAGGTGGGCGTGGCTCACAGTTACCCTCAGTTGACTACTCCTCAAGTAAGACGTAAGGCTATGAATATGGTACAATGAGACTATGTTATAGGTTAATATAGTAGTCCATATCCTCTGAGTCCTCCGTGGGTTATCCTCGTGGTGTAATGGTTAAAGCGATGGACTGCATAATCGTAGTAAGCGAGTTCGTACTCCAGTCGCGCTATTGACCCTTGACATAGCCGTCACTGATAGATTTCTCTACACAGGATGCACCTGTACAATAGTATTCACAACCAGAATGAAAAAAATAATTGAATGTGAGCAGATCATATGAGTTGAACCGGTAACACATCGGTGTTATGAAATTAAATATATATACACATGTACCTACAGTCAGTCTTGAGTCTAGCCGTCAAAAGAGATCCAGTTTGTCACGAAGAGCTCCAACGAATGGCTGGACAGGTGGTGGGCGTGGCTCACAGTTGCCCTCAGTTGACTACTCCTCAAGGAAGACGTAAGGCTATGAATATGGCACAATGAGACTATGTTAGGGGTTAATATAGTAGTCCATGTCCTCTGAGTCCTCCAGGGGCTGTCATCGTGGTGTAATGGTTAAAGCGATGGACTGCGGAATCGTAGTACGCGAGTTCGTACTCCAGTCGCGCTATTGCGTTCACTTTCGGGCAAATACCCTTCGGAAAGGTATGAACCCCTTATCCTCCCAGCTATGGGTTAAATAGTACCACTACTGTTGTTCTAGAAGAATGGCTTTGGCATTAAATAACCTAAAAAGAGTTGATATGCCATTAAACAAAGAAACCAAACCATCTGAGTCCTCCGTCTGTCCGTCGTCTCCTGGTTTCTTTCTCTCTCTCTCAAACACCAACTGAATTTCGACCCAAAAAGATATACATTGACATTGTATTTTGGTAAACAAAGTGTCATGTTTCTTCATTCCTTTGTCTTCACTATAATCATTTATTCATTCATCATGTTATATAACATAACACTGAGTGGTAACCAAACACCTCGTCTGGAATTTGAACTCAGGTTGTCCGGATCACTTACACCACATTAGCTTATTTGGCAAATAGTGACGATGAAATAAGTGCATTAACAAGTAAGGGGAATATTCTAATTGTTGTATACTCATACGCAGATTCATGCAGAATCATAACGACGACACAATAATAAAGACGAGCGGACACTGTTCTTTAGAAAAATATACCTCTCACTTTATTGAAAGGGTTGTGTGTGAGAGGGAGTTGGAGGCCGAACAAAGACGGCAAAATATTGACCCCCGCCAACTCTTCTGACTATCACAGCGTTTCTTTCCCGTTATCCTGTCGCCGGGGTTATATAATAATTTGACATCCACCTACTTCCTGCGAGCGTCACAATTCGCACTGAATTCAACCCCTCGACAGTCAAGGTCGCCCCTGATCTCCTGATATCTTCGACCGGATGCACCTGTTATTTACACAGGTGCATTTCTTCTTTTGACAGCTTGGCCGGGGTCAATATGCAACATAAATAAATATTTGCCGTATAAAAAATGCATTTTTCACTATTCGGCTAATGAATTACTGAGAATCGTGGAGTAATTGCTCATGTACTGGACTGCCTCGAATCGAGTTCGAACTCCCGTCGTGCTATTATGTCTACTTTCGGACAAATGCCCCTTGGGAATAATATGAAAGCTCTACACACCCCAGCGCGGGGTTAAATAGTATCATTGCAGTTTTTCCACAGAGATAGATATGGCATTATATAGCCCTGGAAGGTTGGTATGCCATTAAACAAAGAAACCGAAAACGACTTATGGTATTTACGTATGTGTAAGAGATAGAGTGATTGGCGAATTTTAATGGCAGGTCAATCCGTCTGGGGTTATTTTATGCTCAAATTTAGGGGAATTGTACTTTTATATTTAGCGTTTTTGTGTAGTTTCTTAAAAGGTTTTTGTTAAAAGTTATTTGTCAAGTATTCCCAACTAATAGCAATAATGTGCAAACGAATCAATTTGATTGGTTTGGTTGGCTTTTATGGCATATCAAACCATTGTAGGTCAGTCAATGCCAAATCCTCTTTATGTATATATATTAAATATATAGGATTTGGTTTGGTAGGATTTTATGGAATATCAACCATCGTAGGTTATTGAATGCCAAATCCTATTATACATATATATTAAATATGTATGATTTGGCTCGGTTGGGTTTAATGGCATGTCAATCATCGTTGGTTATTTAATGTCAAATCCTCTTTATACGCGCATATCAAATATATATTTGTTTTGGTTGAGTTTTACGATATATCAACCATTGTTGGTTATTCTACAGAATAATGTATCCTCTTTATACATTAAAATTAGATATATTATTTTTAAATACATTTTGTTATAACTTTTTCATCGTGCTTAAACTCATTCTTTGCCCACAGTTAAACGGTTTCAGGTATTTTTATATAACACAGCTAATTCTATTAACTATTAAACATATGTCTGCACACAGTTTGCGGGATATATGTACATGATTTGTAAATTTTTAGTTAGTAAGTAATTTCATTTTTAAATGAGATATAATTCTTTGCACAGTTATTTTGCTATTGTTTATACATAGTTAAATGGTTTCAATTATTGCTAACACTATTGAATCGTAATCATTTGTTTGCTCTCAGTGAAGTGGTTACAAGTATTGCTATTTGACACTAATTATTCTTTTCAAAATTGCTCATTCGTTTGAATACAGTTAAAAGGTTCCAAGTATTTCTATGTATCATTAACAATTCAATCAAACATCAGTCATTTGTTTACATACAGTTAAATAAACAAACAGTTCTATTTCAAACAATTCAATTAAGCATAATTCATTCGTTTGCACTCATTTTAAATGTAAACCCATTATCATTATTATTTGACCCATAGATAGGACCCTATCAGATACTACCACCTCGGGACAGAGTAGACCTGAAGGTGATAGCAATGGAGGGGTACTCCACATCCACCAAAGCTCCAAGACAGGAGCCTCACCATCAGATCGTTTTGTATTATATCCAGTACACTCGTTAGGGGAGTTTTAATCTTTCGTCGAGATGCAGTTGGCGTATTCTACAAGCCTATGGAGTCAGGGATGGGAACCTAACAGGTATTACCATTCTAGTTCAATGTGGGCCTGGGAGTAATGGCAATGATGGTGTACTCCACACTTTACAGAGATTCAGAACAGGATATCTTACCACTCTATGAAGTTAAGTCCCATATTCATGACAACTCTTTTTTAGAATGGTCTCTAAAGGTTTGGAAAGCGGGGCTAGGAGTGTAGGAAATTGGAGGACAAATCAAAAGGGTTCAAGTTACAGCATTATTGAAATCGTCAAGGATGCTGAGAATAGTTCTGGAGAATGGAGGAGATTTACTGTTACTCAGACTCTTGATGAAATGCCACCAGCTAACGCTGGAATGGAAAACCAGTAAAGTATAGACTAGACTTTATAAAAATCAACAAAAAAGCACTTGCTAAGTTGTGGACTTTGCTGCCCTGGTTGACCACAGAATAAATCTGAACGAAAATGAAAAGAAGAATAAGTACCTTGACCGTTCTAAGTAATGGAAAAAACTATGGAACATGAAAGTGACTATTACACCAATCGTGATTGGTACTCTTGATACAGTCACCAAAGAATTATTAAAGGGGTTAGAGGACTTGGTAATAAGAGGACGAGTGGAGGCCATCCAAACAACTACATTATTGAGAACGGCCAGAAGAAGTCCTGGAGACTTGAGGAAACTTGTATCACTCAAACTCCAGTGAACGACCATCAGTAAACACTGTCGTGAAAAAACTCTCAAGGAGTAAATAATAATAATAATAATAATAATATGTTGTTGCTGTTGTTGTTATATCCATGGAGAAACATTTAAATACTGTGCAATATTTGATTGTGATATATGGAAAAACAACAGCCAGGTCCCAAAAAGAAGCCAAAGAAGATTTTGCAATTGTGACTCACTAGGTAGCATTCACTTTCGTTTGTGTTGGCGCCGGTAAGAGAATCTTTTTGTTTTGGCGTGAAACCCACACAAAGGGCCTGAGGGCGAGATCTCCTGCGACACTGAAAGTAGACGAGGGAAGGAAGGTCCCAGAGAAGACAGAGAGAACCAGTTGACAAAGCAGGGCAGAAGAGACCAGTCAGCTTGAGATAGCAGTCCAGGGAAGGGCACAGTCGGCAGAAGGAGACAGTTAGAAGATGGAGGTAGGGCAGAGAAAAGATTCAACAGAAGTCAGAAAGATGACTGCTAATACCTGATGACTTACAGAGGCCGGGTTAACCAACGCGAGAAGACAGTCAAGAGATGAGTTCGCATTCCTTGTGGCTTGTGGAAGTTTCGTGCAAATATTTGCCGCGGTAGCCTGCAAATATTTGCCGCGATAACCTGCAAATGCACGGAAATCTGCATAGAAGAGTCACATAGACTTCCCCCTTTATGCGCTTGGAGCTGACCCAAGTCCATGTTCGTTCGTTTGTTCTTTTCCTCCACCCTATCGGTTGTGTTTTGTGTGGCCGTTAAGAAATGTGTAATGCCACTGGCCGGAAACCACTAGATGAATCACTGACCATGAGTAGTTTTGTTCAAGGAAGATGATATAGTCGGGGGTCGGCCGGTAAGGGTGTTATCACACTATCAAAACTCATTGAAAAATAAAGATCGATTGACTAGATAGAGTTGTTAAGGAATCTAAAAGAACATACCTTTTAATTAAAATAGCAGAATCAACAGATAATATCATATAAGTCAAAGTGTATAATAAAAGAAGTAAATACAAATACCTTGAAATAGAAATTGAAAGAGAGAAAAAGATAAACTCATAAACAAGATCCCTGACAACCTCAACCTATATGAAATACAAAAGATAACATGCTCTTTGCGGAACTGCTCATGTCATTAGGAAAGTACGATCAGTGTGACAGAAAAATACCACAGAAAAGAAGCAACAAAAAAATAAATACATAAAATACATATAATTACTACTTTCCCTCACCCCAGGTCTTGGGTAAAGATCCAGGGATAGATTTTAAGAAACTGAAAATATCGCTGAAAATACATATAAAAAAGGATCTTTTTATATCTGCGGACTTCTGTCCGAAGAACAGATAAGATAACGTTACTAAAATAAACTAAAAGGAAGAATGTCCTATTGTACGGAAACAAAACAGATAAGAAGACAAGGATGGAAAATTTACCCGTGGCATGGATAGACCGTAGGAGGGCTTACGGCAGGTTTGCCCAATCATGCATAATAGAATGATTAAAAACCACCGAATAAGTAATGAATTTTGTCAAGTGCGTAATCGAAAACTGGAGCGTGGAACTAACAGCGGGAAAGCAACGCCGAGCAGAAGTAAAAATACAATGAGGTGTATTCCAGGGAGTCTTATTATCTACACTAACATTCGTTGTAGCGACGATACCACTGAGTTATAGCTTAAGAAAATGCCCCCCAAAAATGATAGAGATAGAGAAAATCGCCCCCTCCAAAACAAAAAAAGAAAATGACTTCATATATTAGGATTTGCGAAAAAAAATATGGAAATCCTAATACAAACTGTTAGAATCCTCTTGCGAGATAGAAGAATAGAATTTGGTATTCAAATATTCAGTGGGGGTGTCCTCGTGATGTAATGGATAAAGCGATGGACTGCGGAATCGTAGTATGCGAGTTCGTACTCCAGTCGCGCTATTACGTTCACTTTCGAGCGAATACCCTTGGGAAAGGTATGAGCCCCCTTATCTTCCCAGGTATGGGTTAAATAGTACCACTAATAGTTGTTCAAGGAGAATGGTTTTGGCATTAAATAACCTACAAAGGTTGATATGCCATTAAACAAAGAAACCAAACCAAATCAAATATTCAACACTAATAATTAATGTGGAAAGAAAAACAATAGAGAGAATAGAATTATTAAAAAGGAAAGCTGACTGCATTTTTGTAGAGAGTGTAAGACCACCCCGCACCAATGGATATTCTGTTTATGACACTAAACCATCTAATAGTGAGGCTGCTGGCCAGGAGTTATGGGAATGTGGAGTACCTTTTTATTGCTATTACTCTTAGGTTCATTCTGACCCGGAGTGGTAGTACCTGACAAGGCCAATCTGTGGGTCAAATCGAAGAGTTCAATTATCTACTGCACTTTAATGTATGCCATCAAGTATGAGTAAATTGAATTAATTGTATTATATAGCAATACTTGAGACAATGTAACTGTGTGCAAACAAATAAGCTCTGACTCGTTTAAAAATGTTAACAACCAACTATTCATTTAAAATCATATATTCTCAGTAGATCTACCACAAAATCCCCTGTTCACCCCTGAATAATTATGAAATTTTATTTATCCATCTAACACTGTAAAAATTTCGATTTCTATATAGTCATCAACAGGGTCCTTTATACACAGGTAACCGAGTTCGAATCCAGTCATGATATTACGTTCACTTTAGACTAAAACTTTGGCAAAGGTGTAAACCCTCTTATTTACCCAGTTATAGCTTGAACAGTAATATCACTGTTCTTTTAGCAGGGTGACTTTGGCATTGAATTACCCACGTAGTTTGATAAGGCATAAAACAAAAACGAAACAAAACAAAGCAAAACAAAGAAACGGTTACATAGAAATGGACAATATGGAGAAAAAAAAGGGGAAAATCTTTCTCTTTCCTTGTTTCTTGGTTTCTTTGTTTCTTCCTTTCTCCTTCCCCCTCTCTCTCCCCATATATTGAGAAGTAAGTTAACCGATCGTAGTCAAGGGCAACCCAAAGTCTCCCTTTTCAATAGGTTCTACACCGAGGTATAGGGTTGGGCGCTACTCTTTTCCCTGGATTGCTCAACTTACTCTTGATACACAAGTGCTAAACAAGGAGGAATAAAGTACTTCGATATGACTGGATCTGATTTTGGACCCCGTTTTCTGGGACCATTGGCGACAACTCTGACCATTTTGCTAAGAACTCGATAGGGGTGAACCAAAAGTTTTGGAAAATTTTGGTAACGCTAGACCCAATTCGGCAGCATCAAATGCTTCTGTCGAGAGAATGCCCTTGAAATCGACGGCTGTAGGCCTATTTGACCTTGCCTGATCTTTGAGGTTCTTGCAACTTGACAAAATTTTCTTCCACCATTTCTTACTATATTGTAACTAACTGCACCTTGACCTTTTGCAAAAAATGTTTTTTTGGTTGCAACAAAGTTGTAATTGCCGAGTTCAAACTCGTAAAGAATAAGTTCACGAATTCAAAGTGAATTTCAAATTACATATGGTGTTAAGCAACGCCCAAGTTGTCGGCACACCAACTACCACAATGCTACAAAACACAGCAAATACCAGCGACGGGTTGAACTGCTTCAGCCATTATATACGTGCCGAAAACTAGTATGTACTCAATATATATATATATATATATATATATATATATATATATATATTAGATTTATATATTTAATGCCAGGGAAGTTTGTCTCCGACGTTTGGTTTCAGGAAGTTTTACAAAAAACAATCATCAGGAAATGAATAAATCGAAAAAATCGAAAAATACAGTCGAAAACCGTTGGAGTTGTGTAGAAATCTTTATGTTTGCTTGTGTGTGCGTGTATGTGTGTGTGTGTGTGTGTGTGTGTGTGTGTTTTGGTTATAGCTGTGTATTATTGTGTGTGGATGGGAAAGTTGTGTTTAGTGTATGCGTGTGTGAAGATGCATATATATATATATAGAGAGAGAGAGAGAGGGAAAGAGAGAGTTGAAAAGACTAGATGACGATGAAAAGGATAAGGCATTGTGTCAATTTTTAAGTTGAATACTAATAGTTGAAATGGTGAGTTTTTGCCCAACTCGACCAATTGCCACACAAAGGCTGAAGACCACTGTTCCCTCCTATTTACCCATAGCTGTGATTTGGTTTAGTTTGGTTTAGTTTGGTTTTCTAACATTTCAGCCATAATTGATTAACTATTGTCAAATCCTGCTTTTACATTGTTGGGTATCACCCACCTTTTTCCACACAATGAACTAGTCCATCTGCCATATATAGCAGTAGCTACTAATACCAGGGCAGACTAGAAGTTGAAGAGCAGCTTCTTATAGGAATAGTATTAGAGCGTTGGAGACTGGAGATCGCACTAGATCACCTTACTGGCTACCGTAATAACGGAAGCCAATACTATCGTTGGACTATATCTTTATTCTGTATTCACTAATCCTATGTTCTCTTCTACTAATAGTGTCTCTACTGTATATACTTTTTCCTGAGAATATATCTCAATTTCCTCTCATATCGTGATTTAGCATAAGTCATTTATTTGAACTTAGTTTAAATTTAAAATTTCTATTTGACTAATTTATATGATCCTTTAAGTGCCAGGACTCCAAGCTAAACTGAACCTAGGAGTGATTGCAGTGATGGGGTACTTCGCATTCCCGAAAACTCCCGCATGACTGAACCCTCACTTTTAGATTATTTAAAGTTCTATCCAGGACACTCTTTTGGGCGGGGTCTTATCCCACAGCAGAGATGCAGTCGGTCTATTCTTCTGCTCCAATAGACTTTGCTCGCTGGTTTGAATACCGAGTTTTCTCTCAACGAAAACAATTGCCATGCAAAGCTGAAAACCATACACAAGGGCATTATTTGAATTTAGGTCAACTATTCCATTTTCTACGAAGATAAAAAATACGCTAGGCGTGCTACTTATGTATTTAATAAACTCATCCACCACATACGGAGTAAAGCTAGTAAGAATTCATATTTTTCTTTCTCGAGCACTACGGCACCAAATAGATTAAATGTGTAGTACTACCCCTTAGGTTTCAGTCACACCCCGTGGCAACGTCAACGTATTAAGAAGTGACGAATACAAAACATCATCTGTTGACTCGCTGGATACCAAACTTTATGGTTCCTTCCTTTTCACAGTAGTCGGCGAAAAAAGAAAGATAGTGTACGAAATGCGTCAACTGATTTAGATAGAGAGAACATGCTGTACAAGGTGACAGGGACAGCCACAGGCTTAGTCGTTTCTTCTCGACTGACCCGGCTGCCACCTCCCTCAGGGATTCGTGTTTTGTCTGTCGCCTCTCAGCCTATTCCGCTGCTTTCTCGGACTGCGCCCACTGCTTCGAATCCATTTTTTATATGTTCTGCCAACCATTCCTTAACTAATGCTTTTATTAACGTCATCTTTAAAACTTTTTTGATATGTCTACGCAAAACAAGGTTTATTCGCCTTGACCTTTACAAATGGAAACCACACAATTCTGAACTCCTTAATTATTTTTACACTTCTCTTTCACTAATTGTATAACAAAGGCTAAAAAATCATATTTAAACTTATCTCAATGTCTTTTTTAATAGCACTTATAAAACGCAAACAGCCTATATAATGGATGAAGTTTTAAGCAAATTACATGAACTTCAATAAAATTCAAATTCGGCTTAAAAATCAGCTTATATGTTTAACAAAGCCTGAGTTGAAAATGTTGGTAGTATCAATTTGTTTTTGTTAAGAGAAAGGATAACCGTTCTGAAGGTTCAGTCTTTACCGGGTCCTATTTAAATTGCATCAATCTTGTACAGGCAATTGGACTTTGACTCAAGTCAACTTGACAGTTTTATGGAGGTTATTGAATTTATTTGATGTATTCCAAAAAGACAACTGTCTGAAGTTATTGGGTGAAACCAAATAATCATAATTTTTTCAATAAAACGGAAATAAAATCCTTAAAAGTGATCAACGTCTCTGGTAATACACATAACAAACACACATGATAAGACTTTGAATCCTTTACATCTTAATATAGTAACCCCTCTTCCTAATAACAGTCAGTAATCTATTATCCATTAATTTTGTTAGTTTCTTTTACTTCAGCAGGTTTAGTTGCTGACAGGGTATTTTTATTTGTTTCCCGTAGATCTTTTTTGCTGTTAAATTGTTCGTTACTTTCATTGAATTTTACCTTTAAAATTGACCATTGATTTTTTAGCTGATTCCGATCAAGATTTTGATATTCGTCATTTCATTATTTCCTTAAAGAATTTACAAATAATCTTAGATCCATCAGAAGAAGCAGTGTCGTGCCTAAATACACATGTCATTTTGAAAATACAACACTTGAACTTGTACCATATAAAGAAAGTATTGTCCTCAAAATGGCAATTGTTAGCACTGTCCAGTTTAAGTTTGCCCAGTCGGCTGGGGCTTTAGAATACACTGACTGCACATCTGCAGAGGGGTAAGAGGCCCCCCTAACGAGTGTCCCTCATATGACACTGAAAAATCTGATGGTGAGGTTCCAGCAGTGCTGGAGCTTTAGGGAATGCGGAGTACCCCTTCTTTGCCATTGCTCCCAGGTCCACTCTGGCCCGGAGTGGTAGCACCTGATAGGGCCCTATCTGTGGGTTAAATAGAACTAACCGCATACTTATGCTAAGATGAATTGTTTGCATAAACTGAATAGCTCGAAATAGAAATGTTTTTGACAATTAAACCGTACTTACATTTAAACTGCGTGCTCATACTTAACTGAATAATTGGAAATAGAACTGTTTTTCGACATTAAAACTGTATTTACACTAAACGGAATTGTTACATATAACTGCTTGAATAATTTAAAATGGAAATATTTTTGACAATTAAACTGTGTACTTATGCTAAACTGAATTGTTTTAAATAGAACAGATTATTTACATAAAAATGGATTTAGCGTTAAATAACCTACAAAGGTTGATATGCCATAAAACCCACTAAACCAAACCAGTTTAATTCCATTGACTTTGAATGGTTCGATAATAGTTTGGTCGACAATTTCAACCCATATGATTACACCACGGCTTTCTTATTGCCTTCTTTTAGCCAAATGCATGTCTGATTTTGATGAAATTCATCCCTTAACCCCGTCAATCAGATCCATCAAATGTCATTTGAGATCCGTGATAATTACTAAAGAAATGTCAACTTCCATGAATAACTGCTCCAATTTTGACGCTCTAAAATATTTGCTTTTGTGAGAGGAGTTTTTTTTTTTTTAACACATTCCAACTCTTTGTTCTTATTCACTCCCTCAACTCCAACCTTTTCAAAATTCTGTGCGTTAACGTTCATCTCGAGGAAGAAAGTTCTTGAAAGCTTTTCCTTTCTTTGAATTCTCAACTAAGTCATATTTTCAACGACCTTCTTTATTCTTCGATGATATCTGCAAAGCTCCTTTGATATCTTCAAAATCGACATTCCCACACTTACTAACATTGTTAATATATGGTTTTTTTAGCAGTTGTTCATATTTATTAACCCCTCCGCTCGGACAGGATATGACACAAGGTCAATTTTTAAGTGAAGTTGAACAGGTTTGAATTCAGAGTTTTCCTTCTCCTAGACTAGTTGTCTCACCAAGGCTGAAGAATCTAGTCTGCCCTACTATTTACCCATAGTTTGAGGGGGAATAATTGGATTCATACTTTTCCTAAGGGTATTAGTGCTATGTGAAATGCAGTCAGTTTCGTCCAGGATTTGAACTCGTGTTGCCGTGTCCATTTCCTACGACGATAACGATAACCATTACACCACATGCACCTTCTGTTTCAGCAGTTGTTAGATCGTTCTCTGATTTCGAGTCTCATTGGGTGCCCCTTTCATATGGCCTTGTGCCACATCTAAGCAAAAAGCTTAGTAAATTTCAGTTGTTAGATCGTTCTCTTTACCCATACTTAAAGATATGGTTGAAATAAAAAAAATAGTTTTTATTAGATTTCAAAGTTCTTCAGTCCAAACGATCTTAATATGCATACTAATTTCAACCTGTTCATTTTCGTTAATTGCAAATATTTGAAAAAATAACATGGCAGAACATCTAGTTAAATATGTTACTTAGAACGAAAATAGGTAAATCTAAATTTAACAAATATTCATTCTAAACTTTCTTAGATATTCAGATTTTTTAAATTCGCTTAATAACTTCAAACAGCCTTTCTGGGTAATGTCCGGAGGATTCGTGCGAGAACTTTTTACGAGGTGCATACGATAATTTTCCATACTTTATTCGTATGGGCACTTTTATTGATAGTACACACATGAAACTCAAGTCCCCTGCGAAGTAATCTCCTCCGGCTGCAATGCACTTGTTGTGCCGTTCCAACACTTTCTGGAAGGCCTCATGGAAGTCCTCTTGTGTGAGCGTGTCAATGACCTTCGTCACAGCCTCTTTCATCTCCTCAATTGTCTCCTAGCGACAGCCTCAGAGCTAAGGGAATAACCAAAAGTCACAGGGAGCAAGGTCTAGACTACAGGGAGGCTGAGGAACTGTCTTGATGCCCATCTTGCTCAAATAGTCTGTGACAAGGATGGAGTTGTTGACTGGTGCATTGTCCTGGTGGAAATGCCACTGACCCAATTTGAAGAGTGCTGGCCTCTTCCCTTGGAATCTCTTCCTGGACTCACTTAAAACCTCAACATAGTAACCCTAACCCTAAACATTTGGCCAATCAACTCTGGTTTTTGACTTCCTTACACCTCCCACAGCTCTCATCATCCCTCACAGACTCCTTGCTTTCCTTGAATCTCTTAGGCTGCTCAGAAACTGATGCTCGATTAATACAAGATGGTCCAAAAGCAATGTAAAGCATTCCATGCGTTTCTGTGGCATTTGTTCCAAGTTTAAAACATAATTGTATTGCATATCGTTCTTCTAAAGTGTCAGATTGCATTTTTGAAATTCACCAGCTGTGACAATCAGGCTTTAGTAGAGTGTATTCCAATTGCCGCTGTTGCTGTTAATCTGAACCTGAAATCGTAAAAATTGGTCAGCCATCTCATAAGATATATAGCAATAACATACTGAATTCTCAAGAGTCTACGACAATTTTAAATGCCCATACGAAAAAAGTCTGGAAACTTACAGTAGGCACCTCGTAGTTCCAACTTTCTATATATAAAAATAAAATTTCATGCGCCTGTGAAATTCTATGGGAATACAACGAGGAAAAAAGTGATTTGTAGAGAAAGATAGAGAAAAAAAATTCCAGGGCTAAGCTGTTGATTCATCGAATCAGCCAATACATTCTTGAAAATAATTAAATTTGTCTGATTTTTTACAAATTTAATTAAAACACACACACGCTATCTATCTATCTATCTATCTATCTATCTATCTATGTACAAGTCTTTATTGCGTAAGAGTAAAAGTGCTACACTGTGACGTCATATTCACTTTCTGGCTAAAGCCCTCTAGAAATAAACCTCCCTATTTTCCCGCTTAGGTTTAAATATTTCCAACACTGTTCTTCTATACAAATAACCTGGCATGAAATAAACAACGAAGTTTACTATGCCGTTAAATAAACAGAGAAAAGCTATGTCTCTGTAAACCTTTCGTATGATATGTTATCTATCTATCTATCTATTGGTCAACTATTGTCAATATTCAACTACCAGTGCCCATAGCATTATCCTTATCAACATCATCAAGATGACAACCAATGTTAAAAATAGAAAAAAATTATGAGGAGCCATTATTTTATCTTTAATAACACAGTCAAGTGTTTTGTCCGTTGCCATTATGGCCATAGTGAATATTAAAGGATAAACTTTTTTTTATTGCTAAATATTTAATATCAATTATATGAATATACATTCAATATCCTCGATATATGCCCAGCAAAAGATCCTTGTATGTATGTATGTATGTATGTATGCACACGTGTATGTGTGTATGCGTATTTATGTGTGTATGTCTGTTTGTGTGCACGCGTGTGCACATCTAGATTGTTTTGGGAATTATTTCCGAGCAATAAACGGGAAACAATAAATGGCTTGGAAATGAAAATTGGAATATCTGAATTCAAAATTGCAGATTGAATTTTTATAATAATAATAATAATAATATTAATAATAATAATAATAATAATAATAAGAAGAAGAAGAAGAAGAAGAAGAAGAAGAAGAAGAAGAAACCAACAAATATTCTTGATGATAGGATTTTTAACTGGAAAAATATATGCTGAATCTACGTATTTAATTATCAAATATATTCCTCTACCTCTAAAAACAAAGGGATCTTAAAGCGTTGACATATAGTATCACAAATTGAGAATCTGCTGTCCAAAATATGCAACCAAAATAGGTAGAAAAAATTTCCAATAAAAATCTGCAACCAAAAATGTGCAACCAAACATCTGCAATCAAAAATCTAAGTGAAGAGGTAATTTACAAAGCTCTTTGCTTCGATGTGGCACAAGGACAAATGAATGGTGCACCCAATGAGACTCGAACTCACTCGTGTAGGTTCACTAGTCCAGCTTGCTAACCGTTACACCACCACCAGAGGTGTCCTAAAATCTAAGTGAAGAGTACTCGTCGTGGAGTGCCTAACATGATGAACTGGACATTACTGTAAGCATGTTCGAATTCCATACGCGCTACGACATTCACTTTTGGATTAAATCTTTTGAGTAAGGTACAAACTCACTTATCCCTCTATCTATGGGTTAAATAGCACATCGACTATCCTTCTATAAGGATGGGGGGTGTCCTCGTGGTGTATTGGTTAAAGTGATGGACTACGGAATCGTAGTACACGTGTTCGTACTCCAGTCGCGCTATTACGTTCACTTTCGGTAAGGTATGAACCCCCTTATCCTCACAGTTATGGGTTAAATAGTACCACAGCTGTTCTTATAGGAGACTGGCTTTGGCATTAAATAACCTACAATGGTTGATATGCCATTAAACAAAGAAACCAAACCAAACCAAACCGTCAATAAGGATGGTTTCGTTATTAGATAACCTACGAAGGTTGATATGCCATTAAACAAAGAAAATAAAGCAGCCCACCCCAAGTATAATCTAAAAACAATTATAACCTTTATATATACAATTTTATTTTGGCTAAAGATTTTAGATTTTGTAAAATTGAGTAGTAAATAATGCCTAATTATATCCATTTGGAAATAATGTCCGACAAGAAATAGCAACAACCTGGCACTTTTGGATTATAAGAAAAATAACTTTCCACCCAAATTATACAGGGATGTACTTAGCTGTGATAATATATATATATATATATATATATATATATATGTGTGTGTGTGTGTGTGTGGTGCATTCAATAAGATTCTAGAATTTTTGGACAGGTATTTAAAATTGTCGTCGACTCTTGAAAATTTAGTATGTTATTGCTATACATCTTATGAGATGACAGCCCATTTTTATGATTTCATCTACAGTACGAATTGGAATACGCCCTACATGGAATACGCCTGAGTGTCGCAGCTGGTGAATTTCAGAAATGCAATCTAGACGTGAGGACACTTTAGAAGAACGATATGCAATACAATTATGTTTTAAACTAGGAACAAATGCCACAGAAACGTATGGAATGCTTCAGACTGCTTTTTGGAGCATCTTGCATGAATCGAGCATCGGTTTTTGAGTAGCATAAGAGATTCAAGGAGGGCAGGGAGTCTGTGAGGGATGACGAGAGATGTGGGAGGAGTAAGGAAGTCAATACACCAGAGTTGATTGGCCA
This sequence comes from Sepioteuthis lessoniana, assembly GCA_963585895.1. NCBI lineage: Eukaryota > Metazoa > Mollusca > Cephalopoda > Myopsida > Loliginidae > Sepioteuthis > Sepioteuthis lessoniana. The sequence goes on from OY757911.1 coordinate 114,812,098, forward strand.
AAGGGTTAGGGTTACTATGTTGAGGTTTTTATTGAGTTCAGGAAGAGATTCCCAGGGAAGAGGCCAGCACTCTTCAAATCGGGTCAGTGGTATTTCCACCAGGACAATGCACCAGTCCACAACTCCATCCTTGTCACAAACTATTTGAGCAAGATGGGCATCAAGACAGTTCGTCAGCCTCCCTACAGTCCAGACCCTGCTCTCGCTGACTTTTGGTTATTCCCTATACTCACAGGCTGTCGTTATGAGAAAACTGAGGAGATGAAAGAGGCTGTGACAAAGATCATTGACACGTTAACACAAGATGACTTCCATGGGGCATTCCAGAAGTTGTTGGAACGGTACAACAAGTGCATTGCAGCCGGTGGAGATTACTTCGAAGTGGACTAGAGTTTCATGTGTGTACTATCAATAAAAGTGCCCATACGAAAAAAAAGTCTGGAAACTTATTTAATGATCTTCGTATGTATGTGTGCGCGCGTGTGTGTTTGTGTGTGTGTGTATGTGTGTGTGAAAAAATGAAATGCATAAGTGACGGTAGATAGTGGATAGAATAGTGTTGAGGTCAAGCACTAATACTTTTCCGTTGTTTACATTCTACCAATTCTCTTTGAGGTTTGGTGTGCTTTCTTATTTGGTTTCATCTCTCTAAGAGATTTCACCGGAACGAAACTTTGAAAATCAACTTCAGACTTGGCGGTCAGTGATGACCCCATGGCCAAAGACACTAGAACTTTTCTTAGCTTTTTAAACAGCGTTTCTGTTATTCTAAGCTTCCTCAACATTATATGTTGAATGTGCTCTTTCAGCCATCTGTTGTTACCGAAGAAGATCATAGATTAGATTATGATGCGCTCTCTTTCTTTACTGAAGTAGGAATGACTGCTGAAGGCAATCTTTTATCAGGTAACTTCTAGTTGCGTTTTAAACATAAGAAGTATAAAATGCTTTGTTACAGCTTGTTTTTAAATAAAGTACTTCAACAAAAATCATTATTGGAATTCGGGAAGTCATCTTGCTTTTAGTTGAGCGATACAAGATACTCCTAGTATGTAACAAGGCTGCATTAGGTCGGTATTTGTCGTACGTCCCAACAATCGGACTAGTATAGCCCTAGGCCTTTTTTTAAGTGGGTCTGGTCGCAGGGCCGTAGTCCAGACACGCCTGTTGGCACCAAAAATGTCACGGACTTCGTCGGTATTTCCCTAAAAAGAGGCCCCTCGGACGCCAGGCAATAAACCTAGCCCCTCCAAGGAGCCTAGGGGGAAGGCCCCCTGAGGCTCGAGGATGCTGGTCAAGGCGAACCTCGACCGACTGCCAGCCAAGCCAGAACACGCCCGACTGCATCCATGTACCAACCAACACGGTCGACCGTGGTGTGTCCCAGCCAGACTGGATTAAGTCTTTATTTCTTTTGAAATTAAAAGACAGCATAAAGTTCTGAGGTTTTTGAGGGGGAATGGGAGTGGTCATCCCATATCTATATTTTCTAATGGGCCCTAGCTAACCACATTCGCCGATCCATTCATCAGTACAAGTACGCTACAACCACCAAAATACCACACTCGCTCTGTGAAAAGCCCAACTTAAAACCCCGAAAGAAATGTATGATTTTATTTACAGAGATGATTTTATTTACAAGGATGAGAAGGGAATGGGAAAAAACCCGAAAGAGAAAAGAAAACGAAAGAAAATATTCTCGTTTGGTTGCCCTCCCATCCCTCCTTCTATGATATGGAGGCCGACTGTCCGAGAACGTCGAAACCACAGTGAGGATAGGTAACCAGGCTGGATTAAGTCTGGACTCTATTATCTTGCGATTGTTTTTATATTACTTAGTCCCCTCTGAGTGGCTAATCCACGGCTTCTACTAATGGGAAAGTCTATAACTATTTGATGACAATTTGTAGACGATCGACACACATAGGAATCACCCTAAAACAATCCAACACATACATATATTGTTACCCAATGACAGGCTTCTTCGTAGTATCTCACAACTCTTCAGTATGGTTAGGCACGAGGGACACTTCAAGCTGGTATTGAAACTCGTCTAACACAGACCGACAACGAACCTCTCAACCAGTCGTTGACCAAACATCAGCAGAGGTATTTAATTAATATTTATCAACTTTGGTTTGTTTACATTTTATGCTAACGGATACCGAATTGCCCAATTCGTTGGAAGAGCTTTGCATTACGAGGGGGGCAATCGTTAATTCTTTCGCCAAAGTGCTCAGCCCTTTTAAGAGGAGCGTATATATTGTCGTCCACAGACTTTTTCGTTGAAGAATCCTGAAAAAAAATTATTTTGCTTTTTTCCAAAAAAATTCCATTCATTTATTGAATGACCCTTATATATATATATATATATACACACACACACAATAGTAATTAAGTAAAAGAAGATTTTTTAAAAAGAAAATTTCTTTTTCAGAGTTCTTTTCCATAAGTGTAAACTCTTCCTTGTTTGGAACTGGTTTACTCCAAAATATTATTTCTATCATGGAAAAATATTTGTTTTGAAGCTATTCAAAATGGTGGCAAATCAATCAGAGTACTCCAGGCTTTAACAGAGGTCTGTCATCAAATATGTAAACCATGCTAAATTTACCGAATGCATGATTCTTACAGAGAAGCATGTTTTAGTTAAAGTGAACATGACTTCGTCACCACAAGACTGAGTCTAAAAACTGCCTATGGATGAGAAACACACGGACTCTCCGGTCAAGAAAAAGTTTCGGGCTTTGGAGGCAGTAAAGACAGTCATAGTTACAGTCTTCTGAGACAAAAAGCGCCTATCACAAACGGTATCATTGAATCAAAGATGCAATGGTAAACAATGCTTCTTACTGCATATTTTTTGGAAAAACATACCTTATTTAGGCACGTGCAGCTATCGATAGGCTATCAGTCATATGGAAGTTAGACCTGTCCGATAAAATAAAACGCAGTTTTTTCCAAGCAGCGATCGTATCAATACTGCTATATGGATGCACCACATGGACGCTAACTAAGCGTATGGAGAAAAAGCTTGACGGCAATTACACAAGAATGCTGCGAAGTGTATTGAACAAGTCCTGGAGGCAACATCCCACAACGGCAGCTGTACGGCTACCTACCACCCATCACGAAAACCATCCAAATTAGAGAAGTAAGGGCGAACTTATAAGCGATTTACTCTTCTGGATTTCCTCACATGAACGATAAAAGTTTGGACGACCAGTAAGAAGTTATCCAGAACAGCTCAGTGGCGATACAGAATGTAGCCTGGAAGACTTGTCGGGAACGAAGGACGATAGAAATGGTTGACGACAGAGGGTCAGGGAAATCCGTACTAATAGCACAACATGCTGCTGACGATTATATATTGGGTGCTATGGGTAAATTGTCATGTAAATTGTACAAAAATGAAAATTACACAGACGTTCTACTTCATCTGATATATTTATTAAGATTATACGATAATATTTTGAAATAATATAGATTAAATTCATTCAAAGGATTCGACATCAGCATCAACCATGACTTCGAGACGCTTTCAGAATCCTCTGGAAGACTTTTCAACGATCTCCTTGCTTCCGTTCTTCTTGCTTTCGGTTCATGTTTGGTGTTGTACGGAGTTTTGTTGGTCTCTTGCTTAAATGTGTTTCATACATAATCAATGGGTTGCAATCTTGGGTGTTCGGCGGTCAGATTTAGAGGGTGAATTAGTCGGAGAAGTTTCATCACAGACAATACACGGCTCTTTTCCTTGGGTCGCATAGCACATAGTCCTGTTACCAGACGTAGATATTTTCCAGCTGCCACCCTCTAGATTCAGGTAGGCACTACCTCCTCAAGACATTTAATACAGGCCTCCGTTTTGAGTGTGGGGCCAAATAGGAAGAAGAATGGAGACATCACGTCACCATCTCTTGTGTGAGTGAATCACATTATGGGGCAGCTTTTCTCGAAGAATCCAACTGACATTAGTTTGCTGTACAGTAGACAAAACCCGAAACAAAAAATGTGCATGTGTGATATTAATTATTCAAAATGGCGACAATTACTCCATTTATACACGACTCTACTGTATTCTTTCGGAACAATATACATATAACATAACGAATAAAAATTATTCCTTACAAAATTTAGAATATTTCGATCAAGTTTTAGTTTAATAAATAATTTACTCATTGGCCTAGTGGGTAGAGTGTTCGGCAATGGTCCGGGAAACCTGGGTTCAATCCCAGGTCACGTCATACTAAAGACTTTAAAAATGGTACTTGGTACCCCCTTGCTTAACACTCAACAATATAAGGTACGTATCAAGGGTAAAGTTGAGCAATCCAGGGAAAGGAGTAGCGCCTTCCCTACACCTCAGTGTAGTAGGTAATGAAAAGGGAGCATTCTGGTTGCCCTTGACTATGGTCACCAAATTTACTTTACTTTTTTTATTAAACAACTTTACCGGCTCATTGGTATAGTGGGTACAGTGTTCGCTAGTGGTCCGGGATACCTGGGTCCAGTCCCAAGTCACGTCATACCAAAGACTTTAAAAATGGTACCTAATACCTCCTTGTTTAATACTTAGCAATATAAGGTACGTAGGGCGGGTAAAGTGGAGCAATCCAGGGAAAGGAGTAGTGTAGCAGCTATTGAAAAGGGAGCCTTCTGGTCACCCTCGTATTTCGAAAATATATGCTTGATAACAAAAAAAGTAATTTGCAATTCTAATACATAAATCATTTCAGTTGCATTACGTTGATTTAGAGAGGATCAGTGAATATTGCAACTATTGTAACAATTATTGCAATTGTAACAGACATTGACAATAGTATTCAGACTTTCACCCAACAAATTCTGTACTTCTGATCAGCAAAATTCCATTTGTAGTAATCTCTGTCCGCATTTAAAACGTATAAGACTTCCTGGTAAAATATACCGAGGATCGAATTAAATAGTTACGTCTGAGTGTAAGCACAGCGTTTAGTTTCTCTTGCGTGCCTTGTGTGATGGATAGCCACTTCGAACTGTTATGCTGAGTGAGGTTTTTTTGGACGAGGAAATTTTCATTTGTCTTTTGGTTTCCATTGAAGCAACCAGGTTCCTGATTTTTCTAGATGAAAAATATTTCTCTTGTGACGTTGAAACTCACAGACATCAATTCAAGGAATTTTAGTTTTACTTTCTTTGTAATCCGTTTCTCCTGATACCAATAATTAGACACTTCGATTTGGGAGATCAAAACTTTTGACTGTCCGGCTTGATGTTCGGATATACTTTCATTCACTCAAACACACGATGCCTGTTTGACAGTCGAACGTGAGCCTATACACGTTGTCCCTTTTGAAAAGGTTTGTCCGCAGAAAATATTTAATTACAAAAAAAAAAAAATCTGTTTCACTTTAGTCTAGAAGAAAAGATGGCCTTAACCTACATAATTCCATGACGCAAAAAGAAATAATTATAAATCAATGGTAAAAACTTGTTGTGTTTCTTTATTTTTGTTTTGAAAGTTCTGAGGGCAGGTTGATAATTAAAAACAAAGCACAAGAAAAATTTCAGTTGATGTTTCGGAGATAATTGGATGCATTTAATTAAATCTTTAATTACTCTTATCATTAATTTCACCAGCAAAATCAAATCCGCGTAAGTTGCTCACTCAAGCTTATTTTACTGGGCACACATACACACAGACTCACACTGATACCCTGCACATACACACGAACTGACACAAAAATAGAGAGATGTGCTCAGCGTAAAGTCTATCGTCTTAGGAAATCGAATCAGCGAACCGAGTTCAAATCCTTGACGAGACTGTTTGCTAATGCTATTGGGAAAGACATAAATCATTGCTCCCTTTTCAGCTATGGGGGAAATAGTAAAACAGACTAAGTTCTTCAGCCTTAGGGACAGTAGAATACACCGACTGCACCTCTGCAGGGGGGCGTAAGACCCCCCAATGAGTGTCCCGGAAATGACAATAAACAATCTAATGGCGAGGTTCCAGTAATGCTGGAGGTTTGGGGAATGCGGAGCACCTCTTCATTGCCATCGCTCCCAGTTCCACTCTGGCGCGGAATGGTAGCACCTGATAGGGCCCTATCAATGGGTTAAATAGAACTAACTGCATACTTATGCTAAACTGAATTGTTTGATTAGAACTGTTTGACTAAACTGAATTGCTTGAAACAGAAATGTTTTTGACAAATTAACTGCGTTCTTAGATTTAAATTGTGTGCTCATGCTAAACTGAATTGTTTGAAATTGAACTGTTTTTGACATTAAAACTGTACTTACGCTAAACTGCATTGTTTAATATAGCACTGTTGCGATATTTAACTGTGTGTAAACAAAATCCGTACATATACTAAGCTGAATTAGCTGAATTAGAACTGTTTGACTAAGCTGAATAGCTTGAAATAGAAACGTTTTTTACAATTAAACTGTGTACCTATGTTAAACTCAATTGTTTTAAATAGAACTGATTATTTGCATAACAATGAACTTGGCGTTAAATAACCTACAAACGTTGATATGCCATAAAATCCAACCAAACAACCAACCAACCAACCGACCAATCTTCAGCTTTAATTAGGAAACCAGTCTAGGAGAAGGTAAAGTCTTAATACGTACAAGCTTTAAAAACTGATCTTGAGTAGCATCTGCATCCTGATAGGTGGAACAGAGTCAAACAAACAGATAGACATGCTGACAGACAGACAGAGAGAGAGAAACGAACATATATACACAGACGCACACGCCGGTTGATAACTGTTTGCCTGAAGTGGGCGTCTTGGGTGATGTAATGATTAATTTTAGATCAGATCTGTACGTTCTTCAAACAACTTTAAGTAACAATTGCAGGATTGAAATCGTCAGTAGGAAGATGGGTCCACGGATTTCATTTAAAACAAAACAGCAAAAAACACTAATTGTATCCAAAGAGAAGGGAATTTTAAACCAGGATGATATTTCGAATAAGTGAGTTTAATTCTCATTGGCTGCCCCATTCAGGCAGCCTTGTGGCAAATTTAAATAAAAAACTGTGTAAATTATTACTGTTTGCTGGAAGTTCGTAGATTACAAAGCGTTAAATTTAGTAAAAACAATGCTCTGTTGTCGCCCTTTTAGAAATTTAGGATATATATATATATATATATATATATATATATATATATATATATATATATATGTGTGTGTGTGTGTGTGTGTGTGTGTAAATGATGTTTCGCCACTTTTTAATCTTTATCTTTCCTTCCATCATCAAATGGTTTCTGTACCTCTTAAATTGTTTTCATTTTTATTTGTATGTTCTATTTCTTGTTTTATATGAAGCGTTAAGCCCACACGTGTTCAATTCGAAATCTCTTCTTTGAGATTTTCTGAACAATTCTGCAGTAAAAAGAAAAAATAAAACAAAAAAAAAACAGCAAAAAGCAAAAGAAATATAATTAACGCTTGTGTGAACCTGTCATAATGTATTCATTATTTCAGTTTTTGCACAAAACTCTTAAAATCTTTACGTTCCTGAGTTTTATAAACGACATGGAACTTTTCCTTGATCCTCTTCCCATCTAATTACCTCTTGGAAAAGTTCGTGAATATTATCAGTGAATAAATATACATTTTCAAATATCTATGCTTTCTTAATTCCAAGCTAACAACTTTCTAAGTACCGGGTTCATTTTTCGAAGTGTCATTCTGGTTTATTGTTTAAAATTTTCTTCTCTTTAGATACACTTATTTTTTTTTGTTTTTGTTTTAAATGAAATCCGTGGACCCGTCTTCCTACTGACGATTTCAATCCTGCAATTGTTACTTAAAGTTGTTTGAAGAACGTACAGATCTGATCTAAAATTAAATTCACCTTCCAGGGCCATCTTCGAGAATATGGAATTCATGGTTTTTCTTGAACATTTAGGGTTATACATAGCTGTTTTTTTTTTTTCAAAATAGATTATCAGAAACTGAAAATTGAAGCTTAACTCGTCAGAAGAACTAAGATGAGGCAGAAAAATTAATGACTACTACTACTACTACTAATAATAATGATAATACCCATAGCGTTATATAATTAAAGATTGTTTTTTATATTAATCATTTTTTGTTAATTATATATTATCATTCAGTTTGGTCGGGCTTTGAACTATTCGGGTTAAGAGTACAGGTGCATAGCATTGGGCACAGTTTACGCTGGCGCGCAATGGATATGACAATCACCATTGTCATAATAAACCCCCAGACAGAAAATGAGGCTGGAGTGTGGATGACGTCATGCCCAGAAGAGATGGGCTGAGAATTTGAGGGTTTTAAAAATCACAGCAGTTGAAGGTAGACATTGGACCATGTAGGCAGACAATTGAGTTTCTGCCATTGGGACTTAGAGAATTGAGTTCTCTGCTGGTCAGTTGATCGTTGAGAATTGGATTTTGACCGTTGAAGATGTTGTTCGGGTTTTGACCGTTGAGGCATATGGTTGAATTTTACGGATCTCTACCGACAGAGAGCTTAAACACCACGGGATGCGCAGCGCGTTTGTGGGGTCAGATAGTATGGTCAGCATAGTAAGAATTGCGTTTCTCTCCTCGTGTCGAAGAACTCAAGTCAGAAATTAATAAACCGTTCGTACCTGAACAACACAGAGTCCGCCTGCATTAGTACGTGAATTTGTGTTGTGTATTTGACTGTATTTGAATATGTATTTGTAGTACCTTTGTTACTGATATCATAATGGTTGTGAGTATACAACACGAGCACAGATAGAATCGGCTAAAATGCTTACAGAAGTCCTAGAGACAGTAAGAGATAAGCTTCTTTCAGATTACTGAGAAAAACAGCTACTAAACAAGAATATAAAACAGGCTATAAGTAGAATTATGGACGGATACAAACTTACTAAATTATAAGAAAAAGATCAATCACCTAATGTTCATAGACGACATTAGCTGTTTGCCGAATATGAAAAAGAATTGGAAACCTCATACAGGCAGTGAGAATACAGAGTCCGGACATAAGAATGGAATTTGGCATTGAAAAATACACCATGCTAATAATGAAAAGTGGTAAACGACACATGACGGAGGAAATAGAACAACTAAACAAGACAAAATCAGAACGATCGGAGAAAAAGAAATTTACTAATACTAAGGAATATTGAAAGTGGGCGACATCAAACAAATAGAGATGAAAGAAAAAAAAATAAAAAAAGAGAATCAAACAATATAACAGGAAACAAGAGACAAACACCTGGGATGTTAACCTTGTAAGATACTCGGAACCATTTTTGAAGTGGGCGAGTGAAGAACTTAAACAAATCGACCAAAGAACAAGAAAACTAATGAAAATGCATAGGGATTTACATCCCAGGGACGACATAGACAGACTGTATGTGAAAAGGAAAGAAGGAGGAAGAGGACTAACTAGAATTATGAAGATTGTGTTGATGCATCGATACAACGACTGGAAGACTATATACACGAGCGCTGAGAAAAACTGATTACAGCCATCAAAAACAATCGACAATTCAATCATCAACAGAAAAAAAAAAATAACCAGAAAACAAAAATGGGAAAGAAAATAACTCAGTGGATATTTCAAGCGACAAACAAACGAAATCTTACACGAAAAAACGTGGATATGGCTAAGAAACGGAAACCTGAAAAGAGAAACAGAATCTCTTTTTGTAGCTGCAGAAAACTACACAATAAGAACCAACTACATCAAAGCAAGAATTGATGAGACACAACAAAATAGTTATGCAGATTATGTGGTGATAGAAACGAAACAATCAATCACTTAATAAGCGAATGCATCAAAAGAGCGCCAAAAGATTATAAGATTAGACATGACTGGGTGTAGAAGGTGACCCACTGGGAATTGTGCAAAAAAATTAAGTTTGACCACACGATTAAATGGGGTATGTACAAACTCGAATCCCACCTTGAAAATGAAACGCACCAAATTCTCTAGGATTTTGAGATACAAACGGATCACCTAATCTCGGCCAGACGACCATACCTAATGGAGGTCAACAAAAAGAAGAGAACCTGCCAAATAGTGGACTTTGCTGTTCCAACTGATCACAAAATAAAACTGAAAGAAAGTAAAAAGAACGATTAGTATTTACATCTAAAAAAAAAACTATGGAACATGATAGTGACGGTGATACCAATTGTAATTGGTGCTTTCGGTACAGTCACCAAAGGATTGATACAGGGAATGGAGGACTTGGAAACAACAGGAGGAGGGGAGACCATCCTAACGACGGCATTTAGATCAGCCAGAATACTGAGGAAAATCCTACATACGTGAGGAGACTTTCTGTCATCCAAACTCCAGTAGAAGATCATCAGCTAACGCTGGTGTACATAACATGGTGATCCAATCGACATCCTATGAATTTGGCTGTTTTTATATCATGTACAAAAACAAGTGTTACATTATGTCAAAGAATGAATAGTGCTGCTTGTTTTGAATAAACAAACTAAATCTCCCGTCACCCCCGACACAAGGACAAAATAACAAATTTCAAAGACTGTATCGGCCATTTACGCTGGATGGGCTGAAAATTACACTGAATATTTTTTTAATAAGAGTATATATCTCGGATTAGAGGTAAGAGAGTATAAGAAGAACAGACAGTATTCGACCGTCTGAGAGAGTGATTCGACCGTCAAACCGCCATAGTGTGTTTGAGCGAATGAAAGTATATCCGAACATCAAGCCGGACAGTCAAAAGTTTTGACCTCCCAAATCGAAGTGTCTAATTATTGGTATCAGGAGGAACGGATAACAAAGAAAGTAAAACTAAAATTCCTTGAATTGATGTCTGTGAGTTTCAACGTGACAAGAGAAATATCTTGCATCCAGAAAAATCAGGAACCTGGTTACTTCAATGGAAACCAAAAGACAAATGAAAATTCCCTCGTCCAAAAAAAATCCCCCACTCAGCATAACAGTCCGAAGTGGCTATCCATCACACACTACCCTGACCAGCCATTTCACCATGGGGCGGGGGGCTACTGCAATATAGAAATAGTTCGGTACCCACGCAAAATTCGTCGTATTCGGGTCACCAGTTGATAAACACATAACGCAGAGAACGAAACTCGATGACCAAAGCAACAATGAATCTGAGAGACACCAAAAGAAATTGACTAAGGAAGGCAACAAGAATGTAATCCAGTTATTTTAAAAGCAATCTTACTTAAAGAGGGTATAGGAAAAGGACAATAGAAATCTGCTTAGAATCTGCTAAGTTTAATACAAGCCAAAGACATTCCGACCCAACGAGTAAGAAAGACTGGTTTTCTGATTTTAAGATACTAGAAATATGATGACAAAAAAGTTTTGATAATTATGTACCAGGTAAATGCGTAAACGAGTGAATAAAAACTCGATCTATATATTCATAAGTTTTATTTCTTTAAAATGTGTGAAACGGTTGCTGAAAAAAAGTACAAAATATTTTCCAATAAACCAAGATAAAGTTAGTCGGAATGTTGAAATTTTAATAGAGAAAGTTAAGATTCGTGCAATGAAGTATAGCAGTTATTGTTAGCTTAAATGAAGGAACGTATTTTCTGTGTGATCAATTCTTTGTATCAGTTTGTCACTGTGTGAGAGAGAACATGAATTTATGCATTAACGTATATATGAATTGCTCATTGTATCAACAAGGGACAATTGAATATCTTTACGCAAAGATAAGTGTAAAAAAATCCTTCATCCAATTTAAGAAAATTAAGCGTGTTGTAATGAAATTCATTCTTAAAAGAAAATAATATTGGTTTTCATTTAAAAGAAATAAACCGAAAGGTATCTGAGTCAGTAATAAATCATTACATACTGTTAGTTAAGTAAGCAAAGACCATTCAATACATACTGAATAATTATTTATTTCTTCGCTTTTTTTTACTATTTTAGAAGGCTCGAAATTAGCCCAAAACATTGATGATTCATCAAAAAATCTACTTGATTTATACATTTTAAATATTTTTGGTAGGAAAATATTTCTATGATTACTTTGGGTTTTGATCCTTCAAAATTTTCCTTCAATATTTTCGCCAGCGAAGTATCTCAAAATTTAATATCCAGCGTGAATGCACTGATTGGTCGTAAATGGAAAAATACAGATCGAAAATTCACAGCTCTTTGAGATTTTTTGCAGAAAAAATTAGCACATTTTTTTAGTATGGAAATTAGTTAAGTTCACATTAATATACTAATGAAGAGCCCTCTACAAAAGCTGAACGTGAAAATATTGAAAACCTAAATAGCATAGAAAACAGAACCAGAACGTAAATGCTAACACAAGAAGACAGAAACATAGAGTTCATATATAAATCCTAATTGAACATAAGGCGACTTTACTAATCCTAAGAAATCAGAACAGGATAAAAGTCAAGGTAGAAAGCTAAAAAGTAAATCCATTATTAAGACAATATCCCATCGGACAACATCACCTAACTAAACAAGTTAATTTATACAGGAACAAACTCGTCAGTGTTAAAATTGGTTTTCCCCCTGAGGAGCCCGAACTGAAATATATAACTTTTATGGGAAATGAGACTAGAATAATAAATAAAGAAACCGGAACATCAAGGAAAACTACTAAGAAAGGTAAAAATACCCAAAGACAAAATGGAAGGAAGCGAGAAAGAATGTTCGGATGCAGACATGCCTGACAATACAACTGGAAGAAATGAAGCAAAGGATATTGGCGAAAGAAGGAAGGCTCAAAAGATACCGGGAAAAGGTCCAGCAACATGAACAAAACATAACTTTCCAAAATAACGTAAGAAAATTCTACTGACAACTCGATGGGTCATGCACAGGAACAACTCAACAACTGAATGAAAAGGAAAGAAAATAATCTTGGAGTAAAATACAGAGACAGAAAGAACATAACAGAATTGCCGAATGCAAAATAACAATAAAAAAAGACTTAAAGAAGGCCCCATGGCTCTAGCACAATAATGAGCATTAATGTGTGTCTGTATATATATATACATATATATATAGATATATGTGTATGTCTCTGTGTGTATTCATAGATGGGTGGCCAAAAAGAGTATCTTATCTCTTGCATCTTTGAAGCGGCGCCGGAGTATCCAGAAGACGTTTCTTTGTCTATTTTGGCGCGGAGAGCACACTAAGAGCAATGCACGCGAAAACTTTCGAGTCCGGAAGAGAAGGCAAAGGACGTTAGTCAGTCCGGAGCGGAGAACCAGTCAGTCTAGAGTAGAGGGTCAGTTAGTGAGTAGGGAGTAGTGAGACACCGGAGTATGAAGTCGAGACACAGGGCAGTGATGATGATGACTAGATAAGTCAGCATTTTGGGGTAGCTGTGTTGGACTTTCTCGCGTTAGCCATAACAAATTCTCACAAAATGCTTAAAAGTGCCAGACTTCACCTTCTGAGTTTTGCATTTCTAATTCCATGTTTGTCTGTTTCTTCCTTCCACCCTCTATTGTTTGTTTTTTGTTTTTTGTATAACCTTTGAAATGCTCACACGGCCGGGTGTGAGAAGAAACGACGGGGTCCACACCACTACACGAACTGTCAAGCCAACAAAACCCGCCGTTTGTGCGTATTGTTTCAATGTGCGTATTGTTTCACTACAACTCACTAAGAGTAATATTAAAAAATGAACAAATCGAAAAACATCCGGCCATGATGGCATACACAAATTTTTGTTAAAAAATTTACGACCATCCATGAGAGATCAGCTACACAGCTGAGTAAATAACAAGAAAAAGCAATCATAACCGAATAAATGACAAAGGGGGAAACTAACCTGATCAAGATAGACGCCCTCAAAATAATAATTTCCATAAACTATAGAGCGATAACGTTTTTATCCTGGACTTATTGCATTTCACATAGCACTAATACCCTTGGGAAAGGTATGAATCCAATTATTCTTCCTCCAGCTATGGGCAAATAATAGGGCAGACTAGGTCCTTCAGCCTTGGTGAGGCAACTAGTCAAGGAGAAAGAAAACTCTGAATTCAAACCTGTTTAACTCCGCTTAAAAAAAAAATGACTTCGTGTCATATCCTGCCCGAGCGGAGGGGTTGGGTAAATATGATAACATGTTTATGAATGATGTAGAAAATCCTATCCGTACAGATAAAATTTGAAATATTTTACTCGTTTAAATGCTGCGGAATAGAAAGAATGTCATAAGAGAACAAGAAGAGATTAGCAATTTTATAGAGATTAGCACATACCCAAAGATGTCAAAACAAAGCGGAAAATGTACTTATGGCATGGATTGACCTTTGAAAGAATCTTGAAAACTTGGATGATAAAATGTCTAAAAGTGTACAAAATATTCGACACAGGCATAAATCTCGTCACAAAAGTCATGAAAAACTAGAAATTAGAATTGCAACAAGAAGGCAAACGCAAGAAGAGGTTCAAATCCAAAGGGAAATTTCCCAGGGAGCCTCACTCTCTCGCTACGTTTATTTCTTATAGTAATGATGACGACTGTTTACTAACATAGAATGTGCCTAGGGACTACACATTTGTAAAATCACAAAAAAATTATACCTTTATATACATAAATGCTATCAAGTTATTGGCCAAAAAGGAAAAAGAAATGGAGACTGATACAAAAATTTAGAATATGCAGTTAGGATATAGGAATAGAATTTGCCATTGAAAAATGTGTTACGTGATTATAAAAAGTGAAAAAGAAAAAAATGGAATAAATAGAACTGCTTAACCAGGAAAGCACTAAAACGCTTAAAAAGATGGAAAATCATGAATTCTTAGAAATATTGAAGCAGTCACCATCAAACAAGTGTAAAATACAGCTTGGCTCACAATATGAGACAAGGTAAAAATTCTCACTGTGCCGTAAAAAAAGTGATGCGCCGGAAGAGATTGACCTATAAACTGCATGATAGTTATTTCCGCTCGATGATGATCACACCTGCAATTCCGAAGATAGCGGATGTGACACATCCCAATGGCCAATAACCGAAAGAAATCGCGCAGGTGTGCTCGGCTGATAATATGGGACAAGGTGAAGGTCCCACTTCAATGATGCACCGGAAGAGAGTGACCTGTGAACTGCATGACAGTTATTTCCGCTCGACGACGATCACACAGGCCATTCCAAATGAGCGGAAGTAACACATCCCAATCGCCTGAGATCGGGAAGATTGCAGAGGCTTAGAGGCGTGTCTTTATCTCTGCGTGGGAGTTTGAAGGTAATATAAGGCCGTCGAATTGAACAGAAGAAGATAGAGAAAAAAGGATCCCGCTGTTCACGAAACCTCTCTCGTCGTCACGCAGTGTGCGTTGTCTCGGCCTTCGTCTCCTGACATCGAAAAGTTCAAGTCTCATCGACGAACGATCTTAATTCTTCTCCTGACTGCTCCTACCTTACACAAGCGTCCGTCGAGAAAATAAATATATATTGTTATATACAAATTCCGTGTTGTCGTTTGTTTGACCAGAGGGCGGAACGTAACACAAGTAGAGATAAAGAAAAAAATAAGAAAAGAATACCCGACAAGAGCAAGAAAACTGATCGAAACTAAGGTCGGCAGCAGAAATATAATTAATAGAAATGAACACATCGGCAGTCTCCTTTGTAAGATATTCTGGACCCTTCTTGAAATGGACAAGCGGGGACTTTAAACTAATGGACCAAAAGACAAAGAAATCTGTGACTATGAATAAGTCGTTACACCCGAAAGATGACAAAGATTATATGTATCAAGAAAAAGGAGAATGAGGAAGTGAACTAACCATTATTGGATATTGTGTATATACATCAATGCAACATCTCGAAGAGTGCAGTAAAAAGAGCAAAGAAATACTGATTGCATCAGCCAGTTGCACCAATACAAACATAAGAACAAATAGATAAAAATAAAAACAAAAATTATGAAATAGAGATGACGAAAAAACTATTATATGAACATTTTTAGCAAAAAACGTGTAAGACTGCATATAAAAAGACCTGGCAATTACTGAAAAAGGGAAACATTAAGGGAAAAGCCGAATCTCTTTTAATAGCAATAAAAATAATTTCATATGGACAAATGAAACCAAATAATGCGAATAGAATATCAAGTGTAGGTTATGTGGAAAGAGAGATGAAACGGTTAATTACATAAGCGAAATCAGCAAAGGAGCACGAAAGGTGTATTAGACGAGGCACAATTGGCGGAGGGGGAATCACCGAGAATTATGCAAGAGACTAACATAAGACCATTATACCAAATCGTATATGCAAAAAGCAGAATCCTTACAAAACGTGAGACGCATGACATTCTTTGGGATGGTGAGATAGATAGGTATAACCGAACACCAGACCTAGTGTTAAGAAAAAAGAACTTGATATCTTGTAGATTTTCTCTTCTGCATGACAACAAAATGAGGGTGGGGTGTCTTCGTGGTGTAATGGTTAAAGCGATGGATTGCGGAATCGTAGTAAGCGAGTTCGTACTCCAGTCGCGCTATTACGTTCACTTTCGAGCTAATGCTCTTGGAAAAGGTAAGAACCCCCTTATCTTCCCAGCTATGGATTAAATAGTACCACTAATGTTCTTCTAGGAGAATGGCTTTGGTATTAAATAACCTACAAAAGTTGATATGCCATTAAACAAAGAAACCAAACCAAACAAAAAAAATGAAACGGAAAAAAACAAAACAAAAAGGTTGATCAATACTTGGATCCGGCTAGGGAACTGAAGAAACTATAAAACATGAGTGACGGTGATACCAATTGTAGATAGTGCACTTGGAACGGTCCCAAAGATTTGAAAAAAAGATTAGAAGAACTGGAAATCAGAGAAAGAAGTGAGATCATCCAGACCACAGCAATATTGAAACGGACAAGAATACTCAGATGAGTCCTGGATACATGAAGAGACTTAGTGTCCCTCTGTGTGCATCTCTTAGAGCTCATGTGAAAAAAACTCATAAATAATAATGATAATACACCCACTTCCAGCAATTTGATCAGACTTATGTTCTTTTTTTTTCTTGTTAATTCAAATTGGCACGGAGTGGATTTTGCTGTTACCATTCGATCACTGAGTGAAAGTAAAAATAAGCGAAATGCTAGACAATTTCATAGAACTTGACGGGAAATAGAAAAAGCCGTTGAACATGGAAGTGACAATGACACTAATCACTGTCGAGACTCTTTGAACAGTTCCTCTGAACTTGGAAAAGAGACTCAAAAACAAATAGAAAAATCCAGGAAAAATGAGCAGAATTGTTGCTATGCAGACTCTAAAAAAAAAAAATGCATCAGTTAGAGTAACTGTGAAAATGTTACAAATAATAATAATAATAATCGGCCTGACCATCAGGCCTAGTGAAAGTAAACAAAAAAAAGGAGATCTGGCCGAAGAGTGGATTTTGCCGTTCCAGCTAACCGCATGTTAAAACTGAAAGAAAGCAAAAAGAGAGATAAGTAACTGGACCTTACTAGGTTTGTTTGTTTGTTGGCTGGTTGGTTTTACAGCATATCAACCCTTTTCGAGTCATTTAACGTCAAATTAAATGACTGTGAGAAAAGTTTCAAAATTTTCAGTTTATTATGAGTATATATATTTTTTTAAACAGTTAAATGTAAAAACATTTAATTTCAAGCAATTCAGTTTAGGATAAGTATACAGTTTAGTACTATTTGACCCATAAATAGGAACCTATTGAAGTGCTACCATTCCGGGTCAGAGTGGACCTGGGGGCAATGGTTATGAAGGGGTACTCCACATTCCCTAAAGCTACAGCATTTCTGGAGCTTTACAATCAGATATTTTAATGTCATATTCAGGACACTCGAGGAGAGGTCTTACCCCTCTGCACAGATGCAGTCGGTATATCCGACAATCCCATGCAACGGGCCATATGACAGCTTTTGGAACGCTGTTTTTAATGAAATATGATACTTTCAGATAGAAATTGAATAACTAATCCCGAGGAGAAGTGCGGATGTAGTAGTGGTTAATAAAACGAACATAACTTGTCACTGAGTTGATTTGGCTATTTCAGCAGATCACAAAGTAAACATAAAAGAAGGAGAGATAAAAAAAAACCTACTTAGATTATGCCACAGGGCTGAAAAAGCCATGGAACATAAAGTGAACAATGATACAAATTGTTGTTGGTACCTTTTATATCGGCCCTAAAGGCATGAAAAAGAGACTGGAGGTAATGTACATCTGAGGAATAATCAAATCTATACAGGATACAGCACTGTTTATATCAACTAAAACAGGGCTTCACAAACTTTTGGAAGTTACGAATCGGTGGATAGTTTTTTGATTGATGCATGGACTGGAGTATAAAATTAGAGAATTTATTAAACTTCGAATAAAACGTATTTACGCAGGCAGGTTAGAATTAGTATAATTTAATACAGAAATCTGTCATCAATAAAAACTAACCTCAATGTACAGTCAATGGGCACAATGGGACTGCTTCTTATTAGTCAGTTTGTTAAAATTTTACAAATCATGAAGGGTACCCGTGAATTTGCGGGTAGTTCATTGGTCGAGTGGGTAGAGTGTTCGCCAATGGTCCGGGAGACCGCGGTTCAATCCCAGGTCGAGTCATACCAAAGACTTAAAAAATGGTACGTGATACCTCCTTGCTTAACACTCAGCAATATAAGGTACGTATTAAGGATAGAGTGGAGCAATCAAGGGGAAGGAGTAGCACCTTCTCCTACACCTCAGTGTAGTAGCTATTGAAAAGGGAGCCTTCTCGACTACGGTTGCCAACTTTACTTATTCTACCGACCGGGACCGGCAGACCGGTTATGAGAAACACTTAGCTAAAATACTTTGAAGAGTCCTAGAAACCTGAGTAGACTTGTCATTCGGGCTTTGCTAAAAAAAAAAGAGTACAAAGAAAACCTTTCAAAAAACATTAGTAAAAACTGGAGGGAAAATGATTATAATTTTGACTCGTATTTTCGTTTATCTTGATTTTCGTAGCTCCCGACTATCGACGATTCCAAGTTGGTCAAAACATATTTCGTATGCAATTAACCAATCATGCACAAGAAGGGTGTGACACAAGGTCAGCTTTTAAGCGGAGTTTAACAGATTTGGATTTAGATTTTCTCTTCCTTGAGACTGGTTGCTTAACCAAGGCTGAAGAAACCAGTCTACCCGGCTACTTATCAATAACTGGAGGAAGAACAAGAAGAATCATGCCTTACCTTAGGGTATTAATGCTTTGTGAAATACAATCAAATTTGGCCAGGATTAGAACTCGTATCGCCGTGTACATTTCCTACGACGATTAGCATTACCCTATTTACCCAAGCCCTCCGCTCGGGCAGGATAAGCGAAGTTTAACAGGTTTGAATTCAGAGTTTTTCTTCTCCTAGACTAGTTGCCTAACCAAGGCTGAAGAACCTAGTCTGTCCTACTATTTATCTATAGCTGGAGGGAGAATAATTGGATTCATACCTTTCCCAAGGGTATTAGTGCTATGTGAAATGCAATCAGTCTCGTCCAGGATTTGAACTCGAATCGCCGTGTCCATTTCCTGCGACGACAACCAGTACACCACGGGCACCTCCTACGACGATTAGCATTACACCACGGGAACATCCCATGAAAAGCATGGAGCTTGAATACATGTTCAATGTTTAACAAAAAATATGAAGAGGAAGAGGTCGAAAATTACTCGTTTACTGATATCATGACAGATCTTCAGTCTGCTCCACCAAAATTTCTGGATGCGCCTGCATGCCTATTTGCAATCTCGGGAGGAGAAAGCATGGTTTGGTTTTATCCTGGCTGAGACCGTAACGGCGATTGTACCAACATAAATAATTCAAGAGATGAGACAGAATCTCAATCTGATTCTGACAGCCTGTAACAATGGACGCCATGCCAGTTGCAAATTCTTAAGGATGGGAAACATTACTAATTAAAATTAACATTGCATGGTTAGCTAAATAGTTTTGCCGGATTATATCATTTGTTTTATTATGTAATAAAAAAGTTAGACTAGTTGATTTTAACGCCATACCAACCGGTTTAGAGTTATTTTATGTCTATAGTTTAGGGAATTGCGTTCATAGTACGTTTATATTTAAATTTTTGTGCAGTAGTTTTTTTTTAAGGGATTTGTTTTTTGTACACGGTCCTATCAAATACGGATAAGTTTCCATCATTATCATCCGGCAGGTCTCCAGGGTTACATCCCGTATCGGCACTGAGCTGTTGTATGTAGGTTTGAGCTGGTCGTCCTGCCTTGGCTTGTCCAAGTGAAGGACTATATCACTTATGAGGTCGTCCCTACTTCTCCAGCAGTTTCCCGCGTGTCTGGTTCGTCTAACTTTGATTGTTTTCGTGATGGGTGGTAGGTGGCCGTACAGCTGCTGCGTTGTGGGGTGCTGTCTCTATAACTTGTTCAATATTGCTCGCAGCCTTTTTGTGTAGTTGCCGTCAAGCTTTTTCACCATTCTTTTAGTTACCGTCCATGTAGTGCATCCATATAGCAGTATTGATAGACCGCCGCTTGGAAGAAACTGTTTTATTATATCGATCAGGTTTGACTTTCAATTGACCGATAGCCTATCGGTGGCTGTCTATGCCTTTGCTAGTTACGTGTTGATGTCCTTTTCGGTTGATGAGACACTGCTTCCTCGGTAGGTGAAGTTGTCTACAAGTTTCAGAGAACTACTGTTTAATGTGGAGATGTCGCAAACGTCTATTGAGAACATAACTGATACTACAATTCCGAGTTATAGTGGACCTGGGAGTAATGGCGATAAAGCGGTACTCTTAACTTGATGATGATGATGATGATGATTTGTATACGAACAGCAAATAGCTAACATTTTTAAAAGAGCCAAAGCTCACTTGTTTGGACCCACTTAAATGGTTTCAAGTATCATTATCAAACACAAATAGTTTTATTTTACTGTTAAATGTTTTTCTATGTAAAACTAATAATTCAGTGTTATATCAGTAATTTGTTTGCGCAATTTTCAAGTTTAGAAAATTGTCACAGATTGCTATTTGACTCATAGACAGGTTCAGGTTGGTTGGGTTTTATGGCATGTCAACTTTTGTAGGTTATTTAACACCAAATCCATTTCTATGAAAATAATCAGTTCTATTTCAAAAATTCTGTTTAGCATGAGCACAGTTTAATTGTGAAAAACATTTCTATTTCAAGCTATTCAGTTTAGTCAAGCAGTTCGAATCCAGCTAATTCAGTTTAGTGTAAGTACAGATTTTGTTTACTCACAGTTAAATATCAAAAGAGTTCTATATAAGAGTTTAGTGTGAGTTCAGTTTCAATGTCAAAAACAGTTCTATTTCAAATAATTCAGTTTAGAATAAGTACGCAGTTTAAATGTAAGTACGTTTTTATTGTCAAATCATTTCTATTTCAAACAATTCAGTTTAGCCAAAAAATTCAGGTTAGCATAAGTATGCCCTTAGTTCTATTTAACCCATAGATAGGACCCTTATCAGGTGCTACTACTCCGAGTCATAGTGGACCTGGGAGCGATGGCAATAAAGGGGTACTCCACATTCCCCTAAGCTTCAGCATTACTGGAACCTCACCATCAGATTGTTTAGTATCATATCCAGGACACTCGTTGGGGGCGGGGAATTAGCACTCCGCAGAGGTGCAGTCGGTGTTTCCTAAAGCCCCAGCTGACTGGGCAATCATAGATAGGACCCTAACAGCTATTACCACTCCGGTGAAGCGTGGACCTGGGAGTAATGGTAATAAAGATATAGGCCACTTCTACCAGAGCTCTAGAACAGGAGTCTTACCATCAGATGGAGTTTAGTGTCCTATCCGGGAGACTTGTTTGGTGTGTGTGTGTGGGGGGGATCGTACTCGTCTGCAGAGATGTAGTCGAAGTATTCTCCAGCCCCTGACAACCGGTTTGCCAAAATAACTGAAGTTTAACAAGCTGTTTGAACTTGTTCCACAAGATATTTTTGATCGACTTTTAATGTGTCGTATGGAAAACGATGGCCTACCTGACACAAATTGTGTCCTTGCTGTTGCAAATATTTCCTTGGGAAACTGCATATTCTTCATAGACTGACCGGATTAATGCGACAAAATACATTTTATGTTTTAGTAATCTACTTATCTACTATCTACATTTACTTCGAAAGGAAAATATTTTCATTGACTATAATTTTTATTGCTTCTTTTTCGCTACCAAAAGTTTTTTAGTATCCTAAACATCGTAGCCGAACATCTGGCTGAGCCGATAAATGTCATATCGATTTTTCTGTCGCTAAAAAAAAAAACACAAGTCGGGCAACTCTATTATATTATATTGAAAGTTTGTTCTTGTTTTGGATCATTTAACGAGTCTAGATTGTTTCTAAGGGAATAGCTTTGTGTATATGTGAAATACACAGGTTTTCTAAAAACAGCAAGAAAATGGTCAAGATATATTTATAAAATGTTCAAATCACATCGATTCTTTGTCAGTCTTAAAAAGAATATTATTGTTTTAGAGATTCAGAAAAGAAAACTAACTTTTAAAACTTCAAATTCTACTGCTTTTTAACCTTAAAAAAACGTTGTTTTGATTAATGAAAAGTGAAGTTTGCCTTTAAAACTTCAATTCACATTACGTTTTTAGAAAAGAATAAAAAAAATAAAATTCGTTTTAACCTTCAAACCATATTGCTTTTTCAGTTAAACAAACATTGTTTAAGATATTGATATAAATGAAGTTATCTTTTTAAACTTCAAATCTCAATTATTTTTTTTCTATTAAACAACAAGCAAATTGTGGATTAGAGAGTGAAAAATTTGGATGTCTTTTTTTGTCCATTTTTAACGCTTCGAATGACAATTGCTATTGAATATGTACCACGACCCCTTCGAATATTTAAGACAAAATTAAAAACAAAAGTTCTTACTATATTTCGATCATTTGTTAAGTACATAAGTTGAAAAGTTGGTGACCGTAGTCGAGGGCGAACAGAAGGCTCCCTTTTCAATAGCTACTACACCGAGGTGTAGAGGAGGGCGCACCTCCTTTGCCTGGATTGCTTCACTTTACCCTTGATACATACCTTATATTGCTGAGTGTAAAGCAAGGAGGTATCAAGTACTATTATTAAAGTCTTTGGTATGACGTGACCTGGGATTGAACCAAGGTCTCCCAGACCATTGGCGAATACTCTACCCACTGGATCGATGAGCCGGTTTAGTACATAAACTTTTAAATTTAACAAAATTCTTCGGAAGAATACAGCAGGTTACTTGTAATATATTATCACATTTACCAACCTCTCCGCTCGGGCAAGATATGACACAAGGTCAGTTTTTAAACGCAGTTTAACAGGTTTGAATTAAGAGTTTTCCTTCTTCTAGACTAGATGCCTCACCAAGGCTGAAGAACCTTGTCTACCCTACTATTTACCCATAGCTGGAGGGAGAATAATTGGATTCATAACTTTCCCAAGGGTATTAGTGCTATGTGAAATGCAATCAGTCAGGATTTGAACACATGTTGCCGTGTCCATTTCCTACGACGATAACCATTACACCTATATTATAGGGCACCTCAGATGGTGTATTGGTTCGCAAGCTAGACGAGCAAACTTTCCTGAGTGAATTCGAGTCTCATTGGGTGCCTGATGCATTTTGCCTTGTGCCACATCGAAAGCTTCGAAAATTACTACTTATAATTCATGTTTGTCTCATACCTCCTTGCCATCATCTATTTTATCAGTCGAAACCTAAGTTGCTTATTGGATCAAATATTGCCCTTTTATATTGACCCAAATCTTTTGCATAAGTATGATACTAGAGAAGGTAAATTTTTAAGCGGAATTTAGCATGTTTGACTAAAGAGTTTTCCTTCTTCAACACCAGTTGCAATACCAAGTTTAAAGAGCCTAGTCTGCCCAACTGTTTTACCCATAACTGGAAGGAGATTCATTGGAGTCCTAACTTTCCTAAGGATATTAGTGCTATATGAAATGGAAAGAGCCTTGTCCAGGGTTTGAACCCGAGTCGCTTTGTCAATTTACTTCGATGATAACAATTACATTACGAGTGACTTTCACGGTTTTATGTCAACATTCATTTGTCGTAGCTTTTTTGTTTCATTCTCATTTGTTGATAGATCAAAAGATTGATAAAGTTGTAAAACTTCCAGGTGTTCTTGTAGTGGTGTGTTTCCCTGTGTAACCTGTTTATATATAAAGGAATTTGATGATATTTAAACATATAGATAGTTGATGCTACTCCTGGGGAAAAAATGATTTATCCCATTCATTGCTGATAAGTTCTAAGTGTTCATTGCCACACTCATAAATTTATTGAACCTCCTTTAACTGCAATAAAAATAAATAATTCGTGAAACTTCACACATAAAGATCTTTCACTGAATAATTCTTATTGTCTAAACAATGCGTACCTTACTTCTGAGGAATAAGTAAAAGTAAAGTTGTCTCCCTTTGCTGAGGGCGACCAGAAGGCTCCCTTTACAATAGCTACTACACTGAGGTGTAGGGGAGGGCGCTACACCTTTCCCTGTATTGTCCCACTTTACCCTTGATACGTGCCTTATATTGCTGAGTGTTAAGCAAGGAGGTATCAAGTACCATTTTTAAAGTGTTTGGTACGACGCGACCTGGGATTGAACCCAGATCTCCCGGTCCATTGGCGAACACTCTACCCACTTGGACAAATATTTACCCTGCTTGAGAATGTTCACCGTGATTTTTTTCATTTAGCAGTAAATAAATTGATGGTAGATAGACTAAAAAAATTACTGTTCTATCTTCATAAACTGTTCTTTTTTTTTCTTTGCGTATTTTTAGTGCTGTAGGATCTAATCTCTTCTGGATTCTCATGGGCCCACATAATGTTTGTATCACTCATAAAATTGTCTGCCTTTTACATATACATCTCGATGCTGGAGCATCGTCTGTTGCATATTGACCCTTGACCGAGCTGTCAATCCGAGATTTTGCTGCACAAGACTTACCTGTATAAATAAATTGAAGCTGTCACGTGGTTGAGACGAAATGGTGTGAAATGATTCGTGCAGATGCCCACGTGAGATACGGCCAGTCTCAGCTTGCAACCAGAAAACTTTCGGTCAGTCACGGAGAGGGCCAGCAAGTCGATGGACCCCACGCTGAGGCTGCGTTCCCCAGAGCGGCTAAGAAGTTATGGGTCAAAATAACTGTGTGTTTTCCTCTCCCTCCGTCCCCGTTTGTTTCCGTCTGTTTCTCTTACACCACAGAAGTTTTTACCTTTTTCGCGAGAACTAAAGACATATTTTTTGTAAAATAGAAAGAGTCATTCTTTAAATTCTTTCGGCTATGTAACACGTCCTACCCTTACGTCAAGACATTGAGCTTTGAAATTCCTCTAAAAACAAATTCAGCATAACCTGCTAGCAATCGAACTTAAAATATCAGCAAACAAAATCTAGCCGATCTCCATATCAAAACCCTAGCCTACCGTGTCACTTACGAATCCGATGGCCCCGGCATCAATATACCATCTCCACAGCTTAACAATACTTTGGTCGACAGTTTATGAGAAGATTCCGTAGTAGAGTAGCATTTAAAAACGGAAAAACATGGTGATAGAATATGAGAAACAAATACTCTAAGTTAGAATATGTTTATATTGTTTGCTTAAGGTACATTATTAGATTATCTGCAGTCTGTGTATCATAGGCGAATCAGATAGAGACAAATACTGTGACTACACAATTAGATAAAAACATCCTATAATTTTATCGTTTTGTAAACCTGATATCTTGAAAGTGAATCAACATATCCGAATCTATTGCGTAAATTTAATTATCAGTGTCTGCTTTCATAACATTTTTATCGAGCAAAAATGACCTTTTAAAAGATGAGATGTGACATAGTGAATTCCTAAATAAATAACAATATTTTCCTTTGTGTCATCAAGAATGACATGTAAGCACTAATACCAGTATTTATTTTTTTTATCATTTTTTTGTTGTTGTTGTGTGAGGAGTTGAAAGCTTTTCGAAAAATTTACAGTGCGAGAATCTTATTTTCAAGAAAAAACTCCGTGAAAGAATTTCCTAAGCAATGTTACCCCTCCTTTTACGTGGCAATCCTTTTTCTGATTTTTCAGTCGGACGATGAGTGCACAATAAAAACAATCATCTAAATCGTTCTCAGTAATCGCTTAAAGTTCTTTAAAACACCCACCCTCTCAAAATCTCATCCTCTTAAACAGACTTTTTCATTTTCTATAAGCTCAACTGAACATGATGTCAGAAAAACATTTGAACTGCCTCAGTGACAGTTTGGATAACATTATTATCAAACGATTGTGATGATAACGATGATGACTATAATGATGGCTGATCATCTCTGCGTTTTAGAGAATGCAATCAAAACCAAAGTAATTATTTAAAACATAATACATTTAGTTTTTCTTCTTAACTTAACCGGAAGTCCTGGAAACAATTATTTTTTAGGTGCAATCATTTGTCGACACAGCTGTTTGTTAAAGGCGATTAGTTTCGTGTCGGACTTCTTTCGGTCGTCTCATACTTCTATCCGCTGTCGTGAACTTCTTTCAGCTGCATCGTACATTTTTCCGATTTCTGTTACTTCATTGGGCTGTTATGTTCTTCTCTCGGCTGTCTAGTACTTCTTTAGGCTTTCTCGTTCTTCTCTCGGCTGTCGTGTACTTCTTTGGGCGGTCTTGTTCTTCTCTCAGCTGTCTTGTACTTCTTGGGGCTGTGTCGTTCTTCTCTCGGCTGTCTAGTACTTCTTGGGGCTGTCTCGTTCTTCTCTCAGCTGTCTTGTACTTCCTTGGGCTTTCTCGTTCTTCTCTCAGTTGTCTCGACTTCTTTCGGCTATCTCGTATTTATTTTAGCTGTCACGTACTTTCATTGGCTGTCTTGTACCTTTTCCGACAGTCTCGTACTTTTTTCAACCAACTATACAGGTTATTTAGGAACTCCGGGCACTGGAATCAGAACATTTTAAGAAAATCTTGTTTAAAAAAACAAATGGAAAAATGGATAATGAATAACAGAAGTATCTTATTACAGAAGACTGAAGTCTTAAAATTAAGTAAAAACAAACAAACAAACAGTATATGTATTGTCTTCTGTGTAAAATAAAAGAATAATCCATGTGATCACCCCCCTATCTCTCTCTCTCTCTATATATATATATATATATATATATATATATATTTATATATATATATACTTTCGTCGGCCTAAGAATATAGGAAATTATTAAAATTTCAGAAATGTCTATAAACGTTCCATTATATTGAATGAAAACTTGTTTTTACACAAGTCTACACAAACCCTAATTATATTTGTTTAGAAAATACATAGAACAGAAAAGAATTTATTGACTAAAACTTAAAGAAAAGAAGAACCAAAAACAGGAATAAAATAGTCCAAACACAACACGGCTTATCTTCATAGGAAATAATAGAATACCCTCACCATATATGTATATTTTAATATATATACATATATTCTCTCCAGGATTCTGATTGCTATTAAGATACCTAATCCATTCAAAGAGAAATATTTCCATAGCAGTTGGGCAGGGAGCATCTTCTTCATTCCCGTTTCTGTGAATAAGAATATTTCTGTAAAAAAAAAAAAAAAAAAAAAAAAAAAAAAAAAAAAGAAGAAAGAAAATGCCTCCAGTGTGAGTCGAATCGCTGTTCACCTCATCAGTCACCCGCAATGAAGATGTCAGAACGACATGTCATTGCAAGAGAGTTGCAAGAGAAACGCCGCCCTGTGAATAACCAAAAGAATTTTCCCACAGAACCGGGGTGCCATTCAAACAGAATTAATTAGAACGCTATAAGCACGTTTTGGAGGAATCATTTATTGGAACCGAATGTCAGCAACTAAAGAAGGAAAAAAAATGGCTGAAATTAAATCACATTCCCAGTGAAAAACGAGTGGGTAATAAAAACATGCTACTTTTTGTTTTCATTTGAAAAAAAATAATGAAATAATGAAAAATAGTTTGTTTTGTTAATGAACAGAATTTTTGTTTTTATTTAGAACAAATTTGTCACATGTATTGAAGCAACTAATTCCGATCGTTGCTTATTTCTAATTATCAAAGAAAAGTGTCCGAACAGACCTGATAAAATGTAAGTTTTTGCTTGTTCCGTTAATACTAGTGTGTCCATACGTAGTAGTCGATAGAAGAATGTCATTTATGAGTTCAACTTCCCTTTTTCATCAGTGCACAGTATGAAGGTGGCCATACAGTTGTTTATAAAATGTTGCTTTCAGGATTTATTCAATACAGCTGACATTATTCTTGTATAGTTCTCATCTAGCTTTTTCTCCATGCGTTTCGTTACAGTCGAAGTAGTGCAACTATTTAATAGTACTGACAGGGTTACAGCTTGAGTGATTCCTTTTGACGGCATGTCAACCTGTATAGCGTTATTTAGTGCCCAGAAGTTAATGAATAAGGGTAATTATATATTCATAAAAGCATTTTTTGTACCAGTGCTTCTTAAGAGTTTTTCCACACAGTTACATATCAAATATTCCTATCCTATACAAACAATTTGGTTATAGTTGTATAGTTCCATGTATTCCAGTCAAATAATGATAATTGCACTCGTGTCAATACTGCTGTATGGATGCACCGCATGGATGCTGACTAGGTGTATGGAGAAAAGGCCTGAAAGCAACTGCACAAGAATGCTTACCCTACGAGCAAGCTTGAATAAATCCTGGAGGCAGCATCCCACAAAACAGCAGCTGTATAGACATCTACCACCCATCTCGAAAACCATCCAAATTAGACGAACAAGACAGACAGGACACTGCAGGAGAAGTAGGGACGAACTTATAAGCGATGCACTCCTGTGGTCCCCTTCGCAGGGACGAAAATTGGACGACTAGTTAGAAATTATCTGCCACAGATCTCTACGGGATGTTGCTTGGAAGACCTCCCGGAAGCGATGGATGATAGAGATGAATGGCGAGAGAGGTTAAGAGAAATCTGTGCAAACAGCACGACCCGATGATGATGATAATGATATCCTTTCAAGTAATTAATCTATTTGATGATTGTCATTTGTTCACACACGCTTCTTCGATCTCAAGTTCAATCCCAGGTCGCGTCATACCAAAGACTTTAAACATGGTACTTGATACCTCCTTGCTTAACACTCAGCAACATAAGGTACGTATCGAGGGTAAAGCGAAGCAATCCATGAAAAGGAGTTGCGCCCTCCCTGTAGTAGCTTGATTACGGTCGCCATCTTTACTTACTTTTTTTTATACACGAGCAGGATGTGACTCAAGGTCAGTTTTTAAGCGGAATTCAATTGGTTTTTATCATTAAAGGTTTTCGGATTATTGTCTTCATCTTTATTGGTATTTCTACATCGTTTCGGCCGATATGTTCTCCGGCCTTCTTCAGGTGTTTGTCGAACTCGGTAACCTTCACGGAACTTCGCACTACGTCTTTTATTGAAACCACGGGGTTCGCCTGTTTAGATTCCGTTAGTCATAACCGGGTACAAGTGTTAAGTATTCTTGTATTGTTTCCTGATTGAACCTGCAACCTCCAGATGATTGTCTCCTTAGAAGCTTTGGAAACCATCACCTATAACCGTTACACCATGTGTCCTGCTGGAAATTCGGAATGAATTTTTGGGACTTATAAACTTAATGTTCTTAGTTGACTTATGTATGATTTTTTACCTGTGCTCATATTCAGATTTTTTTCGCATCTAGCTTTCTAAATTCGACAAACACTTGAAGAAGGGCGGAGGATATATTAGCCGAAACGTTATGAAAATAATAATAAAGATGAAGAAAATAATCCAAAAAACCCTTAACGATAAAAATCAACAAGCTTTGTCTCAGAAATTTAGACATTCAACTGGTTTGAATGAAGACTTTTACTTCTACATTGCCGTCGATACCAAGGTTAAATAATACAGTCTGCTCTACTATTTATCCATAATTTAAGGGAGAATAGCTGCATTCATACTTTTCACGAGGGTCTTAGGACTATGTGAAGTGCTAACAGTCTCGTCCAGAATTTGATCTCGTGTAACGGTCAATTTCCTGCGACGGTAACCATAACAACACAAACACATCCATATAATTTTTCAAGTAGTTAATAATAAACATCCTTATTAAACACTCAGAGATTCATCTCACTATTCTAAATACAAACATTTTTTAGTCATACGACATTAAGTATTCTTATCGAATACGATTAATTTTTAAGGTGATCTATAATATCCGTAGACGGGATCCTAAAATACATTACCACTCCGGCTCGGCGTAGACGTAGGAATAATGGCAATGGAGGGGTATATGAGTTCCTAGATCTTCAGAACTGGAGCCTCACCATCTGAATCAGTTTAATGATCTACACGAAACACACTTTTTTGTGGAACAGGTTTTAAATTTCTTCAGTAGATATAGCCTGTGTATTGTAAATCAAGTAGAACTAATTTCGGATCGATTGAGGTCGGACACTCGTTTTACTCATTGTCTAAAATAGAAAAAAAAAAAAAAATAAATAAATAAAAGCAGTGGCAGAAGTTTCAGAAAGAACTTGTTGGGCCTCAATTTTTGCTCGCAAAATAAAGGCCTCGAAAACAAGAAGCACGCATGTGTGAGAAGCATTTCCTCGATAGATGAGGCTTTTGCCCCGACACACCGCGTGTCGTATGGCGCACGATATCAAGCCTTGACGAAAGTCTTCTGTCAACAACTTCAAGTCGTGGTGCAATGGTTATCGTCGCAGGATGTGGACATGGCGACACGAGTTCAAATCCTGGACCTGACTGATTGCATTTCACATAGCACTAATACCCTTGGGAAAGGTATGAATCCAATTATTCTCCCTCCAGCTATGGGTAAATAGTAGGGCAGATTAGGTTCTTCAGCCTTGGTGAGGCAACAAGTCTAGGAGAAGGAAAACTCTGAATTCAAACCTGTTAAACTCCGCTTAAAAAAATGACCTTGTGTCATATCCTGTCCGAGCGGAGGGGTTGGGTAAATATGAACTTCAAGTCTGTTAAGGACTCTTAACTTATTACTAAAATACCTTTCCGACATTTCATTCATAAGACTCTTTATACGCTCTTTATTGTATTTCATGACATTCTTATATTCATTCTAGTAAGCTGACCAAGGTAATAAAATATATTGTCTTTAATTATTCATAAATTGTTTTACATTGTATAGCACGAGGATATATTAAACCATTACACATTCTCTGCAAAAAATCTTCGAACTATGTTCCAAGCAGCGGCCGTGTGAATACTACAATACTGACGAAGCGAATGGAGAAAAGGCTGGACGGTAATTGCACAAGAATGTTACGAGCTCTTTTGAAAAAGTCCTGGATGCAATATCCCACAAAACAACAGCTGTAGGGACACCTACCACCCATCTCGAAGACCATCCAAATTAGACGAACCAGACATGTAGGACACTGCTGGAGGATTAAGGACGAACTCATAAGCGATGTATTCCTGTCGACCTCTTCACACGGACGAGCAAAGGTTGGACGGCCAGCTAGAAGCTATCTACAACAACTCTATACTGAAATAGGATGTACCCTGGAAGACCTGCCGGGAACGATGGATGATAGGGACGAGTGGTCAGGGAGACCCGTGTTACCAACATGCGATGATGATGATGATGATGACTCTGAAATAGCGGTGAATTATTATACGAAGTCAACCTTCAAGTTAAAAATACCATAGGCCGTTCTACGTCAAACTTCAAAATGGCTGTGATATCAAACAAGACCAGTAATTGAAATAAATAAAGTTAAAACTTATCTAACAATTACTAACATACTATTTAGTCATAGATCTTATTTATCATTTCGTAAGTTTATTATTTACTAATTCGTTATCTTGATATGTTTGCAGGAATATATCGGGAAAAGGCGGAAACTGATCTCGTTCAGTGCGGAGATTCACCGGGGATGACTGAAAGGCGAAGTTCCTGATAGCAGGTAAGTCTAGGAGTTAAGAAACGAGAGAAATTATCCCGCCTTATTTCATGGCGAGAGGAACAGCATAAGGCAACTATCGATTAGCCTTGAACAAAGTGTGAGTAAGTCATCGATTTATTTTTATCCACTCGGTAACGGAGGAAAATAGATTACCGCGGACGAGTCGAGATCAGCGGAGTCTGCAAGGCAAGAGGGTATGATATTGAAAAACTCTAAACCTTTTTAAGGAAACAATGAATGTTGTCTTCCTCAAAGAATCTCTGTGTCCGTTGAGTTCCTCGCGAGTGTGTCACATGCTTGGTCAGAAACCCATTCTCGATCTATCCCAGTCAGCTGAAACCGTAGAAACCAATAAATGATCCCTGTCCCAACGAGGGTCGTGGATATGACAAAACAATCTAACGTGGGGGGGATCCAGTAATGTTGGAGTTTTGGGGAATGTACCTCTTCATTACTATCGCTCGAAGGTCCACTGTGACGCGAAGTGGTAGCTCCTGATAGGGTCCTATTTACGCGACAAAAAAACTGTTTGACATTTAAACTGTTTGAAAGCAGATAACTTATGTTGAATTGAATTGTTAGAAATAGAACTTTTTGATCATTTAACTGTGTATGTGTAATATAATGGCCGAGGGATTTCGTTTTATGCCTTTTCAGAACCTTTCGGATAAGTGCATGGGTTACTTAGGTGCAACATTAACGCAGGTGTTCGTGCACGCGCGCGCTGAGCAGACGTGTCACTCAGATATGTCTCAATAGCCCAGATGGGAAACGGGGATACAGAGTGCGGGTGACGTCACGCACCGGAAGCGCGCGGAGGATTTGGGAGATTTTGAAAAAGTCAGTTAGATGAGTTGAGTCCTGCCGTCCGAAGAAGAAAGGTGACTTTCGCTTGCTCGCCGATGCCTTGGGCTGATGTCGCACGAGATGGTGGGGGGAAGATGAAAAAGCCAGAATATAAAGAATGAGTATCTTTCTCCTTATGTCGAAGAACCTTTAAACTCAGTAATAAAAAGTTTCGTACCTGAACTAAGAAGTCGTAAGTGTTTTTCGTGTTTCGAGATTCCTATGTTCTATGTATATGTATCATGAACAATCTATGTCTATTTCGCGTATCCATATCTGGCTATGGTACATATAAACAAATGACTAATGTTTAATCGAATTGTTAGCGATATATAGCAATACTTGAAACCATTTAACTTTGACTTACGCTAAATTGAATTATTAGGAATAGAAGTGTTTGATCATTTAACAGTGTGTATCTGCAAAATGTGTTTACAGAACATATATCTAATATATATGTAAAAACTTGATTTGGCCTTAAATAACCGACAGCAGTTCATATGCCTTTAAACCAAAGCACACCAAACGATTCTCAATCTGTTTTGCCTCTGTTCTTTGAAAAGGAACGGCGTTTTTTGGACCCTGAAGGGAGCGGTATAGTCACGGGGCTAATTTCATCGTCATCATCATCATCATATCGCGCTGGTAGCACGGATATCCCTGACCCTCTCTCGCCACTCCTCCCTATCGTTCATCGCCCTAGGTAGGTCGAGTAACCTTTTAAAATTTTTTTGTCCCCTTCTATTTATTGCTTTTTTATTGAACAATATGTGCACATTTCAAGCTGTTGAGATCTGCTTGTGTCTTCTTTCTTCACATAACCATTGGTGTGAATATTAACTATATAAAAGGTTGAATTATCTTGTATGCACTAATACGTTTATTTTAGCTTTTCTTCTTTTGAGTTCTATGTTAGTATATCAGGGATATACACGCGATAATATTGGTTATTGAATAGTGGGGACTCAACTAAACACCTTCGTTACCTTCAATGAAACCAAGATAATAAATGACCCCTTAAATAATACTACTGATAATGCACTCCATGACATCTTTCAAAATTACTCTTTCAACCACACACACACACACACACACACACACACACACACACATATATATATATATATATATGTAACACGATATACCTTACCTAATAAATTCTCTACAATCAGCATAAACAAACTGGGCAGATTTTAAAAAATCAATCTAAAAAAATCACACTCGAACAAACACAAACTTAAGACAAATATAGAATAAAACTATTTCCTTAGACACAAACACTTTGGCTATGCTTGAGGAACTCGGACGGGAAAGTGAAATACCACATCATGCAGAAACATATATATATATATATATATATATATATATATATATATATATATGTGTGTGTATGAGCAACTCATTTTTCACGCACAAACCTGACAGCAACACATGACGACTCAACTGAGACTTACTGCTTGTTGACGACATCACACCGATTTCTTTATCCGTTCGGTATCGTTAGAAGTGAGGGTTTTTTTTCCGTAATATCACGAAAAAAGAGGAAATTTTACATTTATTTTTATTGAGAATCTTCCTCTCTGTCAGTACTGTATAAGATTTTTACAATATTTTTTTTAAGATATTAAAAATTATCTCATCTTAAATGCTATGTCATCTTTAACACACACACACACACACACACACACACTATATATATATATATGTATGCGCGCGTGTGTGTGTGTGTGTGTGTGTGTGTGCGTGTATGAGGAGTGTATTCATTTTTGATCTGCTGCATATTCACATTTCTGGTCACAGAGTTTCATTGAAAATGGATGTCATTAGGTATTATTTATGAACAAGTTTTACAGCCCTAAAATCTTGGAACCAAAAATGAATGGAATTAATATATATGAAGCGTGTACTGTCTTACACTGGTGCTTATATTTTATTTAATACTGTTGCATTTGGTAATAAAAACTACCTAATATTAATCATTTTTATTCTATATTCTTGCACTAGAAATAATACAATCCAGCTATCTTTGTTTTAGAAGCAAATTTTTTAAAAAAGGTTGGAGGGAACTTCTCGCTTATTTAATATGGTATACTGATCCATTCGCGTAATAGTTAGAGCGTTCCCCGATGATCAGGGAGACCTGGGTTCAATCGTAGATCAAGTCCTACCAAAGACACAAAAATAGTATTTGCTCCCTTCTTGCTAAGCACTCAGATTTATGAGGTACAGATGAAGGGTAAGTGGAACATTACAGGGAAAAGGAGTAGTGCTCTTCCTTACACATTGGTGTAGTAACAATTGAGAAAGTAACTTTCTGTTTGCCCTCGACTCCGGTCGGCCAATTTACAGTTTACATCAGTGATACTGTATTTGTATGTATATACGAGGTGCATACGATAAGTTTCCAGACTTTTTTCGTATGGGCACTTTTATTGATAGTACACACATGATACTCTAGTCCCCTTCGAAGTAATCTCCTCCAGCTGCAACGCACTTGTTGTACCGTTCCAACAACTTCTATAAGGCCTCATGGATGGCCTCCTCTGTGAGCGTGTCAATGACCATCGTCACAGCCTCTTTCATCTCCTCAATTGTCTCATAAAAACAGCCTCTGAGTTTAGGGAATAAGCAAAATCACAGGGAGCAAGGTCTGGACTATAGGGAGACTGAGGAAGTGTCCATCTTTGTCAAATAGTCTGTGATAAGGATGGAGTTGTGGACTTGTGTATTGTCCTGGTGGAAATGCCACTGACCCGATTTGAAGAGTGCGGACCACTTCCATAGGAATCTATTTCTGAACTCCTTTAAAACTTCAACATAGTAACCCTAACCCTAAATCTTTGGCCAATCAGGTGGGGTGTATTGACTTCAATACCTCTCCAACACCCCTAATCATCCCTCAGAGACTCCCTGCCTTCCTTGAATCTCTTATGCCACACAAAAACTGATGCTCGATTCATGCAAGATTGTCGAAAAAAAGTCTGGAGCATTCCATATGTTTCTGTGGCATTTTTTCCAAGTTTAAAACAGAATTTTATTGCATATCATTCTTCCTCACGTCCAGATTGCATTTTTGAATTTCACCAGCTATGACAATCAGGCTTTAGTAGGGTGTATTCCAATTCTTGCTGTAGCTGTTCATTTGAACCAGGAATCATAAAAATTGGTTAGTCATCTCATAAGATGTAAAGTAATAACATACGGAACAATTTAAAATGCCGACACGAAAAAAGTCTGGAAACATCGTATGTACCTCGTAAGCCTAAGAAACATTTTATGGGTGTAGTCAAAAATAAAATCTTGGTTCTTATTATAGATAGAAAGCAGGAGAATACGACGGTAAATCGATCCACATGAAAGAAAGTAATCTAGAAAATCTGTAAAGCATTTGAAGCGAGGAGAATCGAACACTTTGGTACAACACGAGCATTTCGGAATCAAAACTTAATCTTTCTCCTTCTCGGTTACAAAAACATAGATAGATTGATAGATAGACCGATAGAGCTAAGTTGGATAGTGTAGGCACTGAGTCAAAGGAGTTGGATTACTGTCCGATTCTCGCCTATGTGATCATGAAACTGAGTGGTTTTCAAGGGGTGGGTATGCCTTCATACACTTTTGCGAGGAGCGTGATGGGAAGGGTGATCTGTAAAGCATTTGAAGCGAGCAGAATTGAACACTTTTGTTCAAGATGAGCATTTCGGAGTCAAAACTTAATCTTAATCCTTCACACTTTACTGCCTGAACATGTTCATAACATCATTTGTAGAATCTGTTTGTCTAAAGCGAGTCGAAAGAAATCTCCTGACAACAAAGTTTTGAAGACTTACTTCACGAAAGTCTCTCAGCAGCAACCGACTGGTAACTCGACTCAATTCTGTGACAAAGTACGTGGGTCTGCAGAAGGTTTGACAATTCATATGCGGCAGCACAGTGTTATATCAAAAGAAAGGCCAATTAATTCACTTGTCACAGATGGGGTTTGCGAGGATTCATTAGACCTCAGGAGTCACCCGCTTTCTCAAAAGTATATATATATATATATATTTTATTTTTAGTACATGAAAATTTATACAAACAAATGAATAATGAAATCATTGGTAAAAAGATTGAAGACGAATTTAAGGTTACCAATGATATATTCATTAACTACGGGTATCCCGAGGAAGTCATCGATGATAATATCAAGTTTACAGAGACTAGGTTTAAAAATAAATACAAAACCTTCGGTCCTCCGAAATGTCCTTGGGTGGGTTCTGCTGACAAGTCCTTTGCTGAGAGGATTGCCTCGTCTGTGTATCGCTGTTATGCTGTTAATTTAAGACCAATATTAAGACCTTTAATTCTACACATAAGGACAAGTTACCTATCTTTAAACAAAGTATGTTAATATATAAATTTGTATGTCGATGTAGTTTGACATAAATAGGCAGGATTTGTCAACGCCTCGAAGTGAGAATTAGACAGCATATACCCAGAGTTATTCTATGAAAAGGCTGACAAACATCCGGGAAATCTCAAGCAATGGATTCGGCTATTGGTGTAATGGTTATCCTCGCAGGAAATGGATTCGGTGACACGAGTTCAAATCCTGGATGAGACTGATTGCATTTCACATAGCACTAATACCCTTGGGAAAGGTATGAATCCAATTATTCTCCCTCCAGCAATGGGTAAATAGTAGGACAGACTAGGTTCTTCAGCCTTGGTGAGGCAACTAGTCTAGGAGAAGGAAAACTCTGAATTCAAACCTGTTAAACTCCGCTAAAAATTGACCTTGTGTCACATCCTGCCTCAGCGGAGGGGTTGGGTAAATATGATAAATAGTTCCAGGACTAGCTATGAAGATGACTGCTTCTCTGTTCTGCATAGAGGCAGAGACAAAATTCACCTTAAAGTCTTAGAGGCGATTTATATTGCAATAAATCGCCCCCCCCCCATTGTGCAGACAATTAAGCAGTCATATTTTAAATATTTTTGGGGGACTGGTGGAGACTGGGGTGACTTGAATTTTTTTTCTCACATCGTCTCCTCAATCCAATTTTTTAATTCACACCCTGTTTTTAGATATTTTCCGGAGACTAAGCTTGACAAGTGCCAGACGAAAGGGTCCTCGCTATTTTATTGTTTTAGAATAGTTCCCCTTCTTTTTACCAATGATTTCATTATTCATTTGTATATACATATATATATATATATATATATTTGGGTTAAAAAAGTAGCCCATGCTTGCATTCGTCTCGAGTGGATGTCAATTAGATAATGACTTCGGCAAGATCCGATTGAAGTGCTACATTAAGGGAATCTTACAATTTTTCCACTAGAAAAGATGTTGAATTCTACCAACTTATCTTTTTTCCAGATGCTGTTTTTGATTACTCATCAATTTGCGTCCAGTTATCATTTGTTTATTGTAAGTAAAGTTGGCAAATGTAGTCGAGGGTGACCCCAAGTATCCCTTTTCGATAGCTACTACAACAAGGTGAAGAGGAAGGCGCTACTCCTTTCCCTTGATTGCTCTACTTTACCCTTGATCCGTACCATATAATGTTGAGTGTTAAATAAGGAGGCATCACGTACCATTTTTTTGAGTCTTTGGTATGATTTGACCTTGGATTGAATCCAGGTCTCCTGGGCCATTCGTGAACACTCTAACCATTATTCCAATGTCCAGTCTATTTGTTTATAATGTTACAGTAATAATGAAATACTAATCAGAATTATTGAATCATTCGCAAAATAAACTTATATGATCATGAAGCG
Organism: Sepioteuthis lessoniana; assembly: GCA_963585895.1. Lineage (NCBI taxonomy): Eukaryota > Metazoa > Mollusca > Cephalopoda > Myopsida > Loliginidae > Sepioteuthis > Sepioteuthis lessoniana. Next base: position 114,850,689 of record OY757911.1, read on the forward strand.
CTCCAACAAGGGAGATCCGACGGGTCAACGGATTGTCGCGTTTTGACTAAAACCATTTTTTCTTTCAGTCATTCGACAGAACACGAAAGGTGGTCCATAATAAAACTTGGCGTGATCATTGTCTCGAAGATTTCGGCCTTGCGGGAGAGAATAAATATTTAAAGAAATTGGGTGCATTTGTTGATGATGGAGGGTGGAGCAGAGAAAACGTCTAATAAGAATGGCTTGTTAACAGGCCGGTGATTCAACGACGAGGGCGAAAAAAGCCCTTAAGCCAGAGAGGGCTGACAATCAATACGAATACCGACTTCATCTTGCGTGAGAGTCGAAAAATCGATTTGTTTGCGAGAAGTAACAGCAGGCGGCTTGGCTTGTGCTTGAATGTAAAATGCTGGATAAAGCTTGTGGCAGAAAAACCAAGTATGGTTCAATTAGGCAACTCCGAAAATCACGTTGAATAGGCACGACAAAAAAGAAAAAAAGAATAAATATGAGAGCCAGTTTCTTTCTTCAATCTTTCTCCTTCTCAGTTACAAAAACATAGATATATTGATAGATAGACCGATAAAACTAAGTTGGATAGTGTAGGCACTGAGTCAAAGGAGTTGGATTACTGTCCGATTCTCGCCTATGTCATCATGAGACTGAGTGGTTTTCAAGGGGTGGGTATGCCTTCATACACTTTTGCGAGGAGCGTGATGGGAAGGGTGACCTGTAAAGCATTTGAAGCAAGAAGAATCGAACACTTTAGCACAACACGAGCATTTCGGAATCAAAACTTAATCTTTATTCTTCACACTTTACTGCCAGAAAAAGGTTATAACATCATTTGTAGAATCTGTTTGTCTAAAGCGAGTCGAAAGAAATCTTCTGACATTAAACCTTTGAAGACTTACTTCACGAAAGTCTCTCAGCAGCAACCGACAGGTAACTCGACCCAATTCTGTGACAAAGTACGTGAGTCTGCAGAAGGTTTGACAATTCATATAAGGCAGCACAGTGTTAAATCAAAAGAAAGGCCAATTAATTCATTCGTCACACATGGGGTTTGCGAGGATACATTAAACCTCAGGAGTCACTCGCTTTCTCAAAAGTACTTCAAGCAAAAAGAGAAAAAGTCCTTCTTAAATGAATAAGTAGCTATCATTACGTATGAATATATGTGTGTACCAACTCTTTAGCACAGAAGGGAAGTGACACAAGGTAAGTTTTTTAGCGGATTTTAATAGGTTTCTTTCTCCTTTCCATTTCTTTGTACTTGCAATCTGGGTAAGGCGGTTTTGATCATACTTCGTAGTGATTTATGTATTTTTATTATATCAATTTTGTGATTTATCAGAGTATTTACTCTCCTGTGTTTGATTTTTTAAAATCATTTCCTATCTCCAGGACTCTTCCCACGATCAGGGCTGATCTTGTTATTACTTACGTCTGAATGATCTCCACCTTCCCTCTTATTTCCAAGTCTTCCAGTCCCTAAATCAATCCTTAAGAGATTGTTCCTAGTGCGCCAATTACAGTCGGTATCACCATCACCTTCATTTTCTATAGTATTTTTAGCTTTCAAGCAAAGTGGAGGTACTTATTTCTCTTTTAGTTTTCTTTTAATTTTATTCTGTGATATATATGTATAACATTCCTCAATAGCAATATTCCTTCTACAGAAAAGTGATATCCACATACGTAGAGAGAAAGTTTGGACTGCTATTAACAGTTTATCGATCATATAGATATTTAATCTCTCTGATAAAAATTAATTAGATTTCTTCTTAGCTGTGGCTGTATCAGTACTAGTGTATGGATGTACTTCCAACACTCTAAAGAAATGCATGGCGTAAAAGCTAATTAAAAACTACACCAAAAAACTATATGATGTTGAGAACAAATTCTGGAAGAAACACCGCAAAAAACAGCAGCTCAGAAATAATTATAACAAGACAAACAAACTGTGTGTTAGCGTTCAAATATATATATATATATATATATATATATATATATATATATATATATATGAAATTAAATAATTGAAATGAATCCATCTGTGTAAAGAAAATAGAAAAAACAAAGTAATGTAAAAGAAATGAATTTTTAAGAAAGGAAAGTCAGCGTTAAAACGTTTCGGTTGTTAGTAAATCTTCATCAGGACTTTTACGGTGAACAACGATGGATGTTCTAATAAAAAAATCCGTTGTTATTAAAACATCCATCGTTATTCTAGGAACATTTGTTTCACCATCATAAAGCCCTCATGAAGGTTTAGTAAAACCGAAACGTTTCATCATTGACTTTCCTTTATGAAAAATTCACCACTTTTTCATTTTCTTTACACACACACATATATATATATATATATATATATATAGTCTTAATTACTGGCTGTCTCAAGATGGAGAGGTGGTAATGTATACTGTTGGAAGTAATAATAGCGTGTCCTACAAATTCCAATATAACTTTTCTAATAAGGATTAAAAATTCGTGAAAACTAGACGTAAGTACTGGATGATATTTTTTATTTCGATTTACATTCGATAAAGTAATTACAAAATTAAAGGATTTTATAGCAACAGAAAATGCAAATAAACATAGCACACATTGGCAAAATTGCATTCTACAAAGCAAAAATAAATTCCAAAACAAATAAGCTGATTAATATTTACTTGCACTTCCTTTAACTTGGAGCATATCTACACACTGATTATTCATCGAATTAATCAGATTTAAGAGTATATAATAGAATATTGCTTCCAAGTATTCCTTAATGGCGCACCAAAGTATTTCATTATCTTCAAACCGTCTCCCATCGGCGTATACCTGTCTTGCTAATATATCCCTGAGATGTTCGACGGGATTTAGGTCCGGAGACGTAGCAGGCCAACTCAATGTAGCAATATTGTGGTCTTGGAGCCATTTCGTTGTCAACTTTGCAGGGTGAATCGCAGCGTTATCTCACAGAAATATTGCATCATTCTAGTAAATATTGGCTAAGAATGGAAGGAGACTTTTATCTAAGACTTCCATAGATTTTTGTGCATTTCGCTTTCCCTCCATTTAAACCAAACTTGCCTTATCTTTTATAGAATTTCCTCCCCATATCATCAAAGATCCTCCTCCAAACGGGGACTTGCTGAAAACTTGTTCCACTTTTCCTAAGTCGTGCCAATAGAACTGAAATCTATCCGGTCCATCTAAGTTAAATTTTTTCATCTGAAAAGATGACTTTTGACCGATTCTCAGCACCCCATTGTACCTTCTACCGCACCCACTTCTCTCGTTTTTCCTTGGGTATCTTCATTAATGCAGGTGTTGTTAATCTCTTCTTATATACGAAGTATTTTGAGGAATTTAAAACCCGTCGAATTCTTTTGGGTGTTACGATTAAACTTAAGGACGTTTGAAGGTTCCTGGAGCTTATTCCCTTCCTTGAAGTTTTTCGTAACACTTTTTGGCCGGCGGTTAGGCTCGGATTCAGTGGACATTCAGTTGATTTCTTGGTTCCATACGCATCTGGGTCTTGCTTATCACCTTTGTAGACCTCATTATGTCCCTACCAATAGCCGAAAACGAGAATCCTTTGTCACTTAGTAGTTTTATTTGAGAGTTTTCGATTTCTATCAAGACACACTTTCTTCCAATAGTGAAAAATATTGCTGCACAACTCAGAACAGAACGTGTGTCTTGTTTTGATCTGGTTCTATTGTGTCATTTTTATAGGGGAATAAAATATAAAATTAGTAGGGTGTAATATCTTTATTTCTGTAAGATATCAACCTAAAATTAAACTTTTTTCAAATGCTTTTCAAAAAAATAAAGATGCTGTAGTTTTTGAAAATTTACCGAATTACAGTTTGACAAACTTTCTTCAGTCATTATTTCACTAAATTTGAAAAGGTATTGTAAAAGTTATAGTTAAATTTGTCGGGTGGGCTCTCATTATTTCCAGCACTATATATATATATATATATATATATATATATATATATATATATATATATAATTTTCTGCATTAAAGATATAACACAATATAGATTGCTGTATTTATGTGCCTCAAGGAATATATATATATATATATATATATATATATATATATATATATTGATGAATGTATGTATGTATGTATGGACATGAAGAGCTGTATTAGTATAGAATGAAACCATACATTGAATAAGAACCTCGATAACAAAAGTCCCCCACTAAATCAATTCAACTTGCTTAATCGATTATTGAATACTTTTTAATCTATATTTTCGGAGTAGACTTCATCTCATCAGGCGTAGAGTTAAATTTATGTTTAGTCTAAACAGTTTTTTTTATTTTTTGGAAAGTAATAATCTATAAATGTTGCATCGGGATTTGATAGATTCTTCTCAACATCTTAATTCATTTTTTTTTTCTGTGTTAAGTATTTCTGCACTTCTCAGAAAAAATGGCTTCGTATCGCTTTTCAGTTTCTATATTCTAACTGATACTTCATAATTATTTCAATTTTTTAATAGTGTTGAATTCTGAAAACGACTTAAGGTTGGTTGGTTGGGTTTTTTGGCATATCAAACTTTGTAGGTTATTTAATGCCAAATCAATTTTTTACAAATAATCAGTTCTATTTCAAACAATTCAGTTTAGTATGAGTACACAGTTTAATTGTCGAAAACCTTTCTATTTCAAGCTATTCAGTTTAGTCAAATAGTTCTGATTCAAACATTTCAGTTTAGCCAAAGTTTAGTTTCAATGTCAAACATTGCTCCATTTCAAACAATTCAGTTTTGCATAAGTACGCAATTTAGTTCTATTTGACCCACAGATAGGACCCTATCAGGTGCTAACAATCCGGGCAAAAGTGGAACTGGGAGCGATGGCAATGAAAGGGTACCCGCATTCCCCAAAGCTCCAGATTTAATGGAGTCTCACCCTCAAATTGTTTAGTGTCATATGTAGGACATTCGTTGGGGGAGTTTTACCCCTCTGCAGAGAAGCAGTCGGTTTATTCAACACCTCCCATTCGACTAAGCAAGATTAATTAAGGACATTTTCTAAACTGAGTTTCGTCTTGGGTGAGTTCACAGCTGAAAAGCGCGCAGCAATGATTGTAACCACTAAGAAAGTTTCACTTCGCAGTAATACTCCTGGAAAATATATAAATCAATGTCTTCTCAACGCGATATTCGTTAATAGTATAGCAGACTGGGTTATCCCTACTCAAGCAAATTCAAACCATCTGAACTTCGCTTAAAAATGGGCCTGTCGAATACACTGTATCTCTACGGAGGGGTAAAACCCCTAATAAGTGTCTTGGATATGACACTAAACAATCTGATGTTGAGGCTTAAGTAATGCTGGAGCTTTGGGGAATGTTGTGTCCCTCTTTCATTGCCATTTTCAAAAAAAGAAAAAAAAAAGAGAAACCCCAAACTGATAAAATAAACGGTCAGATGAGACTGAAGGAATCAAAATATTGCACAAGTCCTTTTCAAACTTTACTTCACGTGTTGTTTACCTGTTGGAAACATCTAGTTTTAGATTGAGCCTCTTTTATAGGAAAAGTATTTCAAGAAGAGGTCTCGAATAAACCGTAGAGGTTGGTTGGTTTTATGGCATATCTAACTTTGTTGTTTCTTTTTTACTTCCACCACAAAAAAATGTTTTGCTGCCAATTACAGGCTTTCAATAAACTAATAATCCTATTTACCAACCCCTCCACTCAGGCAGGATATGACATAAGGTCAATTTTTAAGCGGAGTTTAACAGGTTTGAATTCAGAGTTTTCCTTCTCCTAAACTAGTTGCCTCACCAAGGCTGAAGAACCCAGTTTGTCCTACTATTTACCCATAGCTAGAGGGAGAATAATTAGATTCATACTTTTCCCAAGGGTATTAGTGCTATGTGAAATGCAATCAGTCTCGTCCAGGATTTGAACTCGTGTCGCCGTGTCCATTTCCTACGACGATAACCATTACGCCACGGGCGCCTCCAAGAAACTAATAATAACCATTTTAAAACTGCAAAGGCTCCAATAAAATATTCATTATACAAATAATTTGAGCTGCCATATACTTTTAAGTTGTCCCGTCTGATTCAAAGATTTACATACAATTGAATTGTTTCAAATATTCTTATCTCATATATATAATTCTCAAACATATCTATTTGACTCAAAGACGGCGTACTAACAAAAACTACCAATTTGGATCAGAATAGATCTTGGAGCAATGGCAAAGAAGAAGTGATTGACAGGCTCCAGAACTCCGGAATTAAGCCCTTCCTCCCGAATGGAATTTAGTACCAAATGCAAGAGGCTATTCTAATTCCTCGAAAGGTCAGAGATAGTTAAATATGATTAGACAGGGATAGATTGATATATTGATACGATTAGACTTGGGATAGATTCATAGATAGATAAAGAAATAGACAGAGTTAGACTGAGATAGATAGATAGATAGATTGATAGATCTATCTATCTATCTTTCAAGCAAGATAGATAGAGTTTACTTGATAGATAGATCGATAGATCTTGCTACCTTGATAGAGAGATAGATCTAACGTGACAGAAAGACAGGCAGATAGATAGATAGATAGATAGCGTTACCAAGATCGATAAATATATAGATAGATTTTGCTTGAAAGATAGAGAGATAGATAGAGCTGACTAGATAGATAGATAGATAGATAGATAGATCTTGCTACCTTGATAGAGAGATACGAGATCTAACTTAACAGACAGAGAGATAGATAGATAGATTGATCTACCTACCTACCTACCTACATAGATAGATAGATAGATAGTGTTTACTAGATAGATAGATTGATAGATTTTATTTGGATTTCAATTTTTTATAATTAATATATGATTCGGCACCAATTTAGCAATATGATGATTACCAAAACAATGTGCTTACAGTTAGGCATTATGCATCAATTAATTAGTTTCTTGTTTAATTACATATCAATCTTCGTGAGTTATTTAAAAACAAAGCCATCTTAAAAGAAGGGAAGCAATGATCTTACGTTACCTACAGTTGGAGGATTAGGGGGTTCATACCTTTTTCCACGGGTATTAGTCCAAAAGTAGACGTAATATAGTGATTGGATTTCGAACTCTTCTACTTCGATGTCACAGTCTTGCACTCTAATCATTACGCCATATACTTCATTAGTCAAACAATATAAGATAGCAGCAAATGTTTATGAAAAATTAGTTATTCGTGTGCTTATTAAGACTTGCGATGAGCCGGAAGACAATATCCTATGGGTGGGCCGGATGTGTCTCACAGGTCACAGTGTAGATACTTTTGGTATGATGGTTAGAATCATAGTATAAAGAATTCAATTTATTTAATTAGGTATCTATTTGACTTATAAATGGAACTCAAACAGATGCTATCCATCCGTGTCAGAGTGGACCTGGAAGTAATTGCAACAAAAGAATGATCCTGTATGTTCAAGAGTTCCAGAATTGGACAAATTTTATAATCAACATGAGAGGATTCAGAACAAAATAAAAATGTGGTAATTTCAAAGAAAAATGTGATGTACTTCAGTGAGAAATCATGAATAATATGTAAAAATATTCAACATTAACAAATGAATGCAAGAAACCGGTATATCATCATCATCATCATGTCGTGCCACAGGCACAGATATCCTTGACCCTCTCTCGCCTCTTCTCTCTATCGTTCATCACCTCTGGCAGGTCTTCAGGGCTGCATCCCGTATCCTCACATAGTTGCTGGATAAATGTTCGAGCTGGTCGTACTGTTTTGCCCGGCTATATATGGGGGTCGGTCCGGACCTGAAAAAAAATAATTGCAGGTCGGATGTAATTTGCAGACTGCCATGTGGATACCCCTGGAGTAAATTTTTAAAATCTGAAGTGTATTTAATTCAGATTTCAATCTGGATAATAAAAATTTAATAAATGGTTGCTTTATTGAAATTGGTTAGGTTTATTTTGGTGAGTGTGTTGCTTTTTTGTTGCTTTTTTTTCTCGTTTTAATGCCTTGTAAACATTCATGGTTTATTTAATGCAAAAGCCTTCCTTGTAGAAAGACAATTATGGTATTATTAAGTTCCGGGCTTGTAGGTTGGTTGTTTGGGTTTTATGGTATATCAACCTTTGTAATTTATTTAACGCAGAATCCATTTTTATGCAAATAGTTCTATTTCAAACAATTCAGTTTAGCATGAGTACACAATTTAATTGTCAAAAACATTTCTATTTCAAGCTATTCTATAAATATACAGTAAGTTCTATTCAACCCACAGATAGGGCCCTATCAGGTGCAACCATTCCGGGCCAGAGTGGACCTGGGAGCAATGGTAATGAAGGGGTGCTCCTGTTGTATAGCTGTGATACAACTATACGTATACATATACATGCGGAAACAAAATCAACAATAATGACGAACGAACACACTTCTTTAGAAAAATATACCTCTCACACTTTATTCGAATGGGTTGTGAAAGGGTTGTGTGTGAGAGGTGAGTTGGAGACTGAACAGACTGCAACATATTGACCCCAAGTTCCTCTGTCTTTAGCAGCACTTCTTTCTCATTCTGCTGGGCTGCCCAACCGGGGGTCCTGAGGGCCCAAGCCCTCTGCTGGGAGCTGGTTCTCACTGCCTCGAACTCCAACTAACTGACTCCAACTATGGCACCAGGTTATATAATTGTTTGACACCCACCTGCTTCCCGTGGGCGTCGCAATTGCACAGATTTCAACCCGTCCACAGTTCAAGGTTATATCTTGATATCTTCGACCGGATGCACCTGTTTCTCAATTGACGACTGAGTCGAAGGTCAATAGGTTACACTCATCATTCCCAAAAGCTCTAGCACCACTGGAACCTCACCATCAGATTGTTTAGTGTCATATCAGGACACTCATTTGGGGTGGGGGATCACCCCTCTGCAGAGGTGCAATCTGTGTATTGCCGACTGGGCAACATAGCTTGTAGTATTAATATAAAGTATATCTAAGTATGTAGTATATCTTTCCCAAAGATTTTTGTCCGAAAGTGAACGTAGTACCGGGAATGGGGTTCGAACTCGCTTACTTTCGTACGGTAGCCACAATACCCTTGTTTTATTCAGACATTTTTATTTGTTTCTTTGTTTTCGTGGCATAAGAACGTTTGTAGGTTATTTAATGTCAAATCCGTATTCGTATAAGAGTGGTGGTAATATTCAATAAATATCAAGGAGGATAAAGATATCCGTATCTCTCCTTCTGGTATCACTTTGAAAGTTAACATAATACCCCAACTGCATTTCGAACCCACGTACTAAGAAATCGCAATCTAACACGTTAGCCACTCTGCCACAGGGAATCCCATCTGGTTTTTTTTTTTTTTTTTTTTGTTTTTTTTTGTAATCAGCTTGATTCAGAAAAGAAGACAGAGAAATACGAAAATAAAAACGAGACCAAATCTTGTGGCATGTCAGTATTTGGTTCGCCCGGACTTAGTTTTTAAGTCACCTGATTAACATATTCTTTTTCGGGTGTTTTTATTTTTTGCACTGACAGAGCGTCCATATTTTGACATCTGTTAACATCCATGAGTTATTTTATCGTCATGCAAAAGTGAATGCATATTAAGAATTAATTTCATTTACAGACTAAAGCCAAGAACAGCTAGGCCATCTCGAGGCAGTAAACCTTCTCTTTCTCAAAATGTCCTAATCATTTGAGGTTTCTTAGAATTACAGGAAATATTTCTTTTCTTCGGTTGAGAAGTTTTTGCCTGGGTGGTCCTGGCATGTTTTAAAAACTTTGTTTTTGTTTTCTTCTTCATAATTACACAAATATCAACATTCCCGGCGGGCTTTTTTCTCAGCACATTCAAGCATAGCTTTTGGGTCCTGAAATAGATTTTTTTAATGTTTCTTGGGGAGTGGGGCTGTGGAAGTTGTGCTCACATAAAAAAAAAGAAATAGAAAATCTTTCGATAAAATGACAATTTGGTTTGGTTGTATAATGACATATCAACTTTTGAAGGTTATTTAATGCCAAAGTCATTCTTCTAGGAGAACAGTAGTGGTACCATTTAACACATAGCTGGGAGGAGAAGGGGGTTCATACCTTTCCCAAGGGTATTTGTCTAAAAGTGAACGTAATAGCACGACTGGAGTTTGAACTCGCTTACTACGATTCTGTAGTCCATCGCTTTAACCATTACACCACGAGGTCGAAATGAAACGTTATTTTTCCGCCTTTATTATTCAACACTCTCATTTCAACGAGTTTCCATTAGACCTTTGAAATTCTTAAGTCCTGTCGACGGGCTTAGAATATAGTGAATGAAAACCCTATTAGAGGAGTAAGACTTCCAAAAAAGGTGTTTTGGATATGGGACTAATTGTATCTGATGGAAAGACGCCAGTTTTGAGGCCGTGAAGAGTTAAAACTACACCTGCATGACGATAACTCCAAGATTTACATGTCCCACTCGGCTAGAGCTGCTGAATACGCCGACTGACAGAAGGGTAAAACTCTCCCAATGAGTGTCCTAGATATGACCCTAAACAATCTGGTGAGGTTCAAGTATTTCTAGAACGTTGGGGAATGCGGAGTACGCCTTTATGGCGATCGCTCCCAGATCCACTCTTTCCCGGAGTGGTAGTACCGGATAAGGTTCTATCTATGGGTAAAATAGAACTTTTTGACATTTAAATTGTACTAATGCTAAATTGAATTGTTTGAAATAGAACTGTTTTTGATATTCAATGGTGTACTTGGGCTAAACTAAATTATTTGCTATAAAAACTGATTTTCCATTAAATAATCTAGTGGTTGATATACCATAAAACCGAATCAAACCAAAAAAACAACAACAACAACAACAAAAAAAGATCCACTCTGACCGGAAGTTTTAGTAAATGTTAATGTCCCATTCATGGCTAAAATATACTTGTTTGAAAATTATTCGCGTCTGATAGGAATGTGAGCGAAAAAAAAACAATATCTTATGAAAAAATTACGCAAAAAAAATGTAAATTTGAACAATGAACGCGATTCCTTGAGATTTAGGCATAAAATATACCGAGACGTATTGAGATGCCGTTAAGATAAATCAGTCATCCTAAAATTTCTCTATTTGTTGTTTGAATGTGTCACAAGGGCTTGAGAATTGCTGTTTAATGTGTTATAAGGGCTTGAGAATTGCTGTTTAAATGTGTCACAAGGGCTGGAGAATTGCTATTTAAATGTGTCACAAGGGCTGGAGAATTGCTGTTTAATATGTCACAAGGGCTGGAGAATTGCTGTTTAATATGTCACAAGGGCTGGAGAATTGCTGTTTAAATGTGTCAAAAGTGCTACAAAATTATATTGAGAATTGCCACTTACTCTTGAAGACGTTTTAACTCCTATCAAGATGTGTAGACATAATCCTTTTATCAAATTGTTTTCTCAGATTTTAAGATTTAAAAAAGTAAATATTTCGTCTATATTTTTTGTAACATCACTTATATCTTTACGTCAATATAAATCTTTCTATCTATCTATCTCATTGTCGTGTCGGCTGGGGTTGTAGAATTCACTGACTGCACCTCTGCAAAGGAGTAAGACCACCACCCTTAGATGAGTGTCCTGCATATGACACTAAACAATCTGATGGTGAGGTTCCAGTGATGCTAGAGCTTTTGGAAATTGTGGAGCACCCCTTAATTGCAATTGCTCCCAGGTCCACTCTGGCCCTGCCTGGTAGCACCTGATAGGGCCCTATCTATGTGTTAAAAATAACTAACTGCATATTTATACTAAACTGAATTGCTTAAATTAGAACTGTTTACTAAACTGAATAGATTGGAATAGAAATATTTTTTGAGGATTAAACTGCACTTACATTTAAACTTCGTGTTTATGCTAAAATGAATTGTTTGAATGGAACTGTTTTTGACATAGAAACTCTACTTACACTCAACTGAATAGTTTTATATAGAACTGTTTTTGACATTTAACTATGTGTTAACAAAATCTGTATATCTACTAAACTTAATTAGCTGAATAAGAACTGTTTGAATAAACTGAATAACTTAAAATAGAAATGTTTTTGACAATTAAACTGTGTACTCATACTAAACTAAATTGTTTGAAATAGAATATACTATTTGCATAAAATTCGATTTGGCGTTAAATAACCTACAAAGGTTGATATGCAATAAAATCCAACCAACCAACCAACCAGCTATCTATCTCACTCTGTTCATATGTATGTATGAAAGTATGTATGTATGTATGTATCTCATTCTGGTCATATCTATCTATCTATCTATCTATCTATCTATCTATCTATCTATCTATCTATCTATCTATTCATTCCCCCTCCTATCTATCTATCTATCTAGCTCTGTTCATATGTTTGTATGAAAGTATGTATGTATGTATGTATGTATCTCATTCTGGTCATATCTATCTATCTATCTATCTATCTATCTATTCATTCCCCCTCCTATCTATCTATCTATCTAGCTCTGTTCATATGTTTGTATGAAAGTATGTATGTATGTATGTATGTATCTCATTCTGGTCATATCTATCTATCTATCTATCTATCTATCTATTCATTCCCCCTCCTATCTATCTATCTATCTATCTATCTATCTATCTATCTATCTATCTATCTCACTCTGTTCATATGTTTGTATGGAAGTATGTATGTATGTATGTATCTCATTCTGGTCATATCTATCTATCTATCTATCTATCTATTCATTCCCCCTCCTATCTATCTATCTATCTATCTATCTATCTATCTATCTATCTCACTCTGTTCATATGTTTGTATGAAAGTATGTATGTATGTATGTATCTCATTCTGGTCATATCTATCTACCTATCTATCTATCTATCTATCTATCTATTCATTCCCCCTCCTATCTATCTATCTATCTATCTATCTATTTCACTCTGTTCATATGTTTGTATGTATCTATCTATCGCCGATAGACCCACTAAGACACGTGAGTGAGAAAGAAAGGATGCGATTGATAGATATAAACACAACTTCTCCCTGTAATTTTTCAATGGGAACTAATACATTAGTCTAATCTACTCGTCCTTGTCACTCGCAAACATTTTAGAGTCTCCTGTGAAATTGAGACTTGAAGTATTAGTGCCAAGACATCCTGCGCTCTGTTTATTTTGGGCCCATTCTTTCTGCATATCTTTTAATAATTTGCTCAAAATAAATCGTGCATATCCGTTATGCATTTTAACCGTGTACCACCTACCACTTATTTACATAAGTAATGATGAGTAATACATGGTTCAAATATAGTTTCCACGACAGGAAAGCGCCATATGTGACGTTACAATTTCTGTGTGTTTTTTGTTATGCCATCTTGATCTCCTTCGGCCTTGGTCGGCTCTCCTCTTTGCCTCACTGTTCCATCTTCTTTTCTCAATTCTCTTCTTTGGGATTAATAACAATGACGAACTCTTCTTTTCTCGAGTGCAAACAAAACATTATTCCTTTTGATAAGATAACCGACTTCGTCTGAGAGTCGGCAGCTATCTCTTAATCACATATTGTAATCGGTGTTTGGGCACTGGGCTAACTAAATTAAAGTTGAAATTTAACTTCTACCTTCTACAATTTTAGTCACTTGACTTTATAAATCTCCGATGAGAATCAAGGATTATTAAAAGGTCCGTCTCTGTAAACGAATTTGAGTTGACTCACAGTATCTTTCCCGTTGTTTAACTTTTATTTGAATTTTATTCTATTTGCCAAATAAAAGAATCAGTTTGTCTTTTGCATAGCCCTTTTCTCTACCTTAATGCGTTATATCTATAAGTATATGTGAGTCTTATATGACGATTAGTTGTTCTATGAATATGTATATGTCATACTCTATGATCAGTTGGCTACCATCACCTCATCTCACTTTATTCTTTTTTCACATTGCCACTTCCCTGGTCAGCTTGTTTTATCGCTTCTGTCGATCGGATGTTTCCTTCATGTTACCATCCTTGATCTTGTTCCTTGAAGAAGAATGGCAACACGGCCAACATTTCGAATTAACATATTACTTTTTACATATTACTTTTATTTATTTATTGACAACATTTAATCAATATTTCTCTTTTGACCTTAACGGGGAGATAGTGAGTTTCCGTAGGGTAGATGTGAACGTGCTGGACTGAAAAAATCTTAGTGTTGTGAGACCGAAACTTACCTGCATCATGGACACTTCCAGCACTATATTACTAGCGTAGTAATATCCTAACACCGGAGCATACGAGTAACAGGAGTACCAGTAGTACTAGAAGTACGACTACCAATATTGGACACTATCCTTGGTAACTTTTTATTAATATATCTTTCTTACCTCTAAACCGTGTTCCGTGTTTTCTTTCTGTGTACCTACTTTAGGCCCACATCAGTGGCGACGTACGGTTTCGTGAAACGCACTCACGCCGACAGCCTTACCAGTTCCGCTTCAATAGCGACAGAAAGATTCGAGAATTTCGTCCTCACTACATCAGAGGACCCGCTCAATCACAAAGCAGTGAATGAACGAGAAAAGGTAAGCTGGCATCACTACACCAGTGGCTACATACAAACATATTCCGCTTACTAACATCCGTGACAAACTAGCGATTCGACACCTACGGAATATTTAAGATCATTAAAGTCTGTCCAAATAATATAACGGTCAACCAAGTATCGAGAACGATTGCTTATACGAAAAAAAAAAAGCCAGTTTGTTCACAAAACAAATTGACAAACTCAAGCTTTTGGAAAAAAAACTATTCACCAAATTCAGAGAAGCGAGTTTTTTTTTTTCAAAAAAAGAAAGCAAGTTCTCATACAATAAAAGAAACAAAATCTCAAGCATTTTTTTCACTTCGGTCTGCAGGATAATTCTTTCTTCTCCCCTCCCTATACTTCTAAAAAAAAGTTTGTCTACAATTACAAAAATCCCCCAGCGAAGAACAAAAAAAAAACGTGCATACTTGCAAACACTTATGCAAATGAAACTGTTGGGCGCCTACCAAGAAATAATTTTTCTTTATTTTATTCCTTACTAAAACCTTTTTGGCTAACCAAAAAAATATTAAAAAATGTGGAGGAATTTTAAATGACCAAATTTAACGGAACAACGGTATTTAGAAAGAAGCTAAGCCAGTAAGTAGTTCCATTTCTTTTTTTGCAAACAAAAAAAAAATCTGTCTTTTTCTTGTGTACCCTCCCCTGGTACACAGGTTTTTAAAGCAACAGTAGTTGCTGTAATTTTTTTTTCCTTGTTTACCTCCTTTAGTTGACATATTATAAATCTTATCGAAATATGGAAGGATTAAAAAAAAACTATCATTCAATTGCTAAAGGTTAACATGGATCAGCAACAAAAATTAAAAGAGAGACAGCAACAATTGGTTATGGAGTTACATAAACAACAATTAGAATTCCAACAATTTACACTGCAGAAAAATGAACTACAGCAAAAACACTTTGGAGAATTACTCGTAAATTCATTAAATGGCTCAAAAAACACTGAAAAAGACACGATATTTTCCCAGAGTACAATATATAACTCGATTGATACATTCGAATACGTACCAGAGAACGACAAAACATTCGAGGCTTTTTACAGGTGTTATGAAAGTATTTTCAACGTAGACTGTGAACAATGGCCTAGTAAAAAAAGGTACGTCTACTATTAAGAAAACTGGGAACAACCTAACATAATAGGTTCGTAGACTTCATATTACCCAAGAAAACCTTAGACTTGGATTTCTCAGAGACTATTAATCACCTATCGAAACTACTCGGTCCTAACACAACCTTGTTCCACAAACGTTGGAAATGCTTGAACACAGTCAAGGACAAACAGAAAGATTTTCTAACGTTTGCAGCATCGGTGAACAAGATTTGTAATGATTTCAAACTAGCCGAGCTTAAAATGCTTAATATTTACACAGGGTCTAGTATCAGTAGAAGACGCCAAAGTCAGACGGCGGGTACTGACCAAGCTTAAAAACGAACAAGGATTGACTCTCAAAAAATTGGCAGAGGACTGTCAAAGAGCAATTTCTGTGAAGTGTGACTCAAAAACGATCGAGGAATCAGGTGTTGCTCAGATTAGAAAAATCAGGAGCAGGTCAACCGCCTATTCCCCTCAAAAAGTCAAAAGGCAATTCTCATGTTCTAAATCCCGCAATAAATAAAACAAAAATAGGTTAAAGAAACCGCCCGGACCATGTTACCATTGTGGTAAATGACATTGAATAAAATTCTGTCCAGTCAAGACGAAAATATTTGCAAAAATTGCAATAAAAATGGTCCTAACTTAACTCAGTGCTGGTACGCCAACATAACGAGAAAACCCAAAAGTAAAATTAGACAAGCTCAATCAGCCGAGAGAGTGAATAGGAATTTAAGGAAATATGTGACTGTCGATATTTTCAATAACTCCAGTTTGACTCGGGTTTTGATATCTCAATCATCAATTGGTGTACTTAGCAAAAATTAAACAAGCCGATCTTACTAAAGACGGATAAAACAGCAAAATCCGTTACTAGCGAGATTATTAACATCTTAGGCGAGTTAATCCTTACAGTAACACTAAATGGAGTTACCAAAAAGCTGAAAGCCTACGTTTAAAAAATTCGGACAAATTGTTCGGAACAGATTGGATTGAAAAATCCAATCTATGAGATTGCCCAATGAGTACATTTTGTTGCAAAATAGAAAGTACAACGTCCAATTGGATCCAATTCGGTAAATCTCAAAACGGAACTCAAACAACGATTTCCCCAGGTTTTTTTTCTGGCGGCTTTGGGAAATGTTCTAAATTAAAAGCTAAGCAAAAGGCGAAGGACGGTGCACAACCGGTATTCAAGAAGAAACAGAATGTCTCTTTCGCTGCTCTCGAGAAAATCAACAAAGAATTAGATAGATTCGAACAAGCAGGTATTCTGCAAAAACAAACTTTAGCCAATAGGCAGCACCTGCGGTCCATGTAAAAAAGAAGTCCAACCTAATACGAATCTGCACCGATTTCTCCACAGGGTTAAACGATGCCTTGCAGGATCACCACTATCCTCTCCCAAGCCCTGAGGAAATTATCAACAAACAGAATGGTGGAAAAATCTTCTCCAAAATTGACCTCTCAGACACATACCATCAGATAGAGGTGGATGAAGAAAGTTCCAAATTCCTCTGTATCAACACCCATAGAGGTTTGTACAAATATACCAGACTGGCTTTTGGAGTCAAGGTTGCGCCCGCAATTTTCCAGCCGGTTATGGACACCATGCTGGGCGACCTTGACTACGCTACAGCCTATTTGGATGATATACTGGTTAGCAGCAAAACTACGACAGAGCACCAGAACCATATAATAAACGTATTCGAGAAGTTACAAGAATACGGGTTTAAGGTCAAGGAGGCAAAGTGTGACTTTTTCTTACCAGAAATAAAATACTCTGGTCACATTATAAATAGAGACGGTTGTCGGTCTGATCCAGAAAGAGCCAACGCGATCAGAAACATGCCGGCCCCTGATAACGTTCAAGCCTTACAAAGCTTCCTCGGCCTAGCTAATTTTTACCAATGATTCATTAAGAATATGCAGAATTTGAGAGGGCCTCTAAACGGACTCTTAAAAAAGGACAAACCGTGGTTATGGACACCTGAATGCCAAGAGTTATTCGAAAAGATCAAGAAAACCCTTACTTCAGATCTCGCCCTCACCCACTACGACCCTATCCTCAACATCATAGTCGCAAGTGATGCAAGCTCATACGGCATCGGTGCTTGCATTCTCCATAAACTGCCGGATGGTTCGCGAAAAGCTGTGCCACACCCTTCTAGATCCCTGCTACCAGTTGAGAAGCAATATTCCCAAATAGAGAAAGAGGCTCTAGGGATAATATTCGCTGTCACAAAGTTCCACAGATACCTACCTGGAAGACGGTTCATACAACAAACGGACCATAAACCTTTAATAACAATCTTTTGGTCCAAGAAAGGTCTGCCAGTCTATATGAAGTATAGACTACTTCGTTGGGGAACGATTCTCTTAAACTACAACTTCAAGATCGAGTTCCTAACATCTAAAAATATTTGCCACGTGGACAGCTTATCGCGACTAAGAACGGATTGCGAATTCAGAAACAATGTTCGCCAGAAAAATCAAGACCGTCTTCGATAAACTCATTCTACAGCAAGCGAATTTCAAGAAAACCGTCTTGTCCAATAAGAAACATTTTCAAATCCTTTTCAAAGCGTACAAAAACAACATGACATTCTGGGAAGTAGGCACCATCAAACAAAGGATTGGCGAACTGGTCTATATTGTCCAGGGACCAAAAAACACCCACATACGCCATATGAATCAGCTCACGAAATGCCGTTTGAATGAATCTGAGGAATCACCACAAAATACCTGCGAAGAGCCGATCGACGCAATATTCGATCATTTCGATCTCGACACGCCTCAAGTCTCCCCGGAGGAAAAAGAAAATTTACTCAAACACCCGACGTAAATCCCAAGAGGCAGAACTATTAATAGTTTTACATTTTTTTCCTTTTTTTCCCAGAAAAACAAAAGAAAACTCTTGGAAGGCGGGGTGTTGTGAGACCGAAACTTACATGCATCATGGACTCTTCCAGCACTATATAACAAACCTAGTAATATCCTAATAACAGAGCATACGGGAGTAGCAGTCGAGCAGTAGTAAGAGAAGTACAACTACCAATATTGGACACTATCCTTTGTAACTTTTGTTAATATATCTTTCTTACATCTAAACCGTGTTCCTTGCTTTCCTTGTATGTACCAACTTTTGGTCCACATCAGGTAGTAAGCCAGTTCTAACTCCAGTTGTCACTATTTATGTACATTTTTGGACAAATTCTCTTGAGAAATGTATGAACTTCCTTTTCCCAATTATTGATTAGATAGTACCTCTACTTTTCTACAAAAAAAAAACATCATGTCGGTTGATATGCCATTAAACAAAACAAAACCTGCATGGGGAGTCAGAGATGAGGAGGAAGCATTTGATCGCTAGGATCGGGCGATTCTCTCCAATGATCTAACTTATTCTAACTCTAGAATCGTTTTTGGTTATCTTCTGACATCATCCACCGAGAGCAGTCTTCTTAGATTGACCTTGAGTTCAACAGCTGTCCATCAAATTTGTTGTGTTCTGTATTTTTGTTTAATAGCTCAGAACCTTATTTAGATTTAGACTATGTTTTTAAAATTGATTGCATCGATTTTTTTTGTAATATATCAATCATTTAACACCTTCTGCTGCTTCAGTTTAGTCAACTAAATGTACAATATTTTTTACAATCCTGGATTTTTTGGTGAGTGCGGGAAATTATGGAAGTTTTTATACAATAAAAACTACATCACCACGCAGAAGAAAACATTTATTTTCGTCGACTGTTGAATCCCTGTGAAAATATCTACTTGGTTTCATCCACATCACCAAAATTAAGCAAAGGTGAATTTGTTCTCTACTGAGATGAGTTACAACATGCTAACAGAAGGCACTGTAAGCAAAAAAAAAACCTCTGCTCCATAATAATTGACTGATTCATTTTAAAGGCATGACAAACCATCTTTGGCTATTTCACGTCCAGAAATTGGCAGTTGCGTTCATTGAACATTTATAATTGCATTATTTGGAGATGTTTCATTAACATTTTTTTTTGGCACACTGTCCTATCGAATAGGGATATCTTTGAACCAGTTCTATTTTACTGATAGATGGCATTTTAACAAATACTACCACTAAAGTGGACCTGGGATTAATGGTAATGAACGGGTACTTAACACTCCCCAGATCTTCAGGTCTCAAATACAGTTTAGGGTCATACCTAATTCAGATTTTTGGGGAGGTCTCGCTCTGCTGCTGTGATAGAGTTAGAGAATTATAAGCATCGTATTCAGAATGTAACAGAACTCATTGACACTAAAATGGGTCTTAATAGCATGTCAATTAATTTGTTTTGTTTTTTTCAAATGTGTTCGGCAATTAATGTTGTTTTGTATTTTTTAACGATTGAAATTCTATTGAACGACGTTTCTTAGAGAAAAGACTATATTTTTTTTTAAAATTTTAATTTTAATCTTAATTTTTAAAATTTTTTTTCATCATACAACGTGTGGAAGCACCCTAGCCTCATCAGCCGCCAACCAGGATGATAACACAGTTTCGGTAGCTCAAGGCTATATATATATATGTATTTCTGAATATATAAAATATGAAAAGGGTTATTCGTTAGAGTAAAAACAGGAAAAGATATGAAGTTTAAACATGAACAATTTTACAAGAAAAGGACAAAGCTCGCGCCAAGATTCTGGCAACAAAATATGTGTCTGGTGAATCGGACAAATAATTAATAGTTCAATTTGAAATTCTGGCTGTTTCTTCAGCATAAAGCTCCTACTTTAGTCCAGTAGCTAATATATAACCTACGAAGCAATAAAAGAGAATATAACAGATTTTGTAGACCACAATCGATAAACATATCTCAGCGGCAGTTTGAGAATAATCAGTTTCATCTCTTTATGGGCGCCAACTGTAGAGAGATGGCTGATAATCTGATCTGACACATAGAGACAATTCGTCTATTAATTTATGAGACTAATTCTATAAAATCATTATGATTAACTTAATTAAAAATCAACTTTATCTCTTTGAAAAGAACGGCACAATTCAACTCCAGGAAACAATGCTAGGAGTTTTCTACCAACACGACCTTCAGTCAGTTCATCTTGACGTATTGCCTCTTCTCAACAGTTTCCAAATGATTTCAGTAGAATTAGGTGATTGATTTATTTTAACGGCATGTCAATTTTTAAGGGGTATTTTAAGCCGAGATATTAGGGAATGGCGTTCATATTTATTTTATTTGTAGTTGTTTTTTGAGTTCTGTATTTGTTTTCACAGTGTCCTATCAAATGTAAATAATCTTTTAACAAATCTATAGATGGGACCTTTACAGATACTGCCACTCCGAGCCCGAGTAGAGAAAATGAAGAGGTTGTCCAGTATCTCCAGTACTGGAGCATAAACATCAAGTACAGCTTCGTGTCATTTCTAGGACACCTTTTTCCTAATTGGTCTTGACTCTCAGCTAAGGATACAGACAGCGTATTTTACCCAGCCCGCCGACAGGGTTTAACAGAAGTAAGATATGAATTTCTGTGAACAGTAAATAGTCTTAAAGACTGATATCAGGAAAAATGTTTTTTCACAAACTTTCTACTAGTAGGATGTGACGTTAGGTCATTTTATGAATTCAGAGATGAACTTACGCATGTGTGCAGAAGTTCTTCTTACTTCTGCATATATATATATATATATATATATATATATATATATATATATATATATATATATATATGGGAGAGTTTCTGTGGCGTAGTGGCTAACATGCTAGAGTGTGACATCGTACAAAGCGAGTTCGAACTCCAGTCGGGTTATAACGTTCACTTTCGAACTAATAGAACAATAGGTATAATAGTATTATTAATATCCTTTTACAAGGATGGTTTTGGCATTAAATAACCCACGAAAGTTGATAATTCATCTTACTCACCAAATGTGTGTGTGCATGGGGATGATAATATACGCTCCCCAATGGAGGTTGAGCACTCTGGCGAAGGAATTTTCGGCCACCGCTCGCATAATGCAAAGCTCTTCGAAAGAATTGAGCACTCTGGTGGCCGATAGGGTATAAACTTGTAAACAAATGGACGTTACTGCTGCTGCTGCTGTTGCTACCTAATACCTTATAATTCCCTTAGCCAACCTAGTGCGCTTGTTGGCTGATCGGTCTGATACTAAGTCCAACGTAAAGTTGGACTGGTTTCGATCCCAGCTTTAAGCGTCCTACGTGTCTAGCCACACTGAAGAGTTCTGATTGAACGAAACAATCTCTTTGTGGATGACAGTTTATATATATATATATATATATATATATTGAGATATACATGTGGGAGACGAATATGAAACAAATGTTTTCACACATGTTCAAGTGTTCAAGGTCATCCTTCATCGGTTACCATTCAATCAGGTTTGCCAATCTGAAAAAAACATTTTTTAAAAGTCAATCTCATTTCCATCGAGACCGAGTTCGTTTTTTCTCCTGTTGTTTGTTTTTATACAGTCTGAAATAACCGATTTAAATTCAAATGGTTACCAGACTACCATTATATATATTTTGATAAGAAAAAGACAAGTGAAAATGATGAAAAAACAGGTTGCTTTTCTCTTGAGTAAAATTAGTTGTCAATACAAATCATTTTTTTCTTTGTAGAATTTACTTGGTTTTTGAAGGTGCGGGTTCAGACTACATCAAATAAAGTTTATCTAATAATCATGGTTATATAACTAAAAGGGTTTGGGACGTCGATAGTGACATAGTGATTTAAAGTGATTTAATTTTGTAGATTCCTATACACGAGGTGCATACAATATGTTTTCAGACTTTTTAATTTGGGCATTTAAAATTGTCGTAGACAATTGAAAATTCAGTATGTTATTGCTATACATCGTATAAGATGAATGACCAATTTTTATGATTTCTGGTTCAAATGAACAGTTACAGTAGCAAATGGAATACACCATACTAAAGCCTGAGTGTCACAGCTGGTGAATTTGGAATGCTTTAGACTGCTTTTCAATCATCTTTCATGAATCGAGCCTCAGTTTTTGAGTGGCAGAAGAGATTCAAGGAAGGCAGGGAGTCGTGCAGGATGATGAGAGGTGTGGGAGGAGTAAGGAAGTCAATGCACCAGAGTTGATTGGCCAAAGGGTTAGGGTTAGAGTTACTATGTTGAGGTTTCAAGGGATTTCAGGAAGAGATTCCGTCGGAAGAGGCCAGCACTCTTCAAATCGGCTCGGTGGCATTTCCACCAGGACAATGCAACTCCAGTTCACAACTCCATCCTTGTCACAGACTATTTGACCAAGATGGGCATCAAGACAGTTCCCCACCTTCTCTATAGTCCAGACTTTGCTCCTTGTAACTTTTGCTTATTCCCAAAGCTCAGAGGCTGTGGTTATGAGACAATTGAGGAGATAAAAGAGGCTGTGACGAAGGTCATTGACATGCTTACACAAGAGGACTTCCATGGGGCGTTTCAGAAGTTGTTGGAACGGTATAAGTGGATTGCAGCCGGAGGAGATTACTTCGAAGGGGACTAGAGTTTCATGTGTGTACTATCAATAAAAGTGCCCACACGAAAAAAGTCTGGAAACTTATTTAATGATCCTCGTATATGTCAGTAATTTGTCCTAATTTATGCAGCAAGTTCGATAATTTGGTATAGATTGGTATAAACAGCGTATGAGTGTTTGATCATTAACATTTTTTCCATTTTTTTTATCCCTCTGATCAGCGATCAACATTTCAATTATATTTCATAATTTTCATTTCTTCCTCTATGATGTTTTTATTGCTCCAGTTGTTGTCATATTGTTAGAATCGCAGCTGTTATTGTTACAGTTGTCAGTATAATTTGTAACATCTTTTATTTGGTTTTATAACCGGCTCATTTGCCTAGTGGGTAGAGTGTTTGCCAATGGTCCGGGAGTCCTAGGTTCAATCCCAAGTCATTCCAAAGACTTTTAAAATTGTACTTGATCCCTCCTTCTTTACACTCAGCAATATAAGGTACCTATCAAGGATAAATTTGAGTAATCCTGGGAAAGGAATAGCGCACTCTCTTAGACCTCGGTGTAGTAGCTATTTACTAGGAGAGCCTTCTGGTCGCACTTGACTACGGTCGCCAATTGCCAACTTTTATTTGGTATGAAATCCAATAGACTTGCTAAAGCTTGCTTGACTCGTAGCTTTGTAATCTTATAACTGCCAAACTTTGATTGTTACAATTGTTCAGACTCCACTTAAAGCTATGAATATAATTTGATTAGAAATGTCATACAAACTCATTTTTGCTGATGTATTCAAATTTCAACATCCAAACACTTTGTGATGACAAAGTTAATTAATCGTATCTTCAATAGGTTGGTGACATACAAAAGGTGGTCATTTATTTTGTGGACTTGTGCGGTGAATTTTTGGGTTGTGGGTGGGTATCCACTAAAAATGCTACATATGTCAATATTTACTATCCTAGTTAATCCTCTTAACATTTTCTCTCTTAATGCAGAAAGGATTAAGGCCTGGATTAATAATCTGGTACCTGAAGAGGAATTTCGACGGAATCTGAGTAATTTTTAAAACCATCCTGTGAGATGTGCTTCCTGCGGGGCCCCCACACATTAAACTGCTATCATGTCACCTTGTGGCCTCATGAAGAGTTGCTTCTCTCCTTTTAATATCATAGTGAAACACTGCCAAATCAAAGGCTTGTTAGGTTTCTTTATCTTTTTTCCCGGTCCGAACTTTCATATTAACAGTCAATCTGCCTGTCAATCTGCCTGTCTCTGTCTGTCTCCGTCTCACTCAGTCGGTCTCTCTCTCTCTCTCTCTCTCGCTCTCTCTCTCTCTCAAGCGTCCTACGTGTCTAGCCACACTGAAGAGTTCTGATAGAACGAAACAGTCTGTCTGTGGATGACAATATATACGCTCCCCCATGAATATTGGCGAAGGAATTTTCGGCTGCCGCACGTATAATGCAAACCTCTTCGAAAGAACTGAGCACTCTGGTTGCCGATAGGGTATAAAAAAATGTAAACAAACGGCTGCTGCTGCTGCTGCTACATAAAGACCTTAGAATTCCCTTAGCCAACATGGTGCGCTTGTTAGCCGAGCGGCCTGAAGCTAAGTCCAACGTAAAGTTGGATGGGTTTCGATCCCGGCTTCAAACGTCCTACGTGTCTAGCCACACTGAAGAGTTCTGATAGAACGAAACAATCTGTCTGTGGATGACAATATATATAGAGAGAGAGATTGCTAATACCTGATAGGGTTAATCTATGGGTCAAATACAATTATTTGTGTTGAATTGCAATACTTGAAACCATCAAACTGTGCAAATAATAAATAGAAATTTTAAAAATCATTTAGGCTTCCATGCCCAGAAGTGGTCGTGTCGATACTGCTCTATGGATGCACCACATAGACGCTAACAAAATGTATGGAGAAAAAATCTTGACAGCAATTATACTAGAATACTGCGAGCAATATTGAACAAGTCAGGGAGATAGCACCCGAAAAAGCTGCAGCTGTACGGCCACCGACCACTCATAACAAAAACTATCCAAGTTAAAATAAGTAGACATGCGGGTACAGCTAGAGAAGTGGGGAAAAACTCTTAAACGACGTACTCCTGTGGACCCCTTCACATGGATGAGCAAAGGTTGGACGACCAGCTTGGACCTATATACAATGGTTTTGTGCTGATACAGGATGTAGCCTCAAAGACATACCGGGAGCGATGGACGATAGAGATGGGTGGCGGGAGAGGGTCAAGGAGATCCGTGCTGGTGGCGTGACATGATGATGATGTGCAAACAAATGAAGTCTGAGTCGTTTAAAGATGTTAACTGCAAACTACTTATTTACAAATCACACACATCCACACACACGCACACACAAATACATACACGCATAAATATATATATATATATATATATATATATATATGATTTACCATTAAATAACCTAAAAGGGTTGATACACCATAAAACCCAATGAAACTACCGTAACGATTCCCTCCCGACTTCTCTCTTTGTCTGTCTGTCTGTCTGTCTCTCTCTCTATATATTTTTTTATATATATAAATGTATGTATATATTTTTGAATATATATTTCAACTGCGTAGAACATTACATCAGCTTTCCAATAAAGTTATCATCTCATCATACAATTCAAATTTACTTCCCAAAACAAACATTTCATTAATGAGATCCTATATACATTACTTCGCGCTTGTTTGTCACGGAAATTCTATTTCCGTTCATGTTTAGTGTAATAACGTGTTGTACTGTTAACTAATTACGTATAATTAATTCAAATATTTGCGTATCTGAATTAATGCTTAGTTTCTGGAAACGAGAAGATTCAAAGGATTATAAGAAGTAGCTTCAATCAATTTTTTTCCAAATTTTGAATTGGTGATATTTTTTTTAATTTCGTCATTTTATGACGGATTACTAAAATTTTATGAGTCTAACCCAGGTGACAGAAAACCAACAAAGTCTGATGGTATTGTAAAATACTGCTGGGATGCTCAAGGTTAGTGGTAATGATGCTGAGACGATTAAACCATGTCTCCAGAGTCCTCATCTGATGAAGGCCTTGCTGGCTTGGCAGTTGTTGATTTGCTTGCTGCAACATGTGTACATAATAGAAATTACCCCCTCTCTCTCTCAATATATATATATATATGTATATATATATATAGAGAGAGAGAGAGAGAGGGGTGGGAAGAGAAAGAAAGACATGTAAAGTAACCAAAAAGTGAAGAATTTATTGTGAAGAAATAGTTTTCGATTACTTGGTTTTTCAATTTTACTCCATACTTTCAGATTCGTTTTCATTATCTACTTCCACACATATATATATATATATATATATATATATATATATATATATATATATATATATATATATATATCATATTTACTCAACCCCTCCGCTCGGGCAGGATATGACACAAGGTCAATTTTTTTAAGCGGAGTTTAACAGGTTTGAATTCAGAGTTTTCCTTCTCCTAGACTAGTTGCCTTACCAAGGCTGAAGAAATAAGTCTTCCCTACTATTTACCCATAGCTGGAGGGAGAATAATTGGATTCATACCTTTCCGAAGGGTATTAGTGCTGTGTGAAATGCAATCAGTCCAGGATTTGAACTCGTGTTGCCGTGTCCAATTCCTGTGACGATAACCATTACACCACGGGCACCTCTCTCTCTCTCTCTATATATATATATATATATATATATATGTGTGTGTGTGTGTGTGTGTGTGTGTGTGTATAGAAAGTAGATTTAGCATAAAATTACCAGAAGGGTTGATGCCCCATAAAAACCAACCAACCAACCAACCAACCGACTGAAATGTGTTAAAAAAGTCTCGTTAATATGATTAAGATTCTGTAATTTAGAAATTCAAGTAATAGATTCCTAACAGAATTGTTTACAAATGGGAAAATAAAGATAGGATAAAAAGATCATTTAATATCTATCTATCACCTAGTAAATCTAGGGTTATAAACAAAATGGAGCCCGGAAATGTAAAGAAAATAATGATAATTGATGAATCGGTCTCAAAATTTCATAAAATATCACGAACAATGTAGTAAAGAACATAAATATCGAAGCCAAAGAAATAGCTGTCAAGTTTTCACAAAAGTGATTATTTTTTGAAACACATGGAATAAAACACACACATTTATCATGCACCAGAAAACACTTACATAGATCAACGTTTTCCATATAGTTTCTCAATCTGAGCTTATGTATCTATTCTTTCACTAAAAAACAATATATATATATATATAAAGTAAATAATGGATTGTAATCCAACATTATGTAAAGAAAAATTGATAACAAGGTATCCAAGTTGAAGAAGAGATTTATTGAGCTGCAAAGTCGACACTATAGATTTTCGGTTCTAATGAATCATCATCAAGACTATGAAGGATGATATTAGTGATGTTATGGTTGGACGTTTAAAAGTACAAAATACAAAAAATAGGGAAAATTTTTAATAAGAAGAAAAAGTTGGCCGTTTAATTGGTAATAAATGTTGTATATTGACCTTCGACCCGGCCAAAAATGCCATTCCAAAGTGATGCACCGGAAGGAAGTGACACATTCCGATGGCAATTATGGGAAGAAATCGCGTAGGCGGGCTTGGCTGACAATATGGGACAAGGTAAAATCCCATGGTACATTCATAGACTGATGCACCGGAAGACAGTGACCTGTGAACTGCATGACAGTTATTTCCGACGAAATTTATGACGATCAAACATGCCATTCCAAAGATATTGAGTGGGTGGTTGAACTATTATATAACTTGGTGAAGACAGGAAGTCAGTTAGTTGGAGATCAGATGAGTTAATGACAAGATGCGGTAGAGAAAGCCAGCATCCAGCAGAGAGCTGGACCTCCGGTTGAGCAGCATCAGGAGAACGGGAAAGAAACACTGATGGCCATAAGAGTGGGGATCAATATATTGCAGTTCTGTTCGGTCTCCAACGCCCTCTCACACACAAACCCTTTCATAAAAAGTGAGAGGTATATTTTTTTAAAGAAATCTTCGCACGTCTTTATCATTGCGTCTTCATTGTGTCGTTGTGTTCTGCATGAATCTGCATGTGACTATACAACATAAACACTGATTCACTAAATAAACGGCCAACTTTTTCTTGTTATAAAAATTTTTCTTAGGTTCTTGTATTTTGCACTTTTAAACACCCATCGTTGATTTAACATCACTAATATCATCCCACATTTTTCCTGATGATGGTTCATTAGAACCGAAACGCTATAGTGCAACTTTGCTGCACAATAAATCTCTCCGTCTACTTGGATTACCTTGTTATCAATTCTTCTTTATATATATATATATATATATATATATATATATATATATGTGTGTGTGTGTGTGTGCAAACAAATGTTGATTATCAAATAGGAATAGTTACTTGAAACCTTATAATTGTGATATAATGAAAAAAAACCATCTTCCCTGTACCCCAACAATAGTAATAGTACTAACCATTATTGAAGTACACTCAGATCACTCTGTGCAGGTCATTAAATGAAGGACTCTCAGCGTAGCCCTTCAGCGCGGGACTCATGTGATCGACCGTTGCTTGGACTTAATACTACCCATGCGAGGTTGGTAATATTACTACTAATCAACTTGTTATATTTGTACACCCATACGAATAAATGTGCCTTTCTGTTATACCTACTTAATGTGTATATTCTTTACCACTCAAAATAGTCAGTCATTGTATATCCTTTACGATATAACAAATTGTGAAGGGATTATTAATATTAGATTAGAACACTTAAAACTCTGCGCAAAAAATGATCATCTTTGTAAAATAAAAAAAAAACGAGGTTTGTAGAAATGATGCCAATGGAACGTTAGAAGTATATTGGTTGTTTTGTTTTACGGCATATCAAGCATTTCTGGGTTATTTAACGCCGAATTAAGTTGTTTTGATAAAAGTCTCAAACAATTCAGTTTAGAACAAGTTGAAAACTGCGCTCTCAGCAGATAGTATTAAAATTAAAAATGGCACTAATTGTCTCTCTTAGACCCTAAAATCCTTTTTATTTGTAGAGGTCGCTGAACTCTTTTGTTGCCTTCCTGCATGTCAGCCATGCTGAATAAACTTATTTGTTACAGTCTTCTTTTAAAACCTTACAGATGTCTTGCTCGTTGATGGAAAGCTACTTTACTTTTTCTCCAGGGTTAAGGTAGGTTTTTTTTTTATTCCATCTTTGTCTTATTCTGCACATGGAGGTTAATATTTTCTTCAACAGTTTAAATATAGATTTTTGTTAACACTGTTGAATATCAAATTAGTTCTATTTCAAACAATTCCGCTTAGCCTAATAGCGCAGTTTACATGCCAAAGACAATTTTATTTCAAACAATACAGTTTAGTATAAGTACAAAATTTGGTTGACGTGGTTAAATATCAAAGTTGTTCTATTCTAGACAATTCAGTTTAGCATAAGTACACAATGTAAGTATCAAAGCAGTTCTATTTCAAATAATTCAGTTTCAAATAATTCAGCCTAAATATGAAGTTTAAACACACAGTTAAGTGTAAAAACTGTAGGCAATGTGACGACTGAGATGAAAGAATTAATTGCATAATCAGCGAACGCAGCAAATTGGCCCAAAAGGAGTACAACACTGGGAGGGATTGGTAATCCATTTGGAATTGTGCAAAACATTAAAATTTGTCCATAATGACAAATAGTCTATGGAAAGACAAAAATCTGTTTTATAAGATGAAACTCAGATGATTCTCTGTGACTTTGAGATATAAACGGATCCCTTAAACCTTTTCAGAACACCAAAACTCAAAAAGAAAAGAACTTGTCATCAATTTGATTTTTCCATTCCGTTGAACCATTGAGTAAAAAAAAAGATAAACGAAAGGATAGAAAAATAAATGGATCTTACCAGATAGCTGAAGAATCTTTGCAACATAAAGATGACTGTGATACCAATTGTAGCTGGAGCACTCGGAACGGTCACCAAAATGACTGAAAGAACTGGAGATCAGTGGAAGAATGAAATATTTAAAAGAGTCCTGGAGACTTGGGGACACTTGCTACCATATAGACTTCAGTGAAAAATCACCAATCTAAAACTGGTGTAGAATTGGCGACCTTAGTCGAGGGCGACCAGAAGGTTCTCTTTTCAATAGTTACTACACTGAGGTATAGGGGAGGGTGCTACTCCTTTCCTTGGATTGCTTCACTTTACCCTTGATACCTACCTTATATTGTCGAGTGTTAAATAATGAGGTATCAAGTACTATTTTTAAAGTCTTTGGTATGACGCAACCTGGAATTGAACCCTGGTCTCCTGGACCATTGGCGAACACTCTACCCAGTAGGCTAATGAGCCAGTTCTTGTGCAGAAAAGACCATTTTTGAAAATTTACGGTGAAAAATCCTCGGTGATATTTTTTGAGAATACCATCGAATAAATTCTTGAAGCTATCTTTAGATAAAAAAAATCAAAATAAAGTAAACACATGCGTTTATAAAGAATATAAAAAAATTCAAGAAAATAGAAAAAAAAAAGTTATTTTTATGAAATCAGAATTCAAATTATATTAGTATAACGCTGTAATCACAAAAAATTTGATTTTTGATGCGTTAATTTAACGTTTTGTAGTAAAAATTTCAAATTAGCATGAATCACACTGACTCTTGACTTTGCTCAGAAATCACCTCAAGTGTAAATGTGCCGTTTGGTCTTTTCATTTTTCTTTCTCTTCCAGAGATTTCGGGTTTTAACATTTTACTCGTTGACTGTCCCTTCCTGTTAAAACCTTTTCCTCATTTAATCAGGGTTTTAAGGTCAAGGTTGGCCGACAGAAGCAATTCGAGGGTAGTCGATGAAGAACAAGAGTCAAAGCTGTACTTGAGCTGAAATGTTGTCACAATAAATGATTGGCCAATAAAATGAATTGTGGATAACTTGAATATCATTAGGAACCATGTCAGTATTAAAAGAGGAGGTAAACAAAAAGAAAAAAAGAAAGAAAGAAAGAACAAAAAGAAAGAACGAAAAAGAAAAAAAAAGAAGCTGCATTAGAAGATTTGGATTCTCAAAGTTTATTGAGATGTCGAAAAGAAAGAAAAAAAAAAGAAAAAAAAAGGAAAGCTGAAGGGCAAAATGCGAAAAAATACCATAAAAATGAAGAAGAAGAAGAAGAAGAAGAAGAAGAAGAAGAAGAAGAAGAAGAAGATTAAAAGAAGAATTATCTGGAATATTTTTGGAAAACGAAAGAGAGGAGTAAGAGGGAAATAGAGAGAGAAATAGGATGAAAAAAAAAAGAATGAAAGAAAAAACAAAGAAGAATAAGGAGAAAATAGAAAAAGTTGGAGGAGAAAAGAAACAGTGAAAAAGAAGGTGATGTAAGATTTAAAAGGGGAAAGAAAAAGAAAAAAAAAATGAAAAAAAGCAGATAAAAATCAAAAAAGAATGATCGAAGAAAACTAAAAAGTAAAATACGAAGAAAGAGCCAGATTATTCAAGAAGAAAAAAAAAGGTAATTTAGAAAACGATAGTTATTTTCTATTACCCATGATTCCTCACTTGCCTTTTCTTGCCACTACTTGGGCCGTCGTGCTGCAAGTAGGGGTGGTGGCCTAAATCTCAAGTTCACTATATAGATATGAACAGCAGAATCAAGCCTGACATGGGCGGGGTTTGTAGCAGAAAATCTCAGAAACCCATCCCATTCAGTGTTAGGGTAAAACAAGGGTGGGGTTATCGCAGCAATCTGCTTTTCTCATCAGACAACTTTCCCTGTTTTGGAAGTGACAAGCTTGGAATTTGTTCTTGTACCCGCTTCTCGCCTGCCTTCCAGACAACACCAGCACCCCCCCAAGAGCAAGGCCCCTCGGAAGTGAAATGCATAGACGCTGTCAATCTCGTGGTCATTAACTACTTCTAAAATCTCGATATTGTAAATGTGGGGTCTGCGCTTCGTTCTCATTATACTATTGTCCCCTGTTAGCACGCATAAATGGATTTGAAGATGAATAGGTCGAAGTTTGCAGGCCTTTAAGCTGATGACCAATACTCTAATGCAAGGTGACGTAGGTTTGACTGTTCGTGCGGACATGTGTTGGGAAGGAAGAGAGAAAAACTGAATCTTTATCCGTTCGAATATGTCGGAGCGTGTATGCAGAAAATGTGTGTTATTTGCTTACAAACATCCTTATCAAGTGAAGCGTAACATTTAACAAGAGGTAATGGGATCAGCGACCCAAGTTCAAATCCTGAACGAGGCTGTTAGTATTTCACTTCGTCCAAACGCCCTTGAATCCACCTGTCAACAGAAGAGGTTTTATATCCTTCTATAGTTTTGATATCTTAACTCTTAGTTTATGAATACTTCCGTAATATTATGGAATAATTTATAGTTTAGTTAGGTTTTATGGCATATCAACCCTTGTTGATTTAATGCCAAATTCTCTTTATGCATATAATTATTTGTAGACGCATAGTCGGGAGACAACTTTTTTTGATTTGGTCGTCTTTTATGGCATATCAACTCCTGTAGATTATTTAATGCCAAATTCTTTTTATACATATTATGATTTGTAGGTGCGTCGTTTGGAGATAACGTTTTTTGATTTGGTTGGCTTTTACTGCACATCAACTCCTGTAAAGAAAAATTGATAACAAGGTAATCCAAGTAGAAGGAAAGTAGGGCTTAGAGATTCAGGAGAGAAACAAAGTCGACACTATAACGTTTCGGTTCTGCTGAACCATCATCAGGTCTATGAGGGGTTATATTAGTGATGTTAACGATGGATAAATGCATAAAAACTTTGGAAAATTTGTATAACAAGAAAACTTTGGCCGTTTGGTCAATGAATCAGCGTTTGTTGCTTTAAACTACGTCACCTGGCCTATTAGAAACATTGAGCAGAATCAACGTTCCGTTCATTCATCGAGAAAGATTTCGAATCATTCATTGTTTTCGAAGAAGTTCAAATCCTATAAGTCTGTTTTTTCAAAAAGAACACTGGACATGCTGGTAGTTATGATTTTTTCTTGTATATAGTTGGTTAGAAAGCTCTTCCTGTTTTTGAGTAGGTCTTTGTATCTGCGACCTAACTTGTTCTTCGTCCATCCCAACATTTTCCTGGATTACATAAGTCTGTGCCTTGAGGCTTATATTCGTGTTTTAGGATTTTCCGAGGCATATACATTTGGAAAATACCAAACTTATAGAATTTGAACTTCGTCGAAAACAAGGAATAATTCAAAATCTTTTTTGATAAACGTACGGAACGTGCATTCTGCACAATGTTTCGAATAGGCCAGGTGACGTAGTTTAAAACAACAAACACTGATTCATTGATCTCACGGCCAACTTTTTCTTGTCATAAACAGCC
Organism: Sepioteuthis lessoniana; assembly: GCA_963585895.1. Lineage (NCBI taxonomy): Eukaryota > Metazoa > Mollusca > Cephalopoda > Myopsida > Loliginidae > Sepioteuthis > Sepioteuthis lessoniana. Next base: position 114,884,243 of record OY757911.1, read on the forward strand.
AACGTTTTCTTGTTATAAAAATTTTCCAAAGTTTATATACACTTTTACACTTTTTACTCATTGATCGTTAACTCAAAATCATTAATATAACTCCTCATAGTCCTGATGATGGTTGAGTAGAACCGAAACGCTATAGTGTCGACTTTGTTTCTCAATAAATCTCTCCTATGTGAATTACCTTGTTATCAATTTTTCTTTACAAAATGTCGGATTACAATCCATGATTTTCTTCCATATCAACTCCTGTAGATTATTTCATGCTAAATTCTCTTTATACATATTGTAATATATTACCGTCGAAAAATATACGACCAAGATACGAACACGTGAAATGTACATATACGAACCACTGACGACTTTCTTTTTTGGTTCAGGTCCGGACATTGGCCTAGCGGTTAGAGTGTTCGCCAATGGCCCGGGAGACCTGGGTTCAGTCCCAGGTCGAGTCATACCAAAGACTCAAAAAAAATGGTACTTGATGCCTCCTTGCTTAACACTCAGTATTATAAGGTACGCATCAAGGGTAAAGTAGAGCAATCCAGGGAAGGAGTAGCGCCCTCCCCTACACCTTGGTGTAGTAGCTATCGAAAAGGGAGCCTTCGGGTTACCCTCGACTATGGTCGCCAACTTTACTTACGAATCTTTTATTTACCTTTTTGAGTTTAAGGTTTTTCGACATGAGGAGAGAGAGACACAATTTCTTTCTATGCTGACTGTTCGTATATCGTCAGCTCTCAACTCAACCAACGCGCGGGCATCCCATAGACCCCAACTGGTCTCGCCTCGGTGAAACCAAAAATCGACTACCTTCCTCTAGACTCGAATCTCAACTAACTGTTTTTTGTTTTTTTTCAAATCCCAAAATTCTCTTCTCGTCGCTTCTGAGCATGATGTCATTTACGTCCCCGGTTCTATTTCCTCTCTGGGGTTTTTATTGTGAAATCTATGATTGTCACATCCACCCTGCGCGCGTGAACAACTACACTCAATGTGTGCACCTAACTAACCCATGCAATAAGGATATATAAAACGAAAAATGATTATATAAAAAAAAAATCCCTCCGCAATTATATTACAATATTATGATTTGGTGACACATAGTTTGGAGATAGCATATTTAAATGAGCCAGTTAAATTGTTATACATAAGTTTTGTAAGTCAATAGTTTGTTGGTAATCTTATTTTCAAATTATTCAGAGTTCATTTGCATACACTCAAGTATTATCACTGTTTGCATATAATTGAATTGTTCAAAGTATTTTTACACAAATTGTTATATTTAGTATTAATGATTTATTTGAAAGGGTTTCAAATATTGCTATCTAAGATCAATAACTTTATTTACTAACAGTTAGATGGTTTCAAGTATTGCTACGAAACACTAACTATTCAATTTAGGCACTCATTTAAAGAGTTTCAGGTATTGCTAATCACTAGTAACAATTCAATGTAACAATCCATATTCGTTATCCTATTTACCAACCCCTCCGCTCGGGCAGGATATGACACAAGGTCAATTTTTAAGCGGAGTCTAACAGGTTTGAATTCAGAGTTTTCCTTCTCCTAGACTAGTTGCCTCACCAAGGCTGAAGAACCTCGTCTGTCCTACTATTTACCGATAGCTGGAGGGAGAATAATTGGATTCATACCTTTCCCAAGGGTATTAGTGCTATGTGAAATGCGATCAGTCTTGTCCAGGATTTGAACTCGTGTCACCGTGTCCAATTCCTACGAAAATAACCATCACATCACGGGCATCCATATTTGCTATCAAGTATTTCTTTGTATCACTCGCATTGGAGTTGTAATATATTAACGTAACCGCAGGTGTTGTGTATCGGCAGATGTTGTTCACAGCTTCACCCGACCGAAGACAATATCAACAAAGTGATTACTGGAATGTCACCATGTCCCACAGGTGTTGTGCATCGGCGGATATTGTTGAGAGCTTCATCCGGCCGAAGATAATATCAACAAAGTGATTATCGGAATATCACCTTGACCTATGGACGTCGTTGAACTCGGCGAATGGAGACAGATACGTCCGCCCATAGAAGTGAGCTTGGGCAAGTAGCCAATGGGAAACAAGTAACACATGGACGTGAACTGTAACCAATGGAAAACAAAGAGGTGAGACGTGGGCGTAACCATAACCAATGAAAAAGAGGAATTGCTGCAGGTCACGTGGGAGTTGTGCATTATATAAGTTCCCGAATTTTGGCTAAAGTCAGTTGTTCACTGGCTCTTCCAACTCCCGACAACCCCTTCGTGTGTGCGAACTCTCTGAGATTGCTCTTCAGCTCCACACAATTATCATCGTCAAGAATAAAAAATATAATCTTATATTTTTATATATACTTGTTCCTCGTTGATCATCAAAACATAGCTGTAATATACAACAATGTTCAAACAGTTCTATTTGTTCTATAGATAAGACCCTATCAGATGCGATCACTCGGGGTCTGAGTGGAACTAGAAGCAATGGCAATGAAAGGATAATCTACATTTCCAAAAGTAACAAGGCTGGAGCCTCGCTATCAGATGGTTTCTTTATTATATTCATGACGCTCGTTCCGGGGGGGGGGTCTTACTCAACGGCTTAGGTACATTCGGAGTATTCTCTTGTCCTCCAGCCGACTGGGCGTTTATCATATAGGTATTTACACTGATGAGTCTAACTTGACACAAGTCCAAAGCAGAGGTTCATGTAGAGTCGCACTCACTATAGTAGTTTTAACTCGCACTTATACCTTTGGAAAATATATAAATCTATCTCCCCACTCCAAACTCTTGCAATCGTTATATAGTTTGAAGACTGGGTTATGTTGCTTTCCAACCGAAATCGGTTGAGGAGAAGGAAAACTTTAATTTAATCCAGCTCTATTTAGAAAAAACAATAACAACCTTGTCATGCTTCCTATTCATACATACTCACCTCAGTAAATGTTATCTTCGTAGACAATGGAATAAGTGACCCGATTTCGAATCCGAGACAGAGATTTTTCTTTTTCATTTGGCGCTAATGATATTGAGAAGGGCATGGATCCATCGCTTTCCCCACCGGTTATTGACAAATTGTTAGGTAAAGTAAGTTCTTTGTTGAATAATAGATCGGTGAAATCTATTGTTTGGCATGAAGTGTAATTTAGTCTAAGACGTTAGTGGAAAAAGACAGAATCCTTGTCTTTTGTTCACAGATTCCTGTGTTGGAATCCAAAATATACGGCTTCCTGGGCGAAACTGCAACCAGCAATTGAATATCTGAATATTCGAGGATAGTTGCAAATGATTTTAGATGCTTTCTATCTTTGTCTCTGTTTGGCCACTTTTTACGAGAAGTGCCTGCTGTTGTCAGGAAAGTTCATAAATAGAAATGACGATCCCTTGTACAGCTTACACCTAAGATAATCCAACAGGATTGGAGTGATGTGTGTTTACCCTGGGATAAAAAAAAATCTTGATTATCATTGGTTGCGAGTATTCACAGGATTCTGGCTAGCTCAGTGAGAAGTGTTTGACTGAAGCGGTTGCATTCTCCGTTGACAGCAACGAGTAATATCTTTGATATAATAGATCCAAGTATGCACACAAAAATTGAGTCTAAATTGTTTTTTGATATCAGAATTGAAGAACTAAAAACAATTGCGGTTGCAGCAACAGACAGACAGAGAAACTCAGAGATAACAAAATCTACACAAAATACAGCCAGAGTAACACGAGGAAAGTTCAAAGTGAGAAGATGGGGGCTGACCGACTTGATAATTGAAATAAAGAAGAAGCAGAATAGTACGTAGCATATATCCTGAAGGGATATGCTAAATCTTTTGGGTTAACGTGATATCGAGTCAAGTTAAAGGAACATTCTAGCCAGCTGTTTTCCACTTAAAAATTGATCGTGTGTCCTTTCCTATTGATAATGAAGTGGTTGGTTAAATACATTCAATTTTCCATGCAAATATTTTGGTCAATTAGAGTAATCAGACTATTGTATTTATTTCCATTGTCATATCCACATTGTTAATTGCTTGGTAACTCGGATCTAAAATTAGCTTATTGACGATTATACCATTGATAAGGCGACCCGAGAGCGGAAATACTCAAAAAGACACGAAAAATTATCAAACTGGAAAACACCAGGCCATGATGGAATACATTAATAATGGTTCAAGAAATTCGTCTCCATTCACGACAGACTAGCACTAGAAATGAACAGATGCTTATAAGATGCACAAGTACCTGAGTGGATGACTAAGGGAAAGACTACATTGATCTAAAAGGGCCAAGCAAAGGAACTGCTCCAAACAACTACAGACCCATAACTTGCCAACCGATGATGTGGAAAATATTAACAGCACAAATATGGGAAGAGATTCACTACTCGCTAACAAGCTGCAGATTGTTCCCTGGCGAACAGAAAGGATGCAGAGGCACAGCAGAGTTAATCTACATAGATCAACACATTCTAAATGAGAGCAAGACCAGACGGGAAAATCTACCTATGGCCTCGATTGACTACAAAAAGGCATATAATATGGTTCTGAATAGCAGGATAATAAATAGCCTCAAAATGTACAAATAATCACATGAAGTCATAAACTTCATCAAGAAAACCAGGAAAACCTGGAGAGTTGAATTGACGACAGGAGGAAGAAGCTTCGCTGAAACAAAGATCCAAAGAGGTATTTTTAAAGGAGATGCACTATCACCCATACTATTCATAATTGCCATGATGCCACTTAACAACATACTCAGAGAATACACAGCCGGATACAAACTTAGTAGATCGCAGGAAAAGATCAATCACCTAATGTAAATGGACGACATCTAACTATTTGCCAAAAAATGGAAGAGAAATGGAAACTCTAATACGCACAGTTAGAATATACAGTCCGGACATAGGAATGAAGTTTCGCATAGAAAAATGTGCCATACTCGTCATGAAAAGTGACAAACGACATAGGACTGACGGAATGGAAGAACCAAATCAAAATAAGATTAAAACGCTCAGAGAAAACGAAACCTAAAAATACTTAGGAATCTTGGAGGCTGACACCATCAAACAAGTGCAAATGAAAGACAAAATTCAAAAAGAATATCTCTGGAGAACTAGAAAACTACTCGAGACAAAATTCTCTTGCAGAAAACTTATCAAAGAAATAAATACTTGGGCTGCAGATACTCGGGACCCTTTCTGAAGTGGACCAGAGGTGAACTTAAACCAATAGATTAAACAACTAGAAAACTAATGACAATGCACAAGGCATTACATCCCAGAGACGACGTTGACAGACTATATGTATCAAGAAAAGAGGGAGGAAGGGGACTTGCCAGCAGAGAAAATAGCGTTGACGCATCGATACAATGACTCGAAGACTACATAGGAAAACACGAAGGAAGACTGATAACAGACACCAGAAACAATAATGACAACACGATAAATAACAGAATGACAATAACTAGGAAATAAAAGTAGGAAGTAAACAACTAAGGACTAATCATCAACATCTCACACGACAAAACTGGGACCTGGCTAAGAAAAGGAAACTTTAAGAAAGAAACATAATCTCTCTGAATGGCAGCACAAAACAACGCCATAAGAACCAGTCATATCAAATCGAAGATAGATAAGACTCTACAAAATAGCGAATGTAGGCTGTGTGGTGACAGAGACGAAACAATCAATCACATAATAAGCGAATGCAGCAAATTAGCACAGAAAGAGTACAAGACTAGACACGAGATGGTGAAGACGGTGATCCACTGGGAATTGTGCAAGAAATTGAAGTTTGACCATGCGAGCAAATGGTATATTCACTACCCATAATCTGTCCGGAAAAATAAGAAAGAAAAATATTTTATGATTTTGAAATAAAAACGGATCTCCTAATCTCGGCTAGACAATAAGACCTAGTAATAAGCAACAAAAAAAAGATAACTTGCCGAATCGAGGATTTTGACCTGATTGTAAAATTGAAAGAAAACGAGAAGAAAGATAAGTATCTGGACCTTGCTAGGGTATTAAAAATAACTGTGATGTGATACCAATTGTAATTGGTGCTCTTGGTACTGTCACCAGAGGATTGATTCAGGGAATGAAGAACATGGAAGTAAGAGGACGAGTGGAATTTATTTACGCCAAAAGAGTATCAGGCTAGACACGACTGGTTGCAGAAGGAAATCTACCGGGGGTAATGCTAGAAATTGAAATTTGACCATTGGAAGAAGTGGTATCTGCACGACTCGGAAATCGTCCTTGAGAATGAGATACAAAAAGTTTGCTGGGATTTTGAGACAAATAGATCACTTATCTCAGCCAGACGACCAAACCTAGTGATAATCAACAACAACAAAAAAATAGAAAACCTACCAGATAGTGGACTTTGCCGTCCCAGTAAACTACTGAGTGAAAATATAAGAAAGAGAAAACAAAGGTAAGTACATAGACTTTGCTTGAGAACTAAAAAAACTATGGAACATGAAGCTGACTGTGTTACTAATTGTGGTTGATGCACTTTGGACAATCCCCAAAGGATAACTAGAGGGACTAGAAGACTTGGAAATCAGAGATAATCTAAACTATGACCTTATTAAGTTTGGCCAGAAAACTGAGAAAAGTCCAGAAGACTTGAGGAGATTGCTGTCCATCAAACTCTAGTGTGAAACCATCAGCTTACGCTAATAGGAAAAACTCTCAAAAGTGTAAGTAATAATAATAATTAAAAAATAATAATAATATAATTTTAATTCTAAGCCATAGTGAAGCAGATTTGAACATTCTTTGAGACAGTTTAGCCTATCAACTAACTTGATTGGTCACAATACCATTTATCCCTTACAGTTCAATTAGAAATCAGTCATTTGTTTACCCACAGTTAAATGATCAAAGAGTTCTATTTAAAGCAATTAAGTTTAGCATAAGTCAATTGTTTACACTCAGTTTAAAAGTCAAAGTAAACATATCAGTTCTATTCGACCCATAAGACCCTAACAGGTGCTACCACTCCGGTTGAGTGGGGAACAGGGAGCGATGGCAATGAAAGAGCACATCGCATTCCCCAAAACACCAAACTCCGGCATTACAGGAGTCTCACCACCAGGTTGTTTAGCATCATATCCTGGACACTTCTTGGGGGAGTCTTTCTCCTCTGCAAAGATAAAGTCAATATATTCTACAGCTCCAGCCGACTGTGCAATTATTTTCAGTTTTTTTATGGCATATCAACCCTTGATGGTTATTTTTTGCCAAATACACTTTATACATATATCATACATGTGTTCTTTTTGTGTGTGAGCCAGAGTTCACATTTTTACACCGTTGAATAATTTGATGTATAAACACTTAATAACTTTCTATTTAATGTTAATCCTTAGTTTGAATATAGTTAAATGGTGTTGTAAATATTCCCACATTTATATTTAACCTTTAGATGGGACCCTGACAAGCACTACCATTCCGAGCCAAACGTTCAACTGGAATAACAAGACACTCAGAATCAGATGGCTTAGTGCTATGTCCAGGACATTCGTTGACGGCCATTCTACTTCCCCCTCTACAGAGATTCAGTCGTCGTATTTTATAGCCCAAGCTGATTGGTCTCATAGCGGTCTGAGTCAATGAACTTCAAAATAGACAAACAAATACCGGCTAATCGGGGGTCTATTGGTAATTACAGACTACACTTTAAATTAAAAAAAGTTTTAGTTGCTTTCGTTAATGGCATACTAACCTTCGTTGGTTATTTAATGCTAAAGCCTTCCTTGCAGAAGAAGAGCGGTAATACTATTTAATCTGTTGATGAGGAGAATAATTTATTAAAATCACTTATTATTTTACATGTCTATATTCTTTGAATTTAGTTATTAGTGGGAAGCGCTATTACGTTTACTCTTAGTCCAAGAGTAAACGTAATAGCACTTCCCACTAATAACTAAATTCAAAGAATATCAGCATGTAAAATAATAAGTGGTTTTGATAAATTATTTTAGTGATAAATTGTGTTCTAGCTAAACTTTGAGTTCATAGTTGCAGGTTTTCGATTTGTAAAGGTCAAGACCTTATTTCGCGTGCATATGTCAAAGCATGCCAAAATAAGATCGACAAGTTTGTTTTAGAATCAGATGCAAGCGAAATATATTAAGATAAACAATTAGATAGATATCAGCTGATATTCAGCAATGACGTGTCATTATTTTTTAGTGATTAAATGTGATTTAAGTATTGATTGAAGAATAACCAAAGAAAATACATGAGAAGCAGATTCCGAAGACACGGTAGTAAGGATCGAGTGACAGTCAAAGTAGGAGCAGACGTGGTTGGATACGATAGACGACGAAGGGGTCAGCCTCAACCGACAGTGCGCGTACACAGGAAACGACCGGTGTGAAGATTATAATAACTATGTCTCTGTATATATTTTCGCCACGCATCCCTTACTCTATCTATATATCTAATGGGCTGATGTAATTCTTACAATCTATCTCTATTTTCTCGGTGACAGCAGTTAAAAGAGTATTAGCGAATAAACCTTCCTATCCAGAAACCAACAGAATTCTATTTGAATTGTCTTGTGTAATAATTTTTACGCTTCACAATTGTATATTTGGTGCCGAAGAGTTACAAACTTTAAAGATCTTAACATGAAACGAACATATGCTGTGTTGTATCATTGAAAGAGAATAGTACCAGGGTACCAATATGTCATAAAAAAGGCAGCATCTGGAAAAAAATTGGACATAGTTCAACATTTTTTCCAACGAGCTATGCCTAATAAGATATGCTTAATCTATCGCCTCAAAATAAAACAACTGAAGTCACCAAACTCGAGCTTCCCCACGTGAGTCGAGGGGTTTGCGAATTGAACGGTGGTGCCCACGCGATGTGCAATTGAAATGTTCTGAGAACCCCATTAAAAACGATGGGATTTCTCGATTAGCTCTCTTTTGGTGGCTACATAATAAGGAGACTAGCATCCACGAGAATGATGAAAAGTTACGGGAAGCGTCTTTTCCAATTTCAACGATAAAACTACCCCGTTAGCCATTTCCCTCGACTTGCACGGTCTCAGAAATTAATCTGAGAGAATAAAACAACAAAGGTTCTAATGTTTGAGGGTTTGTATGTACTGTCCATTCGACAATTAACCATCTCTGATTAAGCAGCTGTCGGTAACTACGTACAGTGTGCCAAAGAAACTTTGCTAAAGCTTCTACTGTTCATGCTTCGCTTTCACCACGCTACCAGTTCCAGTCAGCACTCGTGGTGTAACGATTACTCTCGTAGGAAATAGCTAGGTTAGAGTTCAAATCCTGGACGCGACTTTTGGATTTCACATAGTGCTAATTCACTTGGGATAGGTATGAATCTAGTTCTTCTACTTGGGTATTTTGCAGAACACACTGGATTATTTCATTTTGGTATGGCAACCTGTCTAAGAGAAAGAAAACTCTGAATTCAGACTTTTTAAACCCTCTTTAAATATTGACCTTGTGTCGCATCCTGTGTGGGCTGTGAGTTCTGGTAAGTATGTACCAGTTCCATATCAAGATTCGGTATATTGTGGACATGTGCAGAACAGTTATCAAACTATCAAATAACAGACGACAGCAAAAATTATTTTCTCATTACAGTTACGCTACTGAGTGAGCTTAATGTTAATAATGAATTTACCATCTTTATAGGGTGAGCTGGGTTTGTCTAAAACGCCCAGAATATCGCTCACTTTGTATCCGATGTCGTTATGATGACGGAAGTGATCAAACCGTTATTTAATTTTACCATCAACTTAACTAAATATAGCAGGGATTTTGCCTCTGTGATCTGTGAGGAAAAAACGGAATCGAACAACAGAGTTTGATTTATTTATTTATTTTTTTTTTGTTTAATGGCATATCAACTTTCCTAAGATATCTACTGCCAAATCCATCCTCATGGAAAAACAATAATGATACTTTTTAACCTAAAGCTTCGGGGAAAGGAGAGATTGCACAATTTCCAAGGGGATTAGTCCAAAGGTGATCGTTATAGCACTTTTCTTAAATAAATTAATTCATAAGATCTTATCACGAAACGAACATATGGTGTGTTGTATCATTGTATACGAATAGTACCAGCGTGAGAATGAAAAAGTAATCAAAAAAGCCGGTAGCCGGAAGAAAAATGAGGTAGCCAGTTGTTTGGTTAGGTTTTATGGCATACGAACCTCTGTGGGCAATTTACTGCGAAATCCTGTTTACGCATATATTAGATATATGATTTGTGAGTAAATGATTTGTAGGTAACAATTTTAAACAAGTCAGAGCTCATTTGTTGGCACACAGTTAAATGGTTTCAAGTATCTCCATCTAACACGAATAATTCAATTTAATATTAATCATTTGCTTGCACATAACAAGATCATTTCAAGTATTGCTATGTAACACAAACAATTTCATTTGACATTAGTCATTTGTTTGCACACAGTTAAATGCTTTCAGGTATTGTTATTTAAAACAAATAATTCTTTTCAACATTATTCATTCATTTGAACACAGTCCAATGATTTAAAGTTTTGCAATGTAATACCTATAATTCACGGTGGCCGTGGTGTAATGCTTATCGTCGTAGGAAATGGACACGGCAACACGAGTTCAAATCCTGGACGAGAGTGACTGCATTTAACATAGCACTAATACCCTTGGGAAAGGTATGAATCCAATTATTCTCCCTCCAGCTATAGGTAAATAGTAGGGCGGACTGGATTCTTCAGCCTTGGTGAGGCAACTAGTCTAGGTGAAGGAAAACTCTAAATTCAAACCGGCTAAACTCCGCTTAAAAATGGACCTTGCGTCATATCCTGCCCGGGCGGAGGGGTTGGGTAAATATGAATACCAATAATTCAATTTTTTCACACAGTAAAAGATGTTCAAGTATTACTATTCAACATTGATATTGTGATTTAACATTATTCATTCATTTACACAAAGTTAAATAGTTACAAGTATTACAATATAACTGTAACAATTCACTTTAACACTATTCCTTTGTTTGTAGACGAAAAAACCCTTAACCAGTTCTTTTTGGCCACTAGATGAGATCCTAGCAGGTACTACCATCCATATTTACCAATCCCTCTGCTCGGGCAGAATATGTCAATTTTTAAGTGGAGTTTAAGAGGTTTGAATTTAGAGTTTTCTTTCTCCTAGACGAGTTACCTCACCAAGGTACAACGATCCGGGTCAGAGTTGACTTGGAAGTATGGCAGTGAAGCTCTTGTACGGAGGCCTCACCATCAAATGGTTTAGTCACATATCCAAAATATCCATTTGAGGAATCTTCCCTCGTTGCTGAGATGCAGTTGATATATTCTTCAGCTCGAGCTGACTGAGCTTTTTCGGTCTGTAATCATCATCATCATCATCATCATCATGTCGTGCTGCTAGCACGGATATCCCTGACCCCCTCTCGCCACTTCTCCCTCTCGTTCATCGCCTCTGGAAGGTCTTCAGGGCTACATCCTGTATCCTCACAGAGCTGCTAAATGTATGTTCGAGCTGGTCGTCTTGCTTTTGCCCGGCCATATGTGGGGGTCAATAGGAGTACATCACTTATGAGCTCGTCCCTGCTTCTCCAGCAGTGTCCTGCATATCTGGTTCGTCTCACTTAGATAGTTTTTGTGATGGGAGGCAGGTGACTGTATACTTGGTGCTTTGTGGGGTGTTGCCGCCAGGACTTGTTCAATATTGCTCGCAGCATTCTTGTATAATTGCCGTCTAGCTTCTTCTCCAGCCGTTTAGTTAGCGTCCATGTAGTGCATCCAATTTCCATATGATTGTTAGTCTATCGTTAGCTGTCCATGCCTTCGTTAGCCCCGTGTCGATCTAGGTAGGTGAATTTGTCTACTAGTTTCAGAGGGGTTCCGTCTAGTGTGGTGATGTCGCCTGTTTGATTATAGCACATATATTCTGTTTTGTGGGCATTGACATGTAGGCCAATGCCTGCGGCGGCTCGTTCCAACCTATGCAGTATTGTTTTGGGTTGGTTGGGTGTATTTGCCAGTATCGCTATGTAATCAGCGTAGTCGGCGTTGGTAATTGTTTTTGCGGGGTGCCTTCTGCTTCTTTCTTTTTTATTTTTATTTTTTTTTCACCCCAAACGAATTCCAACCCAGTCTGTTGGAGCTTCAGAATACACAGACTGCACCTCTGTAGAGGGATAAAAGGTTCCCACCAAACGAGTATCTTGGATATGACGCTAAACAAGCTGATGGTGGGGTTCCACTAATGCTGAAGTTTTGAAAATGCAGAGTATCCCTTCATTGCCATCACTCCCAGGTCCACTCTGGCCCGGAGTAATAGAACCTGAAAGTTCTATCTATGGGTTAAATAGATCTGTTTGACATTCAAGCAGAGTGCTAATAAAAGACTTATGCTAAATAGGATTGTTTAAAATAGAACTGTTGGATCATTTAAATAAATCTCTGATGTTAGTGAGACATAGCTGTCATTGGAACCATTTAATTTTGACTTATAATAAATTGAATTATTTGAAATAGAACTGTTTTTCCATTTAACTGTGTGTAAACAAATGACTGATGTTTGATTTAATTGTTAGAGATACATGGTAATAGTTGGAACTCTCTAACTTTTGTTGTCTTATGTTTTCAAATCATTTATATTTAAGATATATATGTATAAACGGGATTTGGTATTGAATAACCAGAAAGGTCGTTATGTCATAAAACCAAACCAAATCAAATTTAAATGAATTCAACGTCAAGAAAAATTAGAAACGGATATTAAGTTACTTCTCCATAAGACGTAAGGTGCGCTAAGCGTAACGTTTATCCTCCTTGAAAGTGGAATCATCGAACCAAGTTCAAACCCTGGATGAGGCTGTAGCGTTTCGCTTGGCACTAACAATGTTAGGAAATGAATGGACCCATGTCCATATTTACCAACCCCTCCGCTTGGGTAGGATATGACACAAGATCGTTTTTTAAGCGGAGTTTAACAGGTTTGAATTCAGAGTTTTCCTTTTCCTAGACTAGTTGCCTCTCCAAGGCTGAAGAACCTAGTCTGCCCTACTATTTACCCATTGCTGGAGGGAGAATAATTAGAAGAGTCATGGAAAATAACTAGTGGGATGATAGACAAGACTTGACCACTGACTGACCTTTTGAGCATTTCTCTAATTCGTTGGGTCAGTCATGAGAACGGGTTGAGAGAATGAGAACTGTCCAGAGAGCCGTGAGGAACGAACTCCTAAAATGGCTATTTCGCTAGCTTTATGGTTGACGTGGAAATTCTGGTGAATAAAGACGTCGAAAATCAAACAAAGCCTTACAAGAACAGAAGTGGTCACGGAAATCAAGACAAGTCATAGAGTACCCGAAGAAGTCCCAGATAAAAAAAAAACCCCAGAGTTTCCGCCTGATAGATAAGTATAAGAAAAAGAATAAGGTTTATACAATAAAATGAAATGTGGTGTAGTGGCGAAAAGTTAACTTCGCTAATCATTAATACTTCACTGATTTCGAATCTCACAGTGTGCCCTACACATTCTTCGATTTATTTCCGAATTGATATAGTGAAAGGTTCTTCTTTATAATTTTAGAATGCATCTAAAGATTTGTGGTTTAATGGCTAATGTGATAGACTTCGGCCACGAAGTAACTCAAGTCAGTCTATTAAGTACACTTTTGGATTGGTATTAACCCCCTTTTTTACTAAGCCAAGGGTTAACTAGTATCACTGCTGTTCTTCTACAATAATAGTTTGGGTATTAAATAGCCTATATAGGAAAACTATAAATTCAAATCTGTTAAACTTTGCCAAGAAATATATCTTGTGTCGCATGCTGTTTGTGCCATGGAGTTGGCAGCGTATTGAGCACTCTCACGTTTAGCTTCTGTAGTTCTGTAGGCGTTTTCTTTTAACGAGGCAGGCGTTATTGGTTGATTATCTTCAAGTAGTATGTGTGATTTTTTGTCTTTTCGTTTTTTATTGGAATTTTTTTCTCGGATATGAGTAATATATCTTATTTGCAGATTATACTCTATGGTTTTTTTACACCATGAAAATTATAAAATAGATTTTTAAAAATTGGTTACTTAACTATATATATACATAGGAAAAATTGATTTCCATTCTAAAAAGCTTTGATTTTAGGGCAAAAAAGAGGCTCCCAGAATCTTTATTATTTGATCCAGCATTTTCAAATAAATTGACCAATCAGTGCCTTCGTTTAAGAACCCGTTTTTCATTTTTTTCTTTTTTCATTTTCCAGACAATAATATTTGAATTTCTTGGTAGAATTTTGAAGGATTAAAACCAAAAATAATTTAAGAAGTATTTTCAATCCTAACTTTAAAAAATACATTTTTCAGTTATTTAGAATCATAGATAAATTAATCTATTTTTATCTAATTTGGAGCCTATCTAAATTTAATAATTAAAGTGATGAAATGTACTAACTTTCAGTCTGCATTAGATAATTTCCTCATGCTACTAACCTTTCACCATTATTTATATTGAGTAAATTTCAGTTACTTTGCATCCTTCAGTTCTGTCAGGAAATATGTAATTTCGATATCACTTTATTATTTCTATGAGCGAAAAAGACATCGACAATCGGCTGACGAAGGCATGGACAGCTGTCAATAGGCTATGGAAATCAGACCTGACTGATAAAATGAAACGCAGTTTCTTCCAAGCAGCAGTCGTATCGATACTGTTATATGGATGCACTACTTGGACGCTAACTAAACGGCTGGAGAAAAAGATTGACGGCAATTACACAAAAATGCTGCGAGCGATATTTAACAAGTCATGGAGGCAACACCACACAAAGCACCGACTACACGGCCACCTGCCTCCCATCACGAAAACTATTAAAATTAGACGGACCAGACATGCAGGACACTGCTTGAGAAGCAGGGACGAACTCATAAGTGATGTACTCCTATGGACCCCCTCATATGGCCGAACAAAAGCAGGACGACCAGCACGAACATACGAACAGCAGCTCTGTGAGGAGCGATGAACGATTGGGAGAAGTGACGAGAGATGGTCAGGGATATCCGTGATGGCGGCACGACATGATGATGATGATGATTTCTCTTAGCAACATTGCCTAGTCAGCTGGGGTTGTAGAATACACCGAATGCATCTCTTCAGAGGGGTAAGACCCCCCACAACGATTTTCCTGGATATGACACTAAACAATGAGATGGTGAGGGTCCAGTAATGTTGGAACTTTGGGAAATGCGAAGCACCCCTTCATGTCCATCACTCCCAGGTCCAGTGTAATAGCACCTGATAGGTTCCTATCTATGAGTCAAATAGACCTAAATTGTGTACTTGTGCTCAACTGAATTGCTCGAAATAGAACAGTTTTTGACATCTAACCTGCGTACTTATGCTAAACTGAATTATTTGAAATAGAACTGGGTTTGCCATTTTACTGTGTGTAAACCAAATCTATACTTATGCCAAACTGAATTGTTTTAATTAGAACTGTGTTGTATCGTGGTAATACGATACACAGTGAAATAAAGTTAATTGTTTTTTACGTCAAGTGTTTCAGTCCAACTAATATTATAAGTCTCGCGCTGTTGGTGTTACGTTCGACGTTGGTTTTACTCCTGGTCAACGTCCTTTCAGAGCTGTCTCTCTGCTTTTGCTTCCACTTCTCTTTATACTTCCGTCTCCTGTGCTTGAGAAACACAGCATCTTTTATACTTCCGCGATACTGGAAGTCAAGTGGTACGAACCACTATACAACAAACTGTTTAACTAAACCGAACAGCTTGAAATAGAAATGTTTTTTTACAATTGAACTGTGAACTTATACTAAACTGAATTGTTTGAAATAGAACTGATTATTTGCATAAAAATGGATTTAGTATTAAATAACCTACAAAGGTTGATATGCCATAAAACCCAAACAACCAACAACCAACCATATAAGCAAAAATATATCAAATTTGTTTACTTTTTAGGTAGAGCAGCTCATACAATAATAACATTCCTGCTGATTGTTTAACCTTAGCTTACACATATTCATGTACATATAAACATTACCTCAACGTAATTATATCTATACACAAAGATCGTTATACACAAAAAATATAGAATCTAGTATTAAAACAAGGCAAACCCATAATAAATTTCATATTGTTCTTACCATATTGGAGCATATAAAATGTTTAACTAATATTATCTATTCCTACAGAGTGCAGAAGTAAAATATGGTATAGGGAGGATTGGATTCATGCCTTTTCTATAGGGTTCGAAAGCAAAATATAGAATAATTTTTTAAACATTTTTTGTCTGATTTTGAAATAAAAAAAATCTGATAAATCTAATTTTTTATGATTAACTCTATTTTTCAAACACTTTTTTTTAAAATGAAAATTAGGCCCAATATGAGGGAGCAAGAAACGAAATTCCAAAAGATCAATGATTTGCTTAACGCCGAAACCAAGCCAAAGTTTCTTTGTCTACCGTATACAAAGCAAAAACAAAATTACAGAAAAAGAGCTTTTTTTTTAGAAAAAGAAGAGTGGACGATTGAATAAAAGACGAAAAGAAGGCTTTTTAACTGCTCTTGCTATGTCGATTAAGAGGGACATCATAAAGTCAATAAGAAAAACAGTTCGGACAGCAATTAAGCAAGATTTAAAGTCAGACCATAATCGTCTTAATTATTTTATATGGGGTGATTAAAGGAAAGAAAACAAATGCAAATTCCTATCCAATTATTGGTTCGCTCAAAACTGCTATTGAGGATGAATGGAATAAAATGTCTGAAGAATTTAACTTAAAGACATGCAAATTGGTGTGTCGATACAATAAGTGAAAAAAAAATGGGGGCTATATTAGGTAAATTTACTGTATTTTTTGTCCATCATCCTATTTTTTTGTTTATTTTTTTAAAATCAAAATGAATCTTGTTTTAAAATAGAGTCGTTTGTTATTACACTAAAGTATTTCTATTTTTGTTTCCACGCCTTCGAAAAGATAGCAGACTGTAAATTTTGTTGTGATACAAGACAATTTTCCCCTAAGTTAATGAAATAAAATTTATTGAATTTGTAGAACTGCGTTTTATTTAATTTTTTTACACCTTATACACAAATTATTCATGACATCTCAATGCTTATACACAAATAAGAGATCACATAAATTACTGATGACTCCGCCACAAATAAAAATAAATCGTCAAAAAGCACTAGTTAATCTGCTCAGACATATATCTTAAGAATACAATCAAATTCTACTGATTATTCATAATATTCTAATGGGACAAATAGAAATAAATAGTCATTCCAATTATTGACGACTCTAAAGTTTGTACATTTCTGTAAGTAATTCCACAATCATAAGATGACTATCTTCTTCAATGAATTATTGACCCGTGACTATCGAACACATTTCCAAATAATATTTAAGACTGCTCGACAAGTCTCGTAGGAATAAACAATCACAAATTCTTAGTAACTCGAACAACGTATATCCAATTGGCACACTTTCTTTTGCAGTAATTTTCAGCAAATTCTTCGCCAAAGTTTTTACTAAATCCTCTAAATCTAAGAAGAAAACCTTAACAATGATCCTTGATTAGACATATAATGACGGCTTATTGAAAAAATTTAAAAGAAAACAACTTTTCGATCCACAACCAGCCGGCATTCAAACAATTCTTCAAATCTCTTGCAAGGCATCCAGCAAATTACATAGATTTTTCAAGAAAATTAATTTTCTTAACTTTCATCAGGAAAAAAAATTGATTTTCTCAAAGAAGCAACCGGAAAAACGAAAAACGCCAGAGCCAAAGAACAACGATTTCTTCAACATATTTTCTACACCTTGTAACAATTCAACAGAAAATTCCGGTACAAACGATACAGCTACTACTACTACTGCTGCTACTACTACTACTACTGCTGCTGCTACTACTACTACTACTGCTGCTACTACTACTACTACTGCTGCTACTACTACTATATGCCTGAAGTGATGTCTATCCTATGATAATCTTTGACTCTTAAAATCTATGCTAGACAAGTGAGTAGCCCATGACGAATATCAACATTCACTTCACTACCGATTAGAACATTCAAGAATCTTCCTAACAAATCAGGAAATATCAGCAACACTACACTTTACTGAAATGTCAATTATAGCAGTAATTCGGCAAAAATATATTCACATGCCCAAAAGCAATTAATCAGAACATCTAACATGCCGAGAATACATTAATTCATTCAAGCTTTGAAGAGAAAAAAATGGATTCGACAATATTCAATTGCGTCGATTCATAGACACATTTGTTTCGTTTATCAAAGAAAATTTACAAAAACTATAAGGTATATGAAAGTTCGATTTAATCTTCGAAAATTATCACCGAATTTCAAACTTCGGCTATAAAAGTTCTGAATGAAACACTCGGATCTCTCCGCCATCACAATTCAATCGAATCAATCGAAAAAAAAAAAAAAAAAACGAAAAAAAAAAAAATCATGGGCCCCAAATTCAACGCAAAATCTATACGACCAGAAAACATCCGTCAATAATGAGTTTAAATTATATATAAAATATCTTTTTTACAATCCAAATTTTTAAAAAAAAGTTTCAAAATCTAAAAAGAATAAATCAATAAATGAAAAAGTATTTCGTATATCATTATCGGAAGAAACCCAACTTTCATGTAGCAAACATCGAATTATCTGAAAATCAAATTGTCTGTGTCGTTAATAAATGGAGACATTCATTTATTCCCTCTTTCTTTCTTTCTTCTTTGTTGCTGTCAATGTAGATTCAGAAGATACATAGCCAAGCAGACTAACTCAAAAACCGTTCCGTTTTGACGTCAGGTTATTTTCCCGACAATTTGCCAGTTTTCTTTTCCTTTCTCTTTCGATGTAGCAAGCCACAAATCACATGATTCGTTCTTTCTTTCTTTCACTTTAACTTTTTCTTTCTTTAAAGATTACAACAAAAACCTCAGAGATATCACCTTCCGTTCTTTCTTTCTTTCTTTCTTTCTTTCTTTCTTTCTTAAGTATGTATACGGACACACAGATGTACACACAGAACGCTACACTTGTGTTTTATATTATTAGGAGATCCTCAAACTACTACATAAGTGAAAAACTGACAATCACAGAGCGCTACTGATTCTTTGTCTACGCTATCCTAAAGTTGCATATTGACCCTTGACCAAGCCATCAATCAGATATTTCTCTAATCAGAATATACCTGTGTAAATACGCGGAAGTAGTCACGTGGTTGATCGGAAATCATGGGTGTTATGAAATGACATATGCAGATGCCCTAGTCTCAGTTAGTGTGAATATTGAGTCAGTGCCAGCTTGTAGTATAGTCGAGTCAGCAGATAGAGAACAGTGGCTGCAGAGAGGGTTAAGCGACCTCCCGGCAAGAACTGGTTGAGTACGTCTCGTCGGAAAAGAAGATGTAAGGCCTTGAGATAACAGCGTAGTATGGTCAAGAGAAGAAGTATACCATTGCCGTAACAAGAATATTTTTCGATCCCGTAGTGACCGGCTGTAGTTACAAGTTGACGAACACGAAACTTTGTTAAACTACTCAAAGGTTTATTTACTATTAGGTAGCAAGTAGTCGCCGGGAGAAAGAATGACAGTATAGTAACTAAGATGACGGCATTAACTGGACTACATAAGTAACATAGCAGGGTGGGAAAGGGAGAGCAGACACAGACCTTGAATTTTTTCCTGGTTCTAACATGCTTGTCCGCTGGTTATAATATCCCTTTTCGAGCGTTTCCAGAATTTGGGGGTCGTAAATTTTTGTCTCCTTACATCTTCGTCGCTGGTGTTCAACTGACTTCTTTGCCTTATCACTTCCTGCAGTTTTCCCGAAAGGAGACGAGTCGTTCGCTCATGTCCGCCTGGTGTCGGCGGGAGAGACATCCGCTTCCCCTTGCTTCCGTGCATACGTACAAGTATTTCGGACCTTCAGTTTAACTTCGTCATTTTTAACAACCACAAGAGCCTCAGCCTGACCATTCGGAGACTGTCTGCTTTTTCATTTATTTATTTATTTATTCATTCAATTTCAATTTTCTATGAGACTTTAATTACGCTAATGAAAAATTCCTGGGTCAATATAGCAGCCTGTCTTAGTCTACCTACGTTCGTCTGTCTCTAAAAGACCACAAAAGTTTCATTTCTGTTCGTGAATTAAGCATGAGATTTAGATGTTTATAAAAAAGGGTAATGGTCATTCTTCCTCCATGTATATTCACTTATTATGGCTATATAACACAGACACAGACACATACACATACACACACACACACACATATATATATATATATATATATATATATACTTTTTTTTAAGTTCTTGGTCAAGGTTCATTATCCATTGTCGTCTTAATGCTATAAGGAACTTACTCTCCCCGAGACTTCGGTTCGAATCTCAGCTGTTGCCACTTTTCTTCCGAGTTTATCTATATCAAATATATCCTATTTTATGCCATCAAACAACTTCATTTGTGTATTTTTTTATTGTACTTAAAAGATATTCCCTTGTTTCCAGTGGCTAGACAATCCCACGATGATTGAATTTCATTCTTATCATGGATAGCTTTATCGTCGTAGGGAATGGACACGGCGACACGAGTTCAAATCCTGGACGAGACTGATTGCATTTCACATAGCACTAATACCCTTGGGAAAGGTATGAATCCAATTATTCTCCCTCCAGCTATGGGTAAATAGTAGGACAGATTATGTTCTTCAGCCTTGGTTAGGCAACTAGTCTAGGAGAAGGAAAACTCTGAATTCAAACCTGTTAAACTCCGCTGAAAAATTGACCTTGTGTCATATCCTGCCCGAGCGGAGGGGTTGGTAAATAGGATTATGGATAGCTTTAAACAATAACAACAGTAAAAGATAATTTTATTTACTTAACTTTCTAAATCATTTTCCTTTAATGAATAGCTGAGATAACACCTTCTACAATCATCAAAAGAAGTAAATCGTTCTGTACGCTAAGGTAGCATTTTATTTTAATCTATCTATCTATCTATCTCAGTCTGTTCATATCTATCTATTTATCTATCTATCTCAGGCTATTCATATCTATCCTTATTTACCCAACCCCTCCGCTCGAGCAGGATATAACACAAGGTCAATTTTTAAGCAGAGTTCAACAGGTTTGAATTCAGAGTTTTTCTTCACCTAGACTAGTTGCCTCACCAAGGCTGAAGAACCCAATCTGCCCTACTATTTACCCATATCTGGAGTGAGAATATTCATATCTGTCTGGCTAGCTAGCAAGCTAGCTATCTTAGATTATTCAGATCTGTCTCAGACTGTTCGGATCTATCTATCTATCTATCTTACTTTTTTTCCTACTTCAATAAAAATTATCCTGTTACGCTTAGTTGAATAAGAATAGCGTGGGTGAATGAACACTTGGACCAAATATTTCCATTTATTCAGCCAGCTTCCATTTGAAAGCAATAGCCACCACAGTCAATATTGACAGAGGTCCATAATAGAAATTAATGTATCAGGTTTTTGTTGATGTAGAAATCTATAGTGACAGGTGTCATTCTTTCTACTCAAACTGTCGGTGGGCTAAGAAAAAGCCGACGATATCCACTGCAAAGAGGTACCTCCTCCAAACGGGGGGTTCTTGTTATAACATTAAACTGTACGTAGTAGTAAGAGTATTTAACCGACTTCCCACCTAGTCAGATTTGACACAAGGCAGTTTTATAATCGGGATCTATGCACGAATCGAGACAAATGCGTGCTGAGGATTCATTTTCCGATCTTTGGGGATTTGGATTCCTTCCTTTATTGCCTTGAGGTGCCTGTGGTGTAATGGTTATCATCGTAGGAACTGGACACGGCGACACGAGTTCAAATCCTTGACCAGGCTGATTGCATTTCACATAGCACTAATACCCTTAGGAAAGGTATGAATCCGATTTTTCTCCCTCCAGCTATGGGGAAATAGTAGGGCAGACTAGGTTCTTCAGCCTTGGAGAGGCAACTAGTCTAGGAGAAGGAAAACGCTGAATTCTAACCTGTTAAACTCCGCTTAAAAAATTGACCTTGTGTCATATCCTACCCGAGCGGAGAGGTTGGTAAATATGCTTTATTGCCTTCTCTCCGAGGTTCACCTTATTCGCAGTGGTAGTACATATTTGAGACCCACTGGGTCCAATAGAACTGTTTAAAGATAAATCGTATTACATGGGAATAGTTGAACTTATATAACTGTGTGAAAATTATTTGTATAACGGTTACTTAGTTGTCTAAATTTCTGAGACGAACTTTGATGAATTTTATCATTTAGGATTTTTGAACTATTGTCTTCAGTTTTATTGTTATATTCATAACGTTTCAGCCGATGTGTTCCCCGGACTTCTTCAGGTGTTTCTTGTCGAATTCGGGAGCCTACATGGAACTTCGAACCACATCCCTTATTTAATCGACGCTTGCTCTGATTCTGTTTGCCATTACCGGGTACAAGTGTTAAGTATTCCTATATTGTTACTCGCCAGCAATCAGGATTGAACCTGCATCCTCTAAATGATTGTCTCTTAGAAGCTTAAGGAACCAACACCTATAACTTAGCTATGTATCCTTTTGTACCAAGAATAGGTACTTGTAATTATAATTGTTCAAAAATTATTAATATGGTTAGTTATTAGAAACATATAACGGCTCGCAAAAAGACTTCCTTCGGCATAAGAAGTTTTAAAATCACTTAACTTACCTATCTTTCTAACGTAAACGTTTCTCTTCTCACATGGCCTTAATAGATTTAGTTATAGTTTATAACATTGCTTTAAAATCTTTCTTTTCTCGGTTTTTCTTTTTTAATCTTTATTTGTTTTTTTATTTGTAGGTAATATTGCTTTAAAATTTTTTTTTTTTTTAATTTTATGTTTACTGTTTATTTATTTCTATTTTTCCTTTTTTTGTTATTTTTGTTGCTGCTGAAAAAAATTAAAATTTCTTGTGTTAAGTAGTTAATTTATTTGAAACAAAAACACAGGGAATATTTTTGTTAAAAATCAGTTTTCTGATTCCGATATCAACATGAGCTTTTTAGAAGATTACACTGTGTCAGGTTTTAGGGTGTTTTGTTTTTAAATTTAATACTCAAACTTTAATTTTCGTCTCATCTAGCACGCAGACTGGAGATTATACGAGGAAAATTGTAATGAATCTTTTCAATCTTAAAGCAATTCTGTTTATCATATTTACCAACCCATCCGCCCGGGCAGCATATGACACAAGGTCAATATTTAAGCGGAGTTTAACAGGTTTGAATTCAGAATTTTTCTTCTCCTAGACTAGTTGCCTTACCAAGGCTGAAGAAATCAGTCTGCCCTACTATTTCCCCATAGCTGGAGGGAGAATAATTGGATTCATACTTTTATTAGTATTAGTGCAATGTGAAATTCAAATAGTCTCGTCCAGGATTTGAACTCGTGTCGCCGTGTCTATTTCCTATGATAACCATAACACCACGGACACCTCCCTTCAGTTCTGTTTATTGTAAGCAAATTGAGCCGTTTATCCATGATCCCTTCAATATTAATGTGATATCTTTTGGTTCTGTTTTTGTCTTGTGTTTTTGATTTTTTAAAAGAGTTTAGATTGTAGAAAAACAGTTGCAAGCTGACTAAAAGTAAATGTTAAAGTTTAAGTAAGTTTTAATTAATCTTTTAAGATTTCTGTAAAGGTTAAACGCAGGTTCATCAAAATATCACAGATGGATTAAGTTTTATGATAATTTTTATAAATTTTAAACAATCTTATTTTCTACAGTAAATCATACAGGGTGGAACGATAAAATTGTCGCCCTAGAAAAGATGACATGATTCCTTTTCCGTTTAATGAAAACTGGTTTTCTTTTTTTTTTTGTTGCAGACCATCTACTAGTTGGCCAGTTGTATACAAATTCCAAGAGTGATAGGAGCCTTCTATCATGTCTGAAAGTGACACAATGTTCAACTAGCAAAATCGAACATGCGCCGCTATACAACTCAGGCTCTCTACCAATCCAAGTTATTACAACAGGACCATTGGCAGACCCCTCAAAATGCAAATCTGGATGAAGTTTCCGGCTACGGTTATGGTCTTTGGTGTGGTTTCAAGTGAGGGCCACATCATACCACCTCACATCTTCGAAGTCGGCTTGAAAGTCAACACCAAAGTATACCTGAATGTGCTGAAGAGTGTGGTGATTCTCTGCTGTAATCAGGTGGCCGGTGGCAGACCCTGGCTGTGGCAGCAGGACTCGAGGCCAGCCCACAAATCCAAAGATACCCAAGCTTGGCTTCAGAAGGAGTGCTACGACTTTGTACCCTTCTCTCACTGGCTCCCTTCTCCCCCGACCTGAACTCGCTGGACTACTTCGTTTGGTCATACGTCGAGAACATCACCAAGATGACCTCCCACAACACCAAGGCCAGCCTGATCGCCGCCATCCGCCGACTATTCGCCGAGCTCCCGCAGGCTTTTGTGGAAAAGGCATGGTCTCAGTTCCGGATCCGTATCGAGGGGGTGATTGAGGCTGAAGGCGGCTACATTGAATAGATGTCAGCTCTAATACATAATCAAGTAACCTGAATTGATTTTTTCAATAAAAGTTTTAAAATAAAGCTGTAGTGTTGTTTTCTTTAGGACGACAATTTTATCGTTCTACCCTGTACTCGGCTATGTAATCTCGAAAAGAAAGATCCGTCTCCGTGGCTTTGGATACGCTGAACATACCCCCAGCAAAACGAATCAGACCCCCACTTTTTTCAGGAAAATCCTGTGTATGCTAAACTGGATCGGATATTGAGGACTCACCTCTCGAGACCTGGGTAGAGTGGAGTACCTCTTCATTATAATTACTCCCAGTTTCACTTTGATCCAGAGTGGTAGCACTTGTTACGGTACGATCCGATTGTTTAATATCATATCCAAGAAACTCGTTGGAGAGGGGTCTTACCCCTCTACAGAGATGCAGTCGGTGTATTCTACTCCCCCATCCAACTGGGCTAACGTTGGCATGGAAATATTATTAATACAGATGAACATCACACTCAGCAGATCTCATAAAATAGAACCTCTCCATTTAGACTCTTATACCAGCCACTCTCTTTTTCTTTGGTTGAGAGTACTGCTCTGCAAGGGATAGTCAGTGGATTTTATACTCTGTCACTATGGCTAATAAAAAATTTAGTTAATACAAGTGGGCGTTTGAAAATGTTATCGGTCAAAATCAAGTGATAACTAAAAAAAATTTAATTTTCTATGAAGGATTAAAAGATTATTTGGAATGCTATCATTCCAAATTATCTTTTAATCCTTCATAAAAAATAAACATTTTTCTACAGCCCCAGCTGACTTGACCACCAGGGGAAGTCTTACCCCTCTGCAGAGATACAGTCGGTGTATTCTGCAGCGTCATCAGACTGGACCACCAAGACACTCGTTGGGGAAGACTTACCCCTCTGCAGAGATACAGTCGGTGTATTCTACAGCCTCAGCCGACTGGACCACCAGGACACTCGTTGGGGAAGTCTTACCCCTCTGCAGAGATACAGTCGGTGTATTCTACAGCCTCAGCCGACTGGACCACCAGGACACTCGTTGGGGAAGACTTACCCCTCTGCAGAGGTACAGTCGGTGTATTCTACAGCCTCAACCGACTGGACCACCAAGACACTCGTTGGGGAAGTCTTACCCCTCTGCAGAGACAGTCGGTGTATTCTACAGCCTCAGTTAACTGGACCACCAGGACATTCGTTTGGGGAAGTCTTATCCCTCTGCAAAGATGCAGTCGGTGTTTTCTACAGCCCCAGTTGAATGGGCTGCAGTACAGTCGGGGATGCTTTTCGGTAAAGCTTATCAATAACATTTCTATTCTGTTTTTAATTTACAACTTGGATTTTACTTGGGTTTCAATGATTCTTGTATCTGCTTCAGTCCTTGTTGCTATTACTTAAGCTAAAACTACACGCCAAGAAAATAAAAAGAAACTATATCTAAATAAATGTGGATTGAAAAGCTATATTTTAGGAGATTAGAGGGTGCCAATCTTCCATAAAATTGCTTTATGTTTTGCAAACTAAATGCTGATTACCTGCTTCGTTAATGTCATTGCATATAACAGATCGTATATCATATACGTTAGATATTTTCTAATTCTATTTTTTAATCTTTTATTTATCTAATGGCATATCAACCTTCCCGTGTTATTTAATGTTTAATCTGCCATTATAGAAGGACAGTGGTGGTATTTTGTAACCCATTGCAAAGGAAATAATACTACTCCCTTGGATATTTGTCCAAAAGTCAATCTAATGGCGGGATTTGAAATCAAACTCGCTTACTTCGAAGCCGTCGTCTTTTGGGGTGCATATAATTTTGTTGCATTGCTGGGATCTGGACAAATATTGCTGGAGAAAACGATGAGACGACGATAAGCTCACAAAAGGGAAAAAATCAGACACGTGTTCCATGAAAATTACCACTCCCTTAATCAGTGTATTTCTACCTTCCTCTTTGTCTGTCAATCTAAAAAGACATGACGTGGTATTTTTAGTCGATGAAGTAAAGACCTTCTCGTTCCATAAATCATAGCTTAGCCTGAATTATAGGCGGTTTCTCTAGCTCCGAAATTGAAGGTCCTTACTTGTCCTCTGCTGCCTACTAACTGCTTGGTCGGCACATTTCAATTTCCCTAACATTGGTGTGACTGTTTCTCGCACCTAACGCGAAAATCTTTGTGGTTGACCTTTTGTTGTCAGTCAACAGGTTCATCGAGGGTGGCAAGGCTGTCACAAGGTTTTCTGAGTGTACCTGCTAAAACATTACATTATACATTGGTATCTTTTTTTGTCTTGTTCGGTTAAGGACTGTACTTCAGCCCTTTCGCATTTAGAGAAATAACAGGTATATAACGATGAAAGGTAGTTGCGTTAGGTTATTTGGCCTTTTTTGCATATCAACCCAACCCTTGTCGGTTATCTAATGCTAAATCCTCTAAATACAAATTATGATTGCTAAACGCATAGTTTGTATATAACATCTTTGAAAGAACCGGAGCTTATTTGTCTTTACATAGATAAGTGGTTATTCATATGATTCGTAAGTCAATAGTTTATATTGAGTCTTATATTGAAATGAGTCAAATTTAATTTGTTTGCACTAAAGTGTTAGTATTGTTTGCACACAGTTAAATGATACAAAGTACTAGAACAAGAACAGATCTATTTAGTATTATAATTTGTTTGTACTAACTTAGACAGCTTCAAGTATTGCTATCTAACATTTATGCACGCATTTTCGGGATTCCAAGCACCGCTATGTAACACTTACAAGTATAACTAAATAAGTTTCCAGACTTTTTTCGTATTGGCACTTTTATTGATAGTACATACATGAAACTCTAGTCCCCTCGGAAGTAATCTCCTCCAGCTGTTATGCACTTGTATCGTTCCAACAACTTGTGGAAGGCACCCCGGAAGTTCTCTTGTGTGAGCGTGTCAATGACCTTCGTCACAGCCTCTTTCATCTCCTCAATTGTCTCATAACGACAGCCTCTGAGCTTAGGGAGTAACCAAAAGTCACCGGGAGCAAGGTTTGGACAATAAGAAGGCTGAGGAACTGTCTTGGTGCCCATCTTGATCAAATAGTCTGTGACAAGGATGAAGTTGAGGACTGGTGCATTATCCTGATGGAAATGCTACTGACCCGATTTGAAGAGTGCTGGCCTATTCCCTAGGAATCTCTTCCTGAACTCCCTTGAAACCTTAACATAGTAACCCTAACCCTAACCCTAACCCTTTGGCCAATCAACTCTGGTCTATTGATTTCCTTACTCCCCCCACACCTCTCATCATCCCTCAGAGACTCCCTGCCTTCCTTGAATCTCTTATGCCACTCAAAAACTGATGCTCGATTCATGCAAGATGGTCGAAAAGCAGTCTAAAGCAATCCATACGTTTCTCTGGCATTTCTTCCAAGTTTAAAACAGAATTTTATTGCATATTGTTCTTCTAAAGTGTCCTCACGTCCTGATTGCATTTTTGAAATTCACCAGCTGTGACAATCAGGCTTTAGTATGGTGTATTGTAATTGCTGCTGTATGTGTTCATTTGAGCCTAAAATCATAAAAGTTCATCTCATAAGATGTATAGCAATAACATACTGAACATTCACGAGTCTACAACAATTTTAAATGCCTGTACAAAAAATATCTGGAAACTTATTGAATGCACCATGTACACTTCAATTTTGGCATACAGTTAAAGAGTTTCAAGTATTGATAATAAACACTAATAATTCAAATCAATATTACTAATTCGTTAGCATACAGTTGAATTGTTCCAATTATTGCTATGTATCTACAGCAATTCAATTTAACATCAATAAGTTGTTTAAAACACAGTTATTGAACAGTTTCTAACAAGTCGATTTAAGATGGTCATTTATTTGCACACAGTTTAAATATCAAACGATTCTATTTATCTCTAGATAGGACCCTATTAGGTGCTACAACTAAGGGTCAAAGTGGACTAAGGAGGAATGGTAATGAAAGGAGTACCCGACATTCCCCAAAACTCTAGTATTACTCGAGTCTCACAATCCGATTGTTTACTGTAATATTCCTGGATTTCATTGGGGGAGTCTTACATCTCTGTAGAGATGCAGTCGATGTATTTCACAGTCCCAGCTGACTGGACTACCAGGACACTCGTTGGGGAAGTCTTACCCCTCTGCAGAGGTACAGTCGGTGTATTCTACAGTCTCAGCCGACTGGACCACCAGGACACTCGTTGGGGAAGACTTACCCCTCTGCAGAGATACAGTCGGTGTATTCTACAGTCTCAGCCGACTGGACCACCAGGACATTCGTTGGGGAAGTCTTACCCCCCTGCAAAGATGCAGTCGGTGTATTCTACAGCCCCAGTTGAATGGGCTGCAGTACAGTCGGGGATGCTTTTCGGTAAAGCTTATCAATAAAATTTCTATTCTGTTTTTAATTTACAACGTGGATTTTACTTGGGTTTCCATGATTCTTGTATCTGCTTCAGTCCTTATCGCTATTACTTAACTTAAAACTACACTCCAAGAAAATAAAAAGAAAATATATCTAAAGAAATGTGGATTGAGAAGTTATATTTTAGGAGATTAGAGGGTGCCAATCTTCCATAAAATTGCTTTATGTTTTGCAAACTAAATGCTGATTACCTGCTTCGTTAATGTCATTGCATGAAACAGATCATATATCATTTACTTTAGATATTTTTTACTTTAATAGAAAAAAAAAGAAGAAAGAAAACGGCAGAAACACGAGTAGGATTTCAACATTATAAATATTTTTTCGATTTTATTTTTATAGATGGGAAAAATATCTATATACATAAAATACATACGATTAATTGGTGGTTATATGAAACCAGAGGAGGATAGAAAGATGGAAACGTTTAAGATGATTAGCAATTATAATAGATAAATGGCTGAGTGGAATGACAAAAGATAAAAACAGAATAATTATAGAGGGAGGAAGATAAAAAGGTTCAAATTGTAATAGGGAGATCTGAAATGATTGTGATAGATTGATGTATAGATAGAAAGAGATAACGTAGAACTGACGGAGATATATATATATATATATATATATATATATATAGAGAGAGAGAGAGAGAGAGAGAGAGAGAGTTGGAAGAAATGTGAACATAGACTGAGGGATGGATAGATGGACATGAACAGAACGAGATGAGTAGGTAGTTACCAACAAACTTGAATGCAAGATAGATAGATAAATGCAAGCGTACATAGATCCGACAAAAATAGCAATTAACAGAACAAGAGAGAGAGACAGAGAGAGAGAGAGAGAGTGAGAGAGAGAGAGAGAGAGAGAGAGATGAACAAATCGACATGAAATGAACGAGATAGATAGATAGATGGTAACGTACATATATCCGACGAGAAATAGCAATAAACAGAAACGAGAGAGAGAGAGAGAGAGAGAGAGAGAGAGAGAGAGAAAGAGAGAGAGGGAGGAGGAGGAGGAATATGAACAAGGATA
Source organism: Sepioteuthis lessoniana (assembly GCA_963585895.1). Taxonomy (NCBI): domain Eukaryota; kingdom Metazoa; phylum Mollusca; class Cephalopoda; order Myopsida; family Loliginidae; genus Sepioteuthis; species Sepioteuthis lessoniana. The sequence goes on from OY757911.1 coordinate 114,914,323, forward strand.
GAGGGATGGATAGATTGAAACAGAACGTCATGTCTCTTATTCATTTTCTGCCACTTACGAATTCTTACCAATCGTTATGGCCTAAGTATTTTTCAGACAATTCTCAAGAGGCTTTCAAATATACATTTCTGACAGAAAACAAATAGAACAGTCAGCTCCTCGCATTCCACTCACCCTAATGTGGTCATCTAGCATTACAGACACCATTAGAATTGTTCCGAAGGCATTACAGGCACCTCTTGCACCGACGGAGAGACGTGTATGTCAGACGAATTTGTCAAAATATGTCAGTGTTGAGATCTTTGCAAACCTAATTTAATGTATGAAACAGTTAGTAAGCGCAAAAACAAACAAACAAACAAATAAAAAACACGTTATTTTTATTTCTTGCATTTCCTTGTGAAATCGTCAAAAATAATCTTTTTGAGTTTTATTTTAAAAGCATTTTTAATCATTAATAATTAAAATTTTGACTCGAATTTTCTTCTCAATTTCAGCAGCTTTTTCATGCTAACAAGCACGGGCTGTTACTTCTATGACAGCAAAGAAACTGCGCATTAAAAATTACTTCTGAACTACAAATCTCCACTAAGATTTGATCTCAAATTCACTTTGTCACGCGGGTCTTCGTAACCACTATTGCACCTACAAAGCTAAGAGAGCCAATGATATAATACAAATGAATTATCATGACCAGAAATCACGCCGATTACTTACGCACGATATACGGGAACACTGGACAGCTGTCTCATCAGCAGTGTATGCCGTAATCTCCGCCACTGGAGATCGAGCCAATGACCACAGATTGCAGTGCCGAAACTCTACAACTCTGCCACCATTTCCTATCGCACACAAGTAACGCCAAATCAACAAGTTATTGTAATTACGCGGCCAAATAACCTAAATGTGTCTTGCAAGTTATATCCGTACTCTTTCCAGAGGACATGTTCACCCCCCTAGGGCCACGTTTTCCCAAGAAGCTTAGAAATACGCATCCGTATAATTATTATACCTCAGGGGCAAGGGAATAGATGTATATATTTTTTATTTTTCAAGTAGAGGAATTAATATTGTGAATTGAATTACCATAACCAGAAAATCCGCCGAACACCGAGTCATGGTAATTCAATTCACAATATCAATTCCTCTACTTAAAAAATAAAAAATATGTACAGATATTATACAAGTTTTACATTTGATTCAATTGTTTCTTTAAAAAAAGTAATAAGTTATAGTGTACTCGTCATTTTTGTTTTCCGACACGTCAATGGGCATGAGAAAATTTCTTAATATTTTGTGCATTTAATTATTATTTTCGATCTTGTGTTCTTTATAACAAAAGACAAAAAAGGTTTGAGGTTTAAATAATTGCCCAGTCATCGACTGCCTCTCCTAAAAGGTAAGACCCTTCCCAACTAGTGGTGCAGTCGGCTGGGGATGTAGAATACACCGATTGCATTTCTGCAAACGAGTGTTCTGATTGGATACTAAACAATCTGATGGAGAGGTTCCAGTAACGCTGGAGCTTTGGGGAATACAGTGTATCCCTTAGTTGACATCATTTGCAGGTCCGCTCAGACCCAGATTAGTAGCACCTGATAGGGTTCTATCTATGGGTCAAGTAGAACTAAACTGTGTACTTATAAATTGAACTGTTTGAAATAGAACTGTTTTGACATTAAAACTGTATTTATGCTAAACTGAATAGTTTGAAATAGATCTGTTAATATAAAAGTGGATTTATGCTAAACTGATCTAAATAGATCTGTTAATATAAAACTGTATTTATGCTAAACTGAATAGTTTGAAATAGATCTGTTAATATAAAAGTGGATTTGGCATTAAATAACCAACAATGGTTGATATGCCATAAAACTAAAGCAAACTAAACCAAACCTTTGTGCTTGAATACATTGATAAATAAATAAATAAATAAATAAAGAAGAAGAAGAAGAAGAAGAAGAAGAAGAAGAAGAAGAAGAAGAAGAAGAAGAAGAAGAAGAAGAAGAAGAAATCATTTAAAAAAACTTATCCTACAATAATTGGACTATTTTGACAAAAAGAAATCAATACGGCCCAACTGTAATTATTACAAAGATTTATTCAAATCTACTTTAAATTAACTCTGCCTTAATAAAAAGTTAAAAAAGATTTGACTAACAAAAACCAAAATTTGGACAGCGTAAAATTCTATTATATTTCTTCTTTTTGAATAATTCATAGGTTTAAATATATATCTCCTTCTTTCTTATCTGATTTTCGCCTTTACAGTTTGTTTTTTTTTGCTTCTCGTACAAATATCATACATCTACAAATACTTGCTTAAATAAGCAAGCTCAACAGAAGAAAATATTTGCCGAAAATAGACATTGATGAATGAGGTATTATTACATCATAATCCTAAGATGCATATACATTCTACACTCTAATTCTTAGGGTTGTAAATTTTAAGAAACAGGAGGTGTCTCTGGGGTCTAGTAGCTAATATGCCGGACTGTGACATGGTAAAAATGTGATTTCTCAAACTCTAGTCGCGTTATTAAATTCAATTTAGGACTAATGCCCTTTGGAAAGGTATGAGTCACTTTATAGTACCAGCTTTCCCTGAAAAGGTGCCCTCGGATTAGCCAAGACCTACCGAGGTATAACACTTACATTCATAGCAGCCAAAATATACACAGCCCTACTACGAAACCGCATAGAACCCCAAATTGACAACATTCTTAGGTAAAACCAAAATGGCTTCCGAAGAAATAGATCCACAACCACACAAATATTGAGTATCCGTAGAATCCTTCAAGGCGTACGGGCAAAAAACGTACATGCGACAATACTATTCGTCGACTTTACCAAGGCCTTTGATTCCATTCACGGAGGGGAGATGGAACAAATCCTGCTAGCATAGGGCATACAAAAATAGACCGTCGTAGTAATAACGATTCTCTATAGACACCAAAGTAAAGTACGTTCTCCGGATGTAGACACAGACTACTTCCATATGGTAGCAGAAGTACTGCAAGGGGACACACTAGCCCCATACCACTTTATCATCTGTCTAGACTACGTGCTTAGAACATCGATTGATAAAATCAAAGAAAAAGGCTTCGAGCTGACAAAGAAAAGAAGCAGAAGGTACCCTGCAAAAATAATTACCGACGCCGACTACACTGATGACATAGCGATTCTGGCAAATGCACCCGCCCAAGCTGAAACCCTACTGTATAGTCTGGAATGCGCCGCCGCAGGCATTGGCCTCCATGTCAATGCACACAAAACGGAATACATGTGCTTTAACCAAGCAGGCGACATATCCAAACTAGGCAGTAGCTCTGTGAAACTAGTAGACAAGTTCACCTACCTAGTAAGCAGTGTCTCATCAACCGAAAACAACGTCGACACGCGGCTAAAAAAGACATGGACAGCTATCGATAAGCTATCGATCTTATGGAAGTCAGACAGATCAAATGAAACGCAGTTTCTTCCAAACAGCGGTCGTATCGACACTGCTATATGGATGCACTACATGGACGCTAACTAAACGTATGGAGAAAAAGCTTGAAGGCAACCACACAAGAATGCTGTGAGCAATTTTGAACAAGTCATGGAGCAACACCCCACAAAGCACCAACTGTACGGCCACCTACTTCCCATCAGGAAAAATCTCACAGTTAGACGAACTGGGCGAACAGCTCGAACCTACATTCAGCAGCTATGTGAGGATACGGGATGTAACCCTGAGTACCTATCAGAAGCGATCAACAATTGGGAGGAGTGGCGAAAGAGTGTCAGGGATATCCGTGCTGGCGGCACGACATGATGATGATGATGATGATGATATTACCAGCAAGGAGTTTAAAAGTATCACTACTATTTTTCTTCATGGATGGCTTTGGTATTGAATGACTCACGAAAGTTGATATGCCATTAAAATAATGAAACTTAAAAACGTCATATTGAGAAATTACTTATATTGACGTCGTTGCAAGATGCTCTCGTATTATCACGGCCGATTGCAACATTTTATCTTTTTATATCGAGCTTAAATATTTTCACTTATTATTGTAACATATTGACCCACGACCAAGCCGTAAATCAATAGATGCACCCGTGTAACAGCGAAACAGGTGCATCCGGTCGAAGATATCGGAATAAAATATCACCTTGACCTGTGGACGTGGTTTAATTCAGTGCAGATGCGTACGCCCACAGAAAGCAGGTGGATGTCAGACAATTATATAACCAGGTGCCACAGACGTCTTGAGAAGTTGAGTTCCAGTTACAGTTGGAGTCAGTTGAGGACAAGATGCCGAATTGAGAGCCAGGGCTTGGGCCCTCTGTGAGCAACCCAGCCAGAATGAGGAAGAAGTGCTGCTATGGTCAGAAAAACTTTGGGTCAATATGTTGCAGTCTGTCCCCGTCTCCAACTCACCTCTCACGCACAACCAACATCAACCCTTTTGAGAATAAAAAGTGAGAGGTATATTTTTATAAAGAAGCGTGTTCGTTCGTTCTTTGAAATCGTCATTATCATATTTACCAACCCCTTTGCTCGGGCAGGATATGACACAAGGTCAATTTTTAAGCAGAGTTTAACAGGTTTGAATTCAGAGTTTTCCTTCTCTTAGACTAGTTGCCTCACCAAGGCTGAAGAACCTAATCTGTCCTACTATTTACCCATAGCTGGAGGGAGAATAAATGGATTCATACCTTTCCCAAGGGTATTAGTGCTATGTGAAATGCAATCAGTCTCGTCCAGGATTTGAACTCGTATTGTCGTGTCCAATTCCTACGACGATAACCATTACACCACGGGCACCTCATGGTGTAATTGTCGACTGTGTTTCTGCTTACGTCTACATGTATATGTGTATCCAAAATGATGACTTAATTGCAGAATTTTATCGTTATTATCACTGCTGATGTTGTAGAATACACCGACTGCATCTCTACAGAGGGCTGACACCCACCACCAATGAGTGTCCTGTTATGACACTAAACAATCTGATGGTGAAGTTCCAGTGATGTTGGCCCTTTGGGGGATTCGAAATACACCTTCATTACCATCGCTCCTAGGTCTACTCTGGCCCGGAGTTGTAGCCCCTGAGATAGGCGTCAAATAGAACTAAATTGCGTACTTATGCCAAACTGAATTACTTTAAATAGAACGGTTTTTATATTTACACTACGTACTTATGCAAAACTGAATTGTTTGAAGTAGAACTGTTTTTGGGATTGAAACTTTACTTACATTAAACCGAATTGTTTGTCATAGAACTGTTGGACTAAACTGAATAGCTTGAAATACACATGTTTTTGACAATTAAGCTGTGTAAAAATGCTAAACTGCATTGTTTGAAATAGAACTGATTATTTGTATAAAAATGCATTTGGCGTTAAATAACCTACAAAGGTTGATATGCCATAAGATTTAACTGTGTGCAAACAAAATCTATACTTATACTATACTGAATTGGCTGAATTAGAACTGTTTGACTTAACCGAATAAACTTGAAATAGAAATGTTTTGACAAACTGTTTACTCATTCTAAACTGAATAGTTTAAATAGAAATTTGTATAAAAATGGTTTTTGGCATTAAATAATCTACAAGGTTGATGTTACGTTCCGGTTAGTGAACGCTTGTTATATTAAATAAAGGACAAACCACGATATGAGAGGAAATTGAGATATATTCTCAGGAAAAAAAGGATATACAATAGAGAGACTATTAGTAGACAAGAACATAGGATTAGTGAATACATAATAAAGATATTGTCCAATGATAGTATTGGCTTCCGTTATTACGGTAGCAAGCAAGGTGATCTAGTGTGATCTCCAGTCTCCAACACTCTAATACTATTCCTATAAGAAGCTGCTCTTCACCTTGTAGTCTGCCCAGGTATTAGTAGCTACTGCTACATATGGCAGATGAACTAGTTCATTGTATGGAAAAAGGTGGGTGATACCCAACAGTTGATATGCCATAAAAAACAAACAAAAAAACAAACAGTGATTATTTTAACAGAGAAGAAAAGATCACCATTAAAGAAAAAACAGGAACATCTGCTCCCACAATAAATGATTTCACAATATTATGGTAATAAATGAAATACCTGAAAGTAACTTCACAAAACATCACGAAAGACTGATTCAAAATGACTGAATGTTTGCAATAAAACTAGCTAACTAAACTGAATAGCTTGAAATAGAAATATTTTGTAGAATTAAACTGTGTACTTATGTTAAACTGAATTGTTTGAAATAGAACCGTTTATTTATATAAAAATAGATTTGTCATTAAATAACCTTTAAAGGTTAGAATGCCATAAAACACAAACGAACCAACAAATAAACAAATAGTGATTATTTTAACAGAGATAAATATTTCACCTTCAAAGAAAAAATAGGAACCTCCGCTTCCACAAAAATGATTGCACAATATCATGGTAATAAAAGAAATACCTAAAAGTAACTTTACAGAACATCTCGAAAGGCTGATTCAAAATGGCTTTAACATCAAACCAAACCACCCACAAGACATCGCTTTGATATCGGATGGATAACAGTCGGTTGATATATGAACATCAAAATAAACTAATCCCGAAGTTAAATATCTGACTAAAACAGTTGAGGATAATTTGCAACACCCCAGGCCTCTGCTTAACAAATACCTTCAAGGCGTAGATCTTTCTGTCTGGTATTTAAGATAGATGAGGGCCTAGAATATGTTGCGAAGTAAGGATGAGCCACAGAGGACCTGTGTCATTCTGATGCATGATATATGTTCCTGTGTCGCAAACCAACCAACCAACCAATGATTACTAAAGGATATTTTTACCTAGTAGGTAGAACGGACTTTTCTTTTTTAATTTCTTTTATAAACACACTTAAATTACTTGTATAAGTTAATTCAATTTTTATAAACTTTATTCTATCAAAAAGACAAAAGCAGTTTGATTTATAATTCAGTGTATGGAAACAGTGATATTTTTATTTGGCGATTTTTTTTCACTTCTGAAAAATATTCAAGTATAAAATTACTCGGAATAGAATTTAAATGCCAGATAGAAAAAAAATATACAGATATTCCATTTGTCACTGAAATTTAATGAAACTTATTTTTTATTCTAACAATAACTAAATTGATTTAGAATTATCTTGTAAAATTCAGAAAAGGGAATATTTTCTTTGGAAATCTCAGTAAAATGCCTATCAAACTTGAATAAGTTCTGTTTTACACGTAGCCGCTTAAATGCCTCTTTAAATATTCATTAAACTCACTTTTGATCAATATAATTTCGAGTATGATCATTCCAAATAAACAAACAAGAATAAGTATTCTAGGTTTGGTTTGGATTCTTTGTTTTTAATGGCATATCAACCTTTGTAGGTTATTTAATGCCAAAGCCATTCTCCAAGAAGTACTACTCAACCCATAGCTGGGAGGATAAGGGGGTTCATACCTTTCCCTAGGGTATTTGCCCGAAAGTGAACGTATTAGCACAACTGGAATACGAACTCGGTTACTACGATTCCGCAGTCCATTGCTTTAACCATTACGCCACGAGGACACCCAATAAATATTCTATATTCAGTTTATAATATTTTTCCCTGAGAAATTACAATAATAATAGAAAACCAGGAGTAACTCTACATATCTCAATGACTAACTTGATCTGTATGGTCAAAAAATAAATAAAATTGGCTTTGAAGGGAAGAGGCAATTTTGGGGAGTAAAATCATATAGAAAAGTCAATCATAACATACTGATCAGAAATTTGTAAAGGAATCAAAATTGTGATACGCAGGTGAAGTCTATAAGAATCTAGCAAACCAAGAAATATTGTTTTAATCTTCGGGCAGGTCTCTCTTAACCTGAGGACTTACGATAAATTTTTACTAGTCTTTCGTATCATAATAGATAGATAGATAGAGAGAGAGAGAGAGAGAGAGAGAGAGAGAGAGAGGGGGGAGGGTGTCCTTGTGGTGTAATGGTTAAAGGGATGAACTGCGGAATCGTAATAAGCGGGTTCGTACTCCAGTCGCGCTATTACGTTCACTTTCAGGCAAATACCCTTGGGAAAGGTATGAACCTCCTTATCCTTCTAGCTATGGGTTAAATAGTACCAGGACTGTTCTTCTAGGAGAATGGCTTTAGCATTAAATAACCTACAAAGAGTTGATATGCCATTAAACAAAGAAACCAAACCAAACCAAACCAGATTGATAGATAGGTGGATAGTGGCTCAGTTGTCTGGACTGTAGAATACATTGACGGCATCACTACAGATGGGAACCCTCCTCCTATGAGTGTCCTGGATATGGCATGTAACAAACTGATGATCAGCCTCTAGTTCTGGAGCTTTGGGGAATGTGGCGTACCGCTTATTGCCATTATTTCTTGGTCTACACTGACCTGGTGTAATAGTACTGATTAGAGTCTCATCTATAGGTCAAATAGAACTATGTTATCATTTTCTATAATTAAAATAATTTAACAGTGTGCAAATTAATCTAATGTTGATTGGTTTTGTTTTGTGTGGTTTGGTTGGTTTTATGGCATATCAACCTTTGTAGGTTATTTAACGTCAAATCCATGTTTATGTAAATAATCTGTTCTTTCTAAAACAATTCAGTTTAATTGTCAAAAACAGTTCTATTTCAAACTAATTAAGCAGTTATATGTAACAATTCAGGTAAGTGTAAATACAGTTTTAATGTCGAAAAACTGTTTTATTTCAAATAATTCAGTTAAGCATAAGCACGCAGTTTATATGTAAGTACGGTTTAATTGTCAAAACTTTTTTTTTTCAAGCTATTCAGTTTACTCAAACAATTCCGTTTAGCATAAGTATGCTGTTAGTTCTATTTAACCCATAGATAGGGCCCTATCAGGTACTACCACCCCGGGCCAGAGTGGACCAGGGAGCGATGGTAATGAAGGGGTACTCTGCATTCCCCAAAGCTCCAGCATTGCTGGAACCTCACCATCAGATTGTTTAGTGTCGTATCCAGGACACTCGTTTGGGGAGCCTTACCCCTCTGCAGAGAAGCAGTCGGTGTATTCTACAGCCCTAGCCGACTGGGTAAGATTAATGTTGAACTGAATTATAAGTATTCACATCAATACTTGAAATTATTTAACTATGTGCAAATAAAACTATTAATGTAAGCAAGCAATATTTGAAAGCATTAAACAGTGTATGGTTGGTTTTAAAATTGTTATCTACAAACTATTCGTTAACAAATCATGTATATTTAATATGTCTGTATAAAAAGGACACGGCAACACGAGTTCAAATCCTTAAGGAGAATGATTGCATTTCACATAGCACTAATACCCTTGGGAAAGGTATGAATCCGATTATTCTCCCTCCAGCTATGGGTAAATAGTAGGGCGGACTAGATTCTTCAGCCTTGGTGAGGCAACTAGTCTAGAAGAAGAAAAACTCTGAATTCAATCCTGTTAAACTCCGCTTAAAAATTGACCTTGTGTCATATCCTGCCCGAGCAGAGGGGTTGGGTAAATATGATAAACAGGATCTAGCATTATATAACACAAAATGGTTAATATACACTAAAAAATACCCACGCAACTATCCATAGATATACATATTTTTTTAAGTAGAGGAATTAATATTGTGATATGAATTACCACGACCAGAAAATCCGCCGAACACCTACGCACGTTATACGGAAACACTGGACAGCTGTTTTGTCCTTATTAGTTCTCATCAACAGTGTACACCATAATCTCCACCACCGGAGATCGAACCAGTGACCACAGATTGCAGTTCCGAAACTCTACAACAGAGCCACCAGTTCATAGGGAGCACAGGTGATGCCAAATCAACTAGTCATGGTAACTGCGCGGCCAAATAGCATAAATGTGTCTTGCAGGTTACATCCGTTCTCTTTCCAGAGGACACGGTCACCCCCACTCTAGAGCCACGTCTTCCCAAGAAGCTTAGAAATACGCATCCACGTAATATTATATCTCTGGGGCAAGGGAATAGATGTACATATTTTTATTTTTTAAGTAGAGGAATTAATATTCACAATATTAATTCCTCTATCCATAGATAGTTAGATAAGCAGAATGTCCCAAATATGTATCTTTTCTTGATGGAATATAAAGAAACAAAATTTACATTTTCAGAACCCTATAAGTGTAAAACTGTACATGTATAACCCGGATAACAGTCTCCGAGGAGAGAAAATATTATACAAGTCATACTTCAATGCATTTCCCAAAAAAGAAGAGAATCCCTCAAAGCTCTTCCAATGAATTAAAATAATGTGCTCTAAAATACTGTTTTTTAAATCCCGAGCAACACCTAGTACTTCTGCTTATATATATATATGTATATAGGGAAAAAGCCCGTTGTGTAACGGTGTAATTATGAAATCGGTACGGTGACCCAGGTTTAGCGCTGTTGGGAAATGTGTACATTCAGTTATGGAAACGGGTCAAGGAGAAGGAAAACCCTGAACTCAAAACAGCTCTACTCTACTCCAAAAATTGACTTCTTTTCACATCCTGCTTGTATGGAGAGTTTGATGAGTATATATATATATATATATATATATACACGCATGTTAGTGTTTTTGTTGTGCTTTGAATGTCGAGGGGAGGAAAACCAACAAGTGTTAAGCGAATTTGTCAAACAGTTTACACAGATACTACACATCTGATCGGAGAAGTTAAGGTCAGCTAAGAAGAAAAAGAAAAGCATATAGAAAAAATCGTACTCCTCTCTCTCTTTCACTATCTCATGTACAAGGAGAAGGAAAATTACGTATTTAAACGTATTAAACTTCGCTGAAAAATTGACCTTCATTTCCGTCCTGTCCGAACAGAGAGATTGGTAAACACATACACAATCAATGATATATTTACGAACCCATCCGCACGGGTTGGATATGACGACTTCATTTTGAGTAGAGTTTAACAGTTTTTGAATTCATATTTTTCCTTCTCTTTGACTGGTTGCATAGCCAAAGCTAATAATTGCAGTTTGCCCGACTATTTACCCATCGCTGCCAGAAAAATAAATGGATTCATACTTTTCCGAAAAGTATTAGATCTATGTGAAATACAATTAGCCTCGACCCGGATTTGAACCCCTGCTGCCAAGTCATTTTTGTTTTTACAACGGTAACCATTACACTACAGGCATAAGATAAGAAAGCTACCTGCATACATAGTTAGAAGCATGTCGTTTTCTAATCTTGTATTTACTTATACCATATTGACAGAAGTTTGGAAGAAAGAAAATTCTTCCAATGTCGTTTTGATTGTATTGTTTTAATGTATTTTTGTTTCCCCGTGTTTTTACAATCGTTTAATTCGTTTTTTTCGTTGACAATGACGCTTAAAAATAAATGTTAAGTTGATACAATCAAAAGCACGCAGGAGAAAGAAGTGTTCAAAGAAGAAATGGCTTTTTTTTTCTATTAAGAAAATGAAAGGAACATTTTTTCCTTTTGTATTACATTATTTTATTGTTTTATTTTTGCCACCAAAAACGTATATTGTGTGAATCATTACATTTTAAGATGCCGAAAGACTTTTTTTTATGAGTATTAAAAACTTGAGAAGCGAAATATAAGAAAAATAACTTTTAAGAAATTAAGCTTATAACATTAAAAAAAGAAACTTCTGTGATTTAATCATAAAAAAAAAAATCTTAGACGGATTTTTTTCCAAAGAATTGTCGCTGGAAGTTTATAGATTAGATAGTTGATTGGAAGAGTTCTACTATGGAAAAAGATTATTGTGAAGATTTTCCTTCTCTGATCTAACCTAAATAGAAAACAGTTTTGGTGAACCTTGTTCATTATTTCTTCTACAGTTTATGTAAATTATTTTTTTTCCCATTTTATTACCTTTCCAAAATACGACGGCACTTATCAATGAAAGAAAATGATAGTTACCAGTTGTTCAGTGATTTAAAAACAATTTCAAAGTCCGGCTTTACTAAATATGTTATCTTCTTCTAAATCAGTTTGTTAGCATAAGAGTTTCTTAAACTTTGTCTTTCGGCTTTTCTTTTCCCTAATCATAAGTCATAATAAAAAGTTGGAAAATAGCTTTGAATTGATCTGTTAACAAATAAGTTTCAAGCTTTTGATTTTTATTTCCTTTTGATTTTTAGATGAATCATTGTCACCCTTTAAAATTGTTAAATAGTCAAATCGTTTTAAAAAGGGTCTGTAATTATGTCAAGATTTCTATTCAGCAATGTACTAAGAATTCCTATAAGCATTACATTGTTCTCTGTAAAATATTGAGAATTTTGCTGATAATAAAATCCCGTTCAATTAGAACAAAGGTAGCAAAAGATCATAATTCAGTCACAGATAAGACTAGATGTTTTCTTCTTTGAATTAAAGTATTTAAAAAAAAAACTCATTAAATATTGATATGATTATTAATAGGTCACAATTACCTATGTGATGAGAAGTTAAGTATTATCTAGATTTTTGCACATATTTTCTTTGAAATGTTTTATTGCTTTTTAATAGAAACGGTGTCTGACCGTCAGTCGAAAATTATAGATGATTAAAAATGATCCCTCGGTAAGAATCAAACTGTCATCTTTTTCTGCCTTGAGAAACCTGGTTAAATGCAAACTATGGAGGTCTGTTAAAAAAGTAAGGAGGTATAACGTACATTTTCCTGCTGTGTTGTGTTGGAAATCGTCGATGGAATCTTTTTTTTTTAACTAAAATAAAGTGAATTGCAAACGGGCAACGGTGTGATATACACCTAGAAAACAAATATTGAAATATATAAAATGGTTTTTGAATGGTTCCATTATTATATGTTTTTTTAGTATTTTGCCTTAAATGTCTTGCTTGTAGCATGTGTGTGTGTGTGTGTGTGTATTATATTCTTTTTTCTGAGAAGTTCTGTGTTAAGAAAAGTAGTCGAATTTGTCATGTTTTGATTGAAAGGAAATTTGAAAAAAGAAATAAATGCAAAATGTAAATTTCGTAGGATGCCTCAGACAGTTCGATGTCTGGTTTTACTACTAGTCTTTCACTCCTTATTCTTTTTTTATTAGGAAGAAAAAAGAAGTTGTTAACTTATTCCTCAATTCTTCTTCTCAACTTTTTTTTACCGCCATATGGTTTAAAATTACCATTAAAAACATGAATGAATAGGTTGTATAATAAAAACAAAATATTAACAAGTCTAACATGCCCACTATAAAGTGAAACGAGAAAGAAAGGATACAATAACTCCGGAATTTTTCGAAGGTCCAATTTATATGGCTTACGCTTCTTGGCGAATGCCGTATTTTCCTTTTAGCAGTCTTATATGAATGAGATATCCTGATCTCTTCTATAACATCTCCCTCTAAAAAAACGATCCTGATTGTTTTCCATTTCAGATTTGTGTATAAAAATACCGCTTTCCAATGGTACCTAAATCATGCTATATGAAAAGAAAGACTGTTACCATATATTTGTGTACATGTGTGTGTGTGTGTGTGAGGGAGTGTTGTTTATGTTTTTGCTTTTATTAAAGTCAACACAAACAATTCGTTTTTATTGTCTCATTTAAGAAGTTTATTAGTTTTTTTACTGTCTTTCTTATAAAAGTTAGATATATTACCATTTCTTAGGTTTATGAAAATAAAACAATAAAATTATAAATGAACAATGTAGTTATTCACGAAAATTTACTTTTTAAAACTATTATGCAGATTAAGTTGCCCATAACCGTAAAAAAATTGTTAGTACGTATAATATACACTGGAATACAATCAAGTGCATGAACGATTTAACATGATGTCAGCTGTTTTAGTTTTAGCATAAGTCCAGAAATATATTTATTCATATAGATTTTAATTAGAATTTTCATCTGTCTTTCAATTTTTACTTGCTTCTTTATCTATTTTGTCTTTGTTTCTTTGTTCAATGGCATATAAATCTTCGTGGTTTATTTAATGCCTAAGGTATTCCTTTTTGAAGAATAGCAGTGATGCTATTCAACCAATATTTGGAGGGATCTGGAGGTTCAAAACTTGGGTAGATAAAAAAACATTTGAAAGCCAGATAAATTAAAAATAACTGTTTCTCAGGAGGCCGCTGACAAGAATCAAAATCAGTGCATTACTAAAAAGAGGAGTTTCCCGGCACAAAACAGAAATTCTCTCATTAACCTGTGACTACTTTTAAGGGACGAACCTGTTCTCTCTGCTTCAAGTGGAAGAGATCACGTACTGACTGGATTCCAGTGCCTAGTAGCGAACTGGGTCTCAACTTGTAGCAGCCTATGCTGAAAACAACCAATGAACATACGAGGAACATCAAACTTATAACTCACCGAAAATGACTCAAAAATATTTCAACCCTTTGTCTGGGAAATGCGACAATTTCTACTGGTTCATAAAAAAACGTTCCAAACCACAGAATAGACAATAAACTCCTAAATAAATTTTGAGTTTAAAGATATCGTCGTCTCTTTCCTTCCGTCCTTCATTCTTCTACAGCTTCCACAGACAAATGAAGACAACAAATGAATGGGTTAAGAAGTAAAAAAAAAAAAAAGAAGTCAGAACTTCCCAACATTAACCAATAATTCACCGACAATCACCACCACGAATAAAATTTCTTATACTGAAGTTATTTGTCCTAAATTGAACGCATGAGAACGAACAGAGTTTGAACACGTTTACTTCAAAGCTCTCGTCCATCACTTAAACGATTAAGCCGTCGGTAATCGCCATTTTATTTCGATCCATTCTACTGATCATTTAGATATTGCATGGAATAGCAAATATGATGTGACTAAGTTACACCAACGACCTTGCCTTCATTAGATCGACGTACTTTCTAAAGAATGTCGAACCAAGCAGAAGCATTATGATCAAGGTGTACCAACAACTCGATTTCCTTTAATTCCCTCTTATTGACCGGCCCTATATGCTTTCATTATCCGCACAGATGGTAAATATAAGTTTTTTTTTGTTGGCTGCAAAATACTGCTGACTCCATCTATGATGTTTTTTTTATCTTTTACTTGGAATAAGAAATAGTTATCTGTCTGGTATATTGACATTATTAAAAAATATCATTTGGTACATTCATAAAGGGGTTTTGGTACATACAATTTTCTATTTTCAGGTGATTTAATGCTGCTTTTATGTCCAGAGACACACGAGTTCAGTGTTTGAGTGCGTCCTATATATATATATCTCTTTGTAGTTAGAACATTTCAATATGTATTCAACATTTTGTAAATTGCAGTTTAGATTTCTATTTAATATAAATGTTTGTTTTGGGGTTTTCGAAGGAACTGGATTTTCCTTCTATGTTTATATTCTTCTTATTTCTGCTTTTTGAGCCTCGATGCGTGATGTGTTCCCCAAATTTAGATGAGGTTATTAAGTGTCTTATGTCGTTTGGCTTGTTGTATACTACAAATATACATATGCAAACCACACAATGCAAATATTGGCACTCTGTTTTTCAGATGCGAACGGTTTTATTAATTCCTTGCTTCAGTTCTTCGACACGAGGAGAGACACACAATTCTTCGTATGCTAACCCTATCCCAATACACTGCGCTTCTTGTGGTGTTAAAGATCTCCGTCGGTAGAGATCCGAAAATCTTACCCGCAGCTGCAACGGTAGAAAACTCAACTCTCTGCCTCAATGGCAAAGAACTCAAATGTCTATGCCCCAATGGCAGAGACCTCAATTTTTTGCCTTCAAGGTCTAATGTCAACTACCAACTGAGTCTGTTTTTAAAATCCTCAAATTCTCAGCCCATCTCTTCTGGGCATGGCGTCATCCACACTCCAGCCCATTTCCTGTCTGGGGTTTATTAGGACAATGGTGATTGTCATATCCTTTGCGAGCAAGCGTAAAACTTTACCCAATAGCTATGGACCTGAACTTTTGACCCGAATAGTTCAAAGCCCAACCAAACTGAATGATAAGATATAATTAATGAAAAATGATTAAAATAAAATAAAAAAATCATTCCTTAATTATATAACAGGTTGTCTCTTGCTTTTAATGAGTTTTGTTGAATCTGATATATTTTTTATTCTATCATTTAAAAAAAATGTTCTCGTTCTATATTTCTGTTGTTTTCGGTTGTTTTTGTTCTATGTTGACATATATGCAAAGTATTGTTCATTGTTTATGCCTTTTTTGGTGGGTGGGAGGCATGGTTTTTAATGGTATTTTTCTGCTTATTCGAATCTCATATTTATTAGTGTTGTGGTATATCCCCTCTATTTGACGTCTACGCGTACTTATTCTTGGCGAATGGGTAAGAGGTTTGGGAATATAGTAAACAAAATTCCCCATAGAACATAACTATAAAGAACTGCCATTTCTAGAAACCCTTTTTTAAAATCAAAATGGCCAACTTCCCACTGTTATTTATCCCAAATCCACTGACACCCAACAGAGTCATCACCCACAAAACTAAAAAAAACAACATTTTTTACATCCAAGCACGTACGATCTACACGATAGTCACTAAGAGGATGTAATACAAGGTCAATTTTTTTACTCGGTCGGCCGGGGCTACGAGTATACGAACTGGATCTCTGCAGGAGGGTAAAACTTCCCCATATTACACGAATGCGGAGTACCCCTTTATTACCAGTGCTCTCAGGCACACTATGACCTGGAGTAACACCTTATAGGTTCCTATATATGAGTCAAATAGAACTAAACTGTGTACTTATACTAAACTGATTTGCTTGAAATAGGACTACTTTGACATTTAAACTGCGTAGGTATACAAAACTGAATGGTTTGAAATAGAACTGTTTTTGAGATTGAAACTGTGGACTTATGCTAAACTGAAAGTTTTGAAATAGAACTGTTTTCGCATTAAGCTGAACTGTTATGACGTTTAACAGTGTGTAAATAAAAAAAATAAGCTTATACGAAATTGAATTGTTTGAAATTTAATTCGGTGTTAAATGACCCTAAAAGGGTTGATACGCCGTAAAACAAAACACTCAACGAACCAAGCCAATTTTAAAGTGGTTTAAGGTTTGCTTAAATTCAAAGTTTTCTTAGTCTGAGATTGGTTACTTTACTAAGGCTTGAAAACCTAACCTGTCCAACTATTTACTCTTAGATAGAGGGGAGGATAGAATTGTCAGATTTCTATCTTTTCGAAAGATACTCGTGAAGAATAAAACACAAATATCTCCATCGCCTGTTCTCTGTTCTACAACAATAACCGTAACGCCAAGTACGCTTTTTTTGTGTGTAAAGTTTTTGCTTTACTTTTATACGTATCTTATGGACTATCTCAATGAGTTATCTGACCTCCTATCTGATCAGATTGAACATGGGGTCATTTTACTGTGTAAGATCTCTCACAAATTGATTATGTGCAGCAATCACAAAAAGATTGACTCTCTTAGCATTCCCTCTTAGGGGTGTCTCATTAGACAAGAGATAAACTTGTACTTGCTATATAGGTAGTGCCAAGGAAGAAGGGCTTCTGGTACTAGACGATCAACTCTCACCAAGAAAACCAATTGGGGTGCTGCCCATGCTGTTAAATTTTATATACGAGCTCTGATTGAAATCCTGTGGATGACAAGCAATATTATATGAAAAGTGTGTTGTTGTTTTTTACTTTTCAAAGAATAACGTCTGAGTAAAAATCATAATTCTCGTAATACGTCGGGAATATTCACAGAGTAAAATAATCCTAAATTACCCAAGAATTGTTTGGAAGAATTTTAATTACAAGAACGATATTATATAAGATTACGACCATCATCGACTAGGAATCCGTTTTGAAATGTAATGCTATAGCATGTTCACATTGCGAACGAACTAGTCACTTGAGGAAAGTATTTTCTTCTTTTTTAATGAAGTTTTCTTCTCCCTTTCTAATCTTGATGACTTTAACGTATAATTTGATATTATACAAGAAAATCTTTACTCAGATGACCGTGGGAGATTCATTTACTTCAACGGTCATAAATCCTGGGCGAATCTTCATTTGATATCAGGTCGTTAAAGAAATTAATAAGATTGATTTTTTTAAAATAATTTTCGGGTTAGCGTCCCGAAATGAAAATCAGCTCTTTCAGTGCTGACTTTCAAGATTGGTGAAAGTATAGAGTTCATGTTTATCTCTCAGAATTTACGGTGTCCTTTGTTGGACACTCAATTGCATTTGATGGTAAGCCTTCAGTTATTGAAATTCAGGGAGTATGAAGTAACTGCTTCATTGCCATTACTCCCAGGTTCACTTTAACCCAGAGTACTAGTACCGAGTAGAGTCCTATCTATGATCTTAAATCTTATTCTTTTTTGATTTGTCCGTGTGCCAAAAAAAAAAAAACAACAACAAAAAAAAACTACAGAAAAATTATTTTTCTTTGTTTAATGGCATATCAACCTTTCGTTATGTTATGTCAAAGCTAGCCTTGTAGTGGCCGTATTTATCTCATAAGTGGAGGGGGTCAGAGGGTTCATGCTTTTCCAAAGGGAAGGTAATAGAACGACGGAATTTCGAACTCACAACAATGTTCCAGTATTGCACGTTTGCCACGGGGACTTAAAACACAAAAAATGTGATATAAACACATGTAATATAATTGCGGAGGGATTTCGTTTTATATATCTTGCCTTTCGATTTAGTTAGGCTGGGAACCTTTCGCTTAGTGCATGGGTTACTTAGGTTCACACATTGAGCGCAGGTGCTCACGTGCGCGCGGGTGTGACAATTAGAGATGTCACAATAAAAACCCCAGTTAGGAAATAGTACCGGGCACGTGAATGACGTCATGCCCGGAAGCGATGAGGATTTGGGGGATTTGAAAAAAAAAAAACAGTTAGTTGAGATTTAAACTCCGGACAGAAAGTTGAGATTCGAATCTAAAGGAAAGTAGTCGACTTTTGGTCTCGCCAAGGGGAGACCAGTTGGGGGTCTACGAAATTTGCCGCTCGTGGTGGGGTCAGATGGAAAAGTCAGGATAGAAAGAAATTGTGTGTCTCTCTCCTCATGTCGAAAAACCTTAAACTCAAAAAGATAAATAAATGTTTCCTACCTGAACCAATTTCGTGTTTTTCGGATTCCTTATGTATATTTCACGTGTTCGTATCTTGGTCGTATATTTTTGGTCCTATCTTGAATATTTTGGGAGGTGGACCTGGATATGCTTCACATATAATGAACGCAATTCTGTAAAATTTAGAGCTAAAAAAACCCAAGACAAATTGATATGCCGTTAAAATCAATCAAAATTCATGTTCAGTCGAGTATTCTTTGCGTATTGCAAGAACTTAATGTTAATTCTCACGTATTCTCAATTTAGGACATTTTTCTGAGAATTGGGGGTTACTTAGTACAGTACATCTAATCCTTAAGTAACATGAGAATTGGGGGTTACTTAGTACAGTACATCTAATCCTTAAGTAACATGAGAATTGGGGGTTACTTAGTACAGTACATCTAATCCTTAAGTAACATGAGAATTGGGGGTTACTTAGTACAGTACATCTAATCCTTAAGTAACATGAGAATTGGGGGTTACTTAGTACAGTTCATCTAATCCTTAAGTAACATGAGAATTGGGGGTTACTTAGTACAGTACATCTAATCCTTAAGTAACATGAGAATTGGGTGTTACTTAGTACAGTTCATCTAATCCTTAAGTAACATGAGAATTGGGGGTTACTTAGTACAGTACATCTAATCCTTAAGTAACATGACAGAGAGTTTTTTTTTTCCTTTAATTTTCTTAATTTTCCTACTTTCAGAAGAAGAACGTTTATGATCATGGAACACACTAACAAATTTTGTGTCGGTGTTGCTACAAAAAAGGAATTTATTCAGAAAATGTATTATTTTTCATTGTTTTAATACTAATTCATAATATAGCCATTTAGATATTTTAAAATTATTTCTTTAAAGTATATTTAAAGAACAAGTTTTGATTTTTTTTTCTCTTTTTGTTGTTGTCTTTTTAAAAACAAGGCTGTGGGAATATCTGAAAATTGAAAAGTTTCGGCAGTTAACTCCGTTGGGATAAAATCGGGGACAGACATTTCTTTTCCAATGACTAACGACTTATGGGATTTTGTCTAAAAGAAATTTTAGAATGATGTAAATTGATCAAAATCTATCGATTGTACACGAGAATCGAACAACTGTCTGCACATCAGTTACATTAAAATATCCGTAACAGTTTTGAAACGGCTTTTCTTTTTGTAAAAATAGGATTTTACCAAATAGTTGATTAGATAAATGTCCTGAGTATGACGCTAAACGATATCTGGTATTGAGGTTCCTGAGTTCGGATTAAATAATGTAGAAAGAGAAACATTTTAGTGTCGATATGTGCATAACTGACAAAATAATTAAAGAGACGACTGATGTTTACTCGTCTAGACCATAGTCTAGACAAAACGCTGCAATTGTTCGATACGTTTTTTTTTTCAGTCTTCAGCTGTCTCGATATTTTTGATCAATAAATGAGTTATGTGAAACTTTTTTTGTTTCCTCATCGATCTGATGGGTAATATTTGATCAGTTTGGTGGGGCGAATTTAGAGAAATAAGACATTACTATATAAAAAGCCGTTTCAGTGTTTATCGTCTAACGGAAAATCACGAAAAATAGGAGAATTGAATGTAAGGGGAAGATTTTAATGAAAAATATCCTTTTATTTATTTATTATTTATTTATTTATTGGTACATACAGTTTCGGGTTCTGTGCTTTTTAAACATAGCCTGTATATGTCGAAGGAACTTTGTATTACTGCCAAAAAAACTTTCAGAAAATGATTGCTTTCATATCTTGGTTTGTATTTCAAAAGACAAGTCTACGACTATTTTCAGCTCGATTAAACTACCAAATCTATTCACAATCACCGTCAAAATAGAACAGAGTGTCTAAAAAGTTAAAAGTTTCAAAAGTGAGTTTTAAAAAAACTTTAATGTATAGAATCTGACTATTTAGAGTTTTGTAAATGCACAATCAAGTATTTTATTGTTGGATCTTTTGACAGCAATAATCCTTCATTTACATATAAAACGAGCTGAAGGCACTTGTAGATAAATGTCTATCACCACAGTAAATGCACTCTGTGACCCGAGTTTAAATCCTTGACGAGGCTATTTGCATATCTTATTGCCCTATTGGGAAATAATTCCTCTTAATTTTGGATGAACAAAATTAAGAAAAATGAACCTTGGTGTAGCAAATGATCTAGGAAAAAAAAACACTCAATCTAAACCAGCTATACACCATTTAAAACTGATTTTCTTTCGTCCGGCTGGTGGCCGAGGGGTTGGGTAAAACCTTACATATAAACTAAGCATGCTGTGACCTAGTATATCACAAACGAGGGAGAATATTAAAAAAGTATGATTAAAAGATAATATTTTAGAAATAAGTAAAGTTGGTGACTGTAATCGAGGGCGACCAGAAGGCTCCCATTTCAATCGCTACTACACCAAGGTGTAGGGGAGGGTGCAACTCCTTACACTGGATTGCTCTAATTTACCCTTGATACGTACATATATTTCTGAGTGTTAAGCAAGGAAGTATCAAGTACTATTTTTAAAAAGTTTCGTATGACGCGACCTGGGATTGAACCCTGGTCTTCTGACCATTGTCAAACACTCTACCAAATATCAATATTCTATCTAAATAAAATAAAACAAGTTTGACATGTATTAAAAGTGTGCAGATTATTGTCACATTTTGTAGCCGGCGTTTTGACAAGAATGTTGAATCCTTTTATATCATTTTGAAAAAGATTTACATTTCATCCTGATTAACTTGTTTTAATTCTATAAACAGTCTTTTAATGAATGCCAACATTTCAGTAATGTTTTACTTTCATTTATTTGGTAAAAAAGAGAATGAAATTTGGTTTATTTTGGCCAGATGCTACGATGCTTTAGGAGCCCCTCCTAAGTCCTCTATCCCAGAGCCTCCTGAAATCTCCTTGCCTAGGGCCTCCCAAGATCCTCTAGCCCAGGGTTTTCTAGGATATCTCTGCCTAGGGCCACCTAAGATCTCCTAGTCCACAGCCTGTTAATATCTCCTTGCCTAGGGCCTCCCAAGATCCTCTAGCCCAGGGTTTTCTAGGATATCTCTGCCTAGGGCCATCTAAGATCTCCTAGTCCACAGCCTGTTAATATCTCCTTGCCTAGGGCCTCCCAAGATCCTCTAGCCCAGGGTTTTCTAGGATATCTCTGCCTAGGGCCACTTAGATCTCCTAGTCCACAGCCTGTTAATATCCCCTTGCCTAGGGCCTCCCAAGATCCTCTAGCCCAGGGTTTTCTAGGATATCTCTGCCTAGGGCCACTTAGATCTCCTAGTCCACAGCCTGTTAATATCTCCTTGGCTAGGACCTCTCAAGATCTCCTTACCCAGATCTCCAGGTTTCATTCCGTGTTTGATTTGAAAGCCACACAAAAGAAAGTGTATCGCAGTCTTACTTCGGAAGATGTGCATTCCGTGTTCGAATGTTATGGAAGCAATGAAAAACGTAAGGTGAAGGAGTCGTTGATTGCTGTACAATAACCGAATGGTTGAAGAAATTTCGCTTGAGTTGCAAGAACCTCAACGATCAAGTAAGTTCAGATGGGCCTAAAAGAGTTTATTCCGAGGCCGTGCGCTCCAGTCTGACAAGTAGTATTGGATGAGTTACATAAGCATCCGGAACTGCAGAATCATGCCTAATATTACCAAAAAATTACAAACCTTTTGACTCACCATCGTATAAATATAACCAGTACAAAATTGTTTCTTATAAACTTGTTACTTCTCCAAGCAAGCCCCCACCCAAATCTCATAGAATTGAGCCTCTAGTCATATTAATCTGCGCAGATAAAATAGGTTCAACAGAATTTCCTTAAGAAACCGGGCATACTTTCGTGATAAGATAAGAGGTACAAAAGAGAAACATTTATAATTTATGTAATAATATATTTACACAGAATATAGCCAAAAATAGTTTTATTTTTGGGAGGATGAATTCATCCATGAAGCAATTACAAGTGTTCATATTACTGCCTATCACTATAGCGAGCGTCTCGAGGTTTACTGAGCGTTTCTTTTATGTCAGTGTGAGTCATATTAATATCTAATTATGACTATTTTTCTCTTTTATTTTAATGCGATAGATAACCCTTTTTTCTATTCTATTGATTTGAGAAGAAAGGTTGTCTTTCTCATTACCAAATCTTATCATATTTTGGCCTCCTAAGTTATCCTAGTTCAGGAATCCAGACGTTTTCCAGCACTGAGTCTCCCACAGTTTTCAACCCATTGTCTCTTACGTTTTTAGTCATGTTGCCCAAGATCTTCTCACTTAGGTCATCCACGAAATCTAGCTGAAGGCTTTCCAATTTGTCTAAACCTGGGGCCTCTGGTTGACTTTTATCTTATTCAAACCCAAAGTATTCAAGGTCAAAGTCGAAGGGTTCCTAAATTCTTCTAGTGCATTGTCTCCCATGGTCTTCTGGATTGGAGCTTTCCAAAATTTTCTGGCTCTAGGCCTCCCAAAATCAAACAGAAGGCGTACCAATATCTTCTAAGCTAGGGCCACTAAAAGTATACTCAGAACCTTTCAAGGTCTTATAGCATAAGGCCATTGAAAGTTTTCTATTCTCATAGAGTACTCCAACCCAGGACCTTCCATGATCTCCTGATGCAGAACTTCCAGAGATATTCTAATCCAAAGCCTCCTAAAGTCCCTTGACTAAGAGCATCTAAATCTCAGAGCCCAGGGCCTTCCAAAGTCTCCAAACGTTGAAATTTCCAAAGTCTCCATGCCCAGGACCTAATAAAGTATTGAATGTATTTACACTACCCCTCAACCACATGCAGGATGTGACACAATTTTTCAGGGTTGTAGTGATGGTTTCCTTTCTCCTATACCAGTTAACTTACTACGTCTAAATAGTCAGTCTGTCCTACTATTTACTCTTTGCTAGGGAAGAAGAGATAGTTAATTTCTTCACAAAACACATTAGTTAAATACGAACAACTTAATCCAGGATTTGAACTCGAGTCGCCCAGTCAATTTCCTAAGAAGATAACCATTACGCCACGTGTCTCCAGGTGTCATAACTGTTGGGTATCACCTACCTCTTCGGCATAATGAGCCAGTCCCATCTGTTATATATATCATCATCATCATCATCATGTCGCGCCGCCAGCGCGGATATCCTTGACCCTCTCTTGCCATTTCTCCCTATCATTCATCGCCTCCGGCAGGTCTTCAGGGTTACATCCTGTGTCCTCACATAGTTGCTGTATGTATGTTCGTGCTGGTCGTCCCACTCTTGCACATCCATATGTGGGGGTCCACAGGAGTACATCGCTTATGAGCTCGTCCTTGCTTCTCCAGCAGTGTCCCGCGTGTCTGGTTCGTCGAACTTGTATAGTTTTCGTGATGGGGGGCAAGTGTCCGTATAGTTGGAGTCTCGTGGGGTGCTGTCGCCTGGACTTGTTTAATACTGCTCTCAACATTCTTGTGTAATTTCCGTCCAGCCTCCTCTCCAGCCGCTTCGTAAGCGTCCATGTGGTGCATCCATATAGCAGTATCGACACAACCGCTGCCTGGAAGAAACTGCGTTTCATTTTATCTGTTAGGTCCGACTTCCATATGATCGAGAGCCTATCGATAGCTGTCCATGCTTTCGTCAGTCGAGTGTCGATGTCCTTTTCGGTTGATGAGACGCTACTTCCTAGGTAGGTGAATTTGTCGACTAGTTTCAGAGAGGCTCCGTCTAGTGTGGCAATGTTGCCCGTTTGGTTGTAACACATATATTCAGTTTTGTTTGCATTGACATGGAGGCCAATGCCAGCTGCGGCTCGTTCCAGACTATGCAGTAGTGGCTCTGCTTGATTAGGCGTATTCGCTAGTATCGCCAGGTCATCAGCGTAGTCGGCGTCCGTGATTGTTTTTGCGTGTACCTTTTGCTTCTTCTCTTAGTCAGCTCGAAGCCATTTTCTCTGATTTTGTCGATCGAAGTCCTAAGCACATAGTCTAGACAGATGATAAAGAGGTACGGGGCTAGTGTGTCTCCTTGTAGTACTCCTGCAACAATGTCGAAGTATTCCGTGTCTCCATCTGGTGAACGTACTTTCACTTTGGTGTTTCTGTCGAGAATCATTATCGCTGCTACTGTTTCTTTTGGTAGGCCGTATGCTAGTAGGATTTGCTCCATCTTCCCTCTGTGTATGGAATCGAAGGCCTTGGTAAAGTCGACAAATAGTAATGTCGCCTGTAAGTTTTTTGCCCGAACGCCTTCCAGGATTCTACGGATGGTCAGTATTTGTGAGGTTGTGGATCTATTTCTCCGGAAGCCACTTTGGTTTTTCCTAAGGATGTTGTCTATTTTGGGTTCTATGCGGTTTCGTAGTAGGGCATTGTAGATTTTGGCTGCTATGGATGTAAGTGTTATCCCTCGGTAGTTCTTGGCTAGTCCGAGGTCGCCTTTTTTAGGGAATGGAAGGATGCATCCCTTCGTCCATCTCTCTATCCTATTTTGACTATAGACTGCGTTGCATTGCCGGAGCAGTATATCGTCGAATTGTCTAGTCTTCCACACTTGTGGGGGGATCTCGTCTAGCCCTGCCGCTTTCCTATTTTTAATTCTTCTGAGAACCGAGTCGAGTTCCTCTTTGGTGAAAGGACCTAGTTTTACGTCTAATTGCTTGCTAATAATTCTGGTGATCGGTTCATCCGTTATTTCCGGTGGGTTTCCTAGTAGATTTTTGAAATGCTGTTCCCACAGTTTTACTCTTTCTTGTTGTCTTGCAGCTTTCAATTTTGCTTTGGCTGTGCTCTTCCTTCCACTTACTTCGTTTATTGTTTGCCAGGCTATCCTGGATTGTCTGTCTTCCACCGAGTCTCTAATCTTATCTATCTGATTTTGTATGTATTCTGCCTGTTCTTTTAGGTATATTCCTGTTAATTGATGTTGTGCCTTTTCTAGTTCTCGTGCATTTGTGTTTGTTGGGTTCTTTTGATAGCTTTTGGAGGCAGTCTTCACAAGTGTACGTTTTTCTCTGACCGCTAGCGTTTCCCAAGGGGCTCTATATTTAGTTCTAGGTTTTGTTGGAATACACTTTGCTGCCGCCTCAAGGTGTGCTTCAACAAAATTTTCATATTCGTCATTTGGGGTACCTATTTCTGCCTTCCCTTGTAGTGCTTCGAATCTGTTTCTTAATTCCAATGCATATTTATCTCTAATATCTCTGTTGTTGAGTAGGGCCCAGTCATAGTGCTTGGTTGTCGCTTTACGTGTGGCGTTTTTTCGTAGGCTTAGTCGTACTTTGGCCGTAACTATTCGATGATCGGAGGACACACCCTCGAAAGAGGAGTATGCCTCGCAATTCATCGCACTGTTTTTCCATTTCCTGTTTATAAGGACATAGTCTATCTGTGCTTTACTCTTATTCGAGTATGTGTAGGTCCATAATTTCCCCTCCCTTTTTTGAAAGTTTGTATTGAGGCATGTTAATCTATTTTCTATCATGAAATCTATTAGATGCTGTCCATTCCTGTTTGACGCGTAGTGTAGGCTGTATTTGTTGTGTCTGTTTTTCCCGATTTGTGCATTCATATCTCCGCCAATGACTAGCAGATTGTGTTTCGGAATGCTACGTACTAAGGAGGATAGATCTTCGTAGAAGGTGACTATTTCGTTTTCTTCGCTAACATTGGTAGGGCTGTAGCAGGAGATAATTGTTGCTTTGGGGACCAGCAAGCCTAAGCATGAGTCTGAACTAGACTGAGCAAGTCTGGAAGGTGAACAGCCGCTCCTTATAACGGAAGCCAATAAATATTATTGAACTATATTCTTATTCTAGCCACTAATCCTATGTTCTTATGACTTACAACCTCTCCTCTCTCTTGTAGATACTTGTTCCTGTAAATATAACTTTTTTTCCTCGTATCTCGTGGTTTGCCTTTTTATTACTACTAACTGCGTTCATTAACCAGAACCCAACAGAAACTCAGGGTCTTCTAGAGACTTAAAACCTGGCACATGCCAAAGTAAACCACGGGCTTCCAAATCCTTCCAACCTACGTCCTAACAAAGTATTATAACCCAAGGACTTCCAAAGTCTTCTAATCAAGGGCCTCCTAAGTTCTTGTAGCCCAGGAACTTCTAGAGTTTACAAGCCCAATGTCTTCTGAGGTTTCCTTTCCAGGACTTCACAATTTATCATCGCACAGGGCTTCCAGTTTCTTTAATCAGGCACTATTCTTACCATTTGGGTTCAGTTCTTTATAAGACCCTGTATGATACAATTTTGCTTTTTCCAATCGAAACCTGCGTTTTCTTTTTTAACCAGATTTTTTTTCCCTCAACAAATGTTTATTGATTGTAAACTTTAATTCTTTTAAAATTAAATTCAAATTAATTAATATCCTGGGTTTCATTTTCATTGATTATGATTAATTATTACGAAAAATGAAGTCCAGATTACATAACAATAACAGTATGAATCATGTACTTGAATAAAACGTATAAAGTTCTACTAAAGAAAAATACTTTATTAAAAAAGAAATGAAAATAATACAATTAAACTCGTGAAGCAGGAGTTGAAGAAATGTATTATGAGGATAAATTTATTGATAAGCTGCTTAGATATATGAACCTTGTTTTTCTTATATACTATATGTTTTTTCTTTTCTTATTGATAGGCTATTTAACCTAACAGTATTTAATTTTAATTCATTTTTACAATTATTATATCTCCCAAAATAAATAATGATTGCCGCTAAAAAAATAAAGACTCCTGAAAATTATATTTGTTTTCTTTGTTTAATTTAATTTCCACATATCGTTTTTCTGCTTTCAATAGCAGATAAACAATATGTGGAAATAGATGCAGTAGGAATAAAACTATATGAAGGAAATAAAGAAATTGACTATTTTCATTCCTTTTTGTTCAGTAAATGTTCCCCACGTGTTTTCAATCTTTTTTGCATGATTCACGTTTCATAGAGCAATTTCCACTTAATTTGAGAGCAGACATCGCGTCAGAAGAGAGGTAATGATTGCTGCTATATTAAATTGATAATTCTAGAATTACAACCGAGAAATTTGATCAATTAAAATTTATTAATCCTGGTTCCTGGAAATTTCATAAAATGAATATTTCATTGAGAGGATTTGGGTTTAAAATACATTTCGCCTTTCTCTGCGAAAAAATTATCTGATGCACAAAATCTAAAACGAACATATCACAAAATATTCTAATAATGTTTATTGTTGTATTCCATCTTTTGTTATTGAGTAATATTATTCAGTATCATTGTCAATTTTTAAGAGGATAATAAAATCAAGTAAATGTTTAATAGAAATTCGTCTTTTTAATTCTTGGGAGTATGAAGTCTGTTTAAAAACGTCTCTCTTGACTCAAAATAAAATAAGTATTCGATTCTCAGTATTGAAAGAAAAGTTTCTCGTCTTAAGTAGATCACAGTGGATCACAGCAACTATTGAACATTGAGAAACGGATATATGTAAACAAAAACAAATGTGATACATAAGCGTTTAAATTTCCTTCGCTTGTGCTAGTTTCCACGTGGCTGAGGGGTAGAATCTTGGATTGGCGTTTGCGTCAACCGGGTTTCGATCCCAGCTTCGGGAATCTAGCTTGTCTAGCCACATTGAAGAGTTCTGATAGAACGAAACAGGTATGTCTTTGGATGACAATATGTATATATATATATATTGCCAGTTTCTGTTTTTTGATAATTGTAAATAGAGACCAATTTCCATATGGATAGTAAAGTAAAGTTGGTGACATTAGTCGAGGGCGACCAGAAGGCTCCCTTTTCATTAGCTACTACACCTAGGAAGGGCGCTACTCCTTTTCCTTGATACGTACTCCACTTTACCCTTGATACGTACTTTATATTACTGAGTGTTAAGCAAGGAGGTATAAAGTACCATTTTTAAAGTCTTTGGTATGACTATTGGTGAACATTCTACCCACTAGACCAATGAACCGGTTACCTTAAAATGTTGCAAAATTAATCGGTCGAAATTTTTAAAAAACCATTACGAGTAAATATAATTATCTGATCATAAGAATGAACAGATTGTATGTTGAACTTTTTGTTGTTGTTGTTCTTTTTCTTGTTGTTGTTGTTGTTGTTGTTGTTCTTCTTCTTCTTCTTCTTCTATTATTATTATTCAACTTCTTTTCTGTTTTCCTTGAATTATTTCTTTTTTTAGTAATTGTCTTTCTTCTATTTTCATCAGACACATAAGACCTTGTTTTTCTATATTTTTTCCTCTTTTTCTTTTTCTTCTTCCATTAAGTAGATGAAGCTTCCGGATTTATATTTTACCGAGATGAATTGTTTCTTATCCAATTGTAAACCATTACCATTTCAGAGAATTTTTTACATCAATTTACTCTCTTGAATATTGCACAATATTTTCTGTTTCATTTTCTTCGTCCCCAATTTTTTAAACTCCATCTTTGTTTTAAAGCCATATCAACCTTCGTGAGTTATTTAATGTCAAAGACATTTTTGTTGAAGTGCAGAAGTCGTGCTATTTAACTAGTGAATAAGCTGGTTCTAACATATCCAAAGGGTATTGGTTTGAAAGTAAACGTAATAGCATGACTGGAGTTTGAACTCGCTTACTATATTATCACACTCCAGCGCGTTAACCACAACGCCAAATGCCCACCCTTTGTTCAAATAGTAACCACTCACTTTCCTCTATCACAAGTTATTTATGAAACTTAGTCTGCCACATAGCCTGAAAGATAGGACTTCTAGTGAGAATCATATTTATAAACAATGGTCTGCTTGCCTAGCCTGTAACCTTTATGCTACGTGGAGCGCCGCACTTTCTTATAACCATAATAGCGTTCCAAACCCAAAAGTAATTTAATGATTCAGCCAACTGATTTTCGCGAGTGAAAAGTTATCTTTTTGTATAAAGAAAATATGGCTTCTGCCGACTTCCAAACATTGACTGAAAAGGTTAAAATGGTAATAATAGAATCGGACCTCATCCAGAAAAACAGTTTAGAAATACTATTTGAAAAACCAGTTTCCACATTTAAGGAGGGCTGAAATATTTCGATGCTATTGGCAAACCAAAAATCTTATAATTATATCAAATCTAAAGAAAATGATTTATTATCTTACGGTTACCAAATTGAAAAACTATTATATCACTGTGCCGGATACTATATTAATATTTAGAGGGTTAAAAAATAAAAACAAATTCTCTCATGCGAGGATCAAAAGCTGAAATAATCGACTGTGAATAGCCTGACCTTATACGCAATATCAATGGATACAGCAGATATTGTAGTCTCTACTTAAAATGGAGAAATGAAGAACTCAGACATCGTCGAGAAAAGTGACGACGATGCATTAGCCTTCCTTTGGAGGTGCCCGTGCTGTAATAGCTATCGTTGTATAAAATGGACACGGCGACACGAGTTCAAATCCTGGACGAGACTGATTACATTTCACATAGCACAAATACCCATGGTAGAAGTATGAATCCAATTATTCTCCCTCCAGCTATGGGTAAATAGTCGGGCAGACAGGGTTCTTCAACCCTGGTGAGGCAACTAGTCTTGGAGAAGGAAAACTCTGAATTGAAACCTGTTAAACTCCGCTTAAAAATTGACCTTGTGTCATTTCCTGCTCGAGCGGAGGGGTTGGTAGATATGATTAGCCTTCCACTAAAGAAAGACAAAGATGGGCTCTATATAAGCAGTAAAAAATGAGGAAGAGCACACAGTAGCATTGCGGAATGCACCCACACAAAAATTTACAAACTCGAAGTAAATACAAAAATAAATAAATAAATAAAGAGCAGCAACAGACTGATTACGTGAGATAGTAACAATAATATCATCTGAAAAACGACAAGAAAAGCTTTCAAAGTAAATGAAGCATCATACAGATAAAGAAAGAGGCTTTCGGTGAAACTTAGTTTTGCACGTGCATTCAACAATGGAGATTTGGTATATTATAAAAGAAATAACTTTGAAAATTCGATGGGCCCTTGTGTTACATCACATATGCCATGGATTTTCGGTTCGTTCCTAGTGACCCCGTGTGCTTTGACAAGCTGTCACGTTGTGATTAGTAAACAGGACAGCTCGATCAGGGCACTCAGGTCGTGCAGATGTGTAACCAGAAGGAGATCGCGTGACGAGAACCACGTGGTCTGTTTTAGACAGAGTGCAGAGAATCGCAGTCGAGCGTTGGACACGCAGCCGATCAGGTCGTCTCTGACGAGCTTTCAAGGGGGTGCAAGCGTTGGCATCCCCTGGCTCCGGGAAGAAGATATGGGAAGAAGAAGTCCGCTCTCTGAGTATATGTCTCTCCACCCATCTCTCAGACACCACAGAAACATCAACCCTTTCGAGAATAATGTGTGAGAGATATATTTTTTTAAAGAATGTGTTCGTTCGCTCATTGAAGTTCGTAAATTATGTTTGATTATGTTTCCACTTGTATTTGTATTACGGCTATACAACACTTGATCTGAGATCAAATTGGAAAACAAGCAAATTCTGGTGAAATACGGTCTGTCTTAATGTTAGAGTTTACATTACCAATCTAATTTTAACAAGAGTTTTATCACATCGAAAGATTATGAAGATTCTAACACGATATGTGTACCAGACTTGGATGTTGGTACCATTACTCAGCAACACCAGGGACGACATTTAGGAATCCGTAGCTAGACAGTCACTCGTGGAAGATACTGTAGACTTATCTGAAAATGGACTGGTTAAGAACACCAACATATCGACGAGAAAAGTGATGACAATGCACAAAGTCGTGAGATGAAAGGAAAACAAGGATAGACGTTGTGTTAGAAGAAAAGAAGGGGGAAGAGCACATGCCAGTATTAAGAAATAGTTGTGTTGGAAAAATGTATGAAGTCGAAGAAAATACTACAGAAGGCAAAGATATGTGGTGCATTCAATAGGTTTCCAGACGTTTTTTGTACAGGCATTTAAAATTGTCGTAGACTCTTGATAATTCAGTATGTTATTGTTATACATCTTATGAGAGGACTGACCAATTTTTATGATTTCAAGTTCAAATTAACAGCTACATCAGGAATTAAAATACACCCTAGAAAAACCTGATTGTCAAAGCTGGTACTATTTACCAACCCCTCCGCTCGGGCAGGATATGACACAAGGTCAATTTTTAAGCGGAGTTTAACAGGTTTCAATTCAGAGTTTTCCTTCTCCTAGACTAGTTGCCTCACCAAGGCTGAAGAACCTAGTCCGTCCTACTATTTACCCATAGCTGGAGGGATGAATAAGGGGGTTCATACCTTTCCCAAGGGTATTTGCCCGAAAGTGAACGTAATAGCGCGACTGGAGTACGAACTCGCGTACTACGATTCCGCAGTTCATCGCTTTAACCATTACACCACGAGGACACCCTTGTCAAAGCTGGTGAATTTCAAAAATGCAATCTGGACGTGAGGACACTTTAGAAGAACTATATGCAATAAAATTCTGTTTTAAACTTTAAGAAAATTCAGGAACAGATTCCGTCGGAAGAGGCTAGCACTCTTCAAATCGGGTCAGTGGCATTTCCACCCCGACAATGCATCAGTCCACAACTCCATCCTTGTCACTGACTATTTGAGCAAGATGGGCATCAAGACAGTTCCTCAGCCTCCCTACAGTCCAGACCTTGGTCCCTGTGACTTTTGGTTATTCCCTAAGCTCAGAGGCTGTCGTTATGAGACAACTGAGGAGATGACGAAGGTCATTGACACGCTCACACAACAGGACTTCCATGGGGCCTTCCAGAAGTTGTTGGAACGTTACAACAAGTGTATTGCAGTTGGAGGAGATTTCTTCGAAGAGGACTAGAGTTTCATGTGTGTATCATCAATAAAAGTGCCCTCATGAAAACATTCTGGAATCTTATTTAAGGATCCTCGTACTCTGATTACAAGAACCAAAAAGAGTGATATTAACAGAAAAACTTTTGAACAAACAAGAAAACAAAAACATAATCTATTGGAAATAAAAACAATTGGAAGGAAAACAACTATATGGATACTTCAAGCGACAAAGTAAATAAATTCAACACAGGATGGCCAGGATACGTCGAAGAAGAGGAAACCTGAGTAGAGAAAATGAACCTATCATAAAAGCATCACAAAATGATGAAAAAATAATGATGCTTTGGGATGGTTTTATGGCATATCAAACCTTGTAGTTTATTTAATGCCAAATAATCTTCATACAAATGTATTAAATATATATGATTTGTAAAGATATATTCTTGATAGCATTTTCAACGAGACTGGTCTCATTTTTTGCACCTCGTTAAAATCTTCTCAAGTATTGCGTTGTAACAGTAACAAATTAGCCCCAATCATGTGTTTGCACACATTTAAACAGATCTACATGATCTGGAAGGGATTAACTTGTCAGTAATTCAATTTTTAAGTGAATGACACCTAATTAATTAGTACACTAGTGTTGCTATTGTGTCTACACAGTTAAATGGTTTCAATTATTGCTACATAACACTTATAATCCTATTCAACATTACCCATTCGTTTGAACATGACTTTCAGCCAATATTGAACGTTCAGTTTTAAGCAATGAAGGACTCAAATTTGAACGCAGTTGAAGACTTCAAAGTCTAAAATTTAAAATAGCAACTCAGATATTGATATCAGAATAAGGAAGACCCAAATATAGACAACGTGCTATAAACTGAAAAAAAAAAAACAAAAAAAAAAAAAAAACAGACAGTCCAGAGAAACAAAGACCCGATTGTTTCTAGCTACTGTTAAATCAGATCTCTTGGTCTAACAGCGAGACATGGAAGTAATCAGAGAACTGTATTCCTGCTACGTTCCCTTGCATCATCATCATCATCATCATCGATGCAAGCTGACACCCCGGAATCCTTGGTCTCTTTCTCACTACCCAACCCAATCGATCATCACTTCTGGCAGGTCCGCTAGACGGCATCAAGTCTCAGCGCAGAGCAGACAAATATATATATTAACAAACCCCTCTGATTCTGTAGGATGCGACAGAAGGAATTTTTTTCAGAGGAGTTCAGTAGGTTTGATTCTCAGAGTTTTCATTGTCTAGGACCAG
Source organism: Sepioteuthis lessoniana (assembly GCA_963585895.1). Classification (NCBI taxonomy): domain Eukaryota; kingdom Metazoa; phylum Mollusca; class Cephalopoda; order Myopsida; family Loliginidae; genus Sepioteuthis; species Sepioteuthis lessoniana. The sequence continues at coordinate 114,948,452 of OY757911.1, forward strand.
TTACCATTCCAAGGTTGAAGAGCTCAGTCTGACGAATAATTTGCCCATAGCTGCCGACACAAAAGTTGGGATCATACTTTGTCCAAGGTATGAATACTACTCTATCACGGTTAAAGAGCTCAGTCTGCCCAACTTTTTATCCATAGCTGAAGGGAGAATAATTAGATTCATATCTTTCCCAATGTAATTAATGCTATGTGAAATACAAACAGTCTCGTCCAGGTATTGAACTCGGCCCACCGAGTGTATTTTCTACTACGATAACCATTACATCACGAGCTCCTCCATAATGTAAGATTTTGCTAGCCAACAAAAAACTGTCCATGTGCATGAGCCCACTGGAAAACGACTCTTATAAGTTCGTCCTTCGTTCTACAACGGTGCTCAGGACGCCTCAACTTACCTGGTTGGTTTGTGAGATAAGAGGTAAGCGGTCGTACAAACGCAGTTTTGTAAAATGGTGCTTGTTTTGAACAGCACGCAGCATCTTCATGTCGTTCCGATCTAGCTTCTTCCAAGCTGTGGCTGTGTCAGTAATACAGTATGGTTGCACCAATTGGACTTTGACGAAACACCGGGAAAAAAGTTCGATGGAAACTTCACGGAGATGTGTGCTCTCAAAGTTATAGACAGCAATTGAACCCCCCAAAAGTCTAATGCAATCGAATGCTTATCAAATAGATAAGCATTCCTTCTTTCCTGTTGATCAAAATTGATTTATTTTTGAAAATGTTTATTAGATAGCTGTCATGAAATAATTTACTCTAAAAAGGGTATGGTTTCTTTGTTTAATGGCATATCAACCTTCCTGGGTTATCTAATGCCAAAGCCATCCGGGCAGAAAACCAGTAGTGGTACTATTTAACCCCATGAATACGAAAGTGAACATCTAAGAGCAACTGGAGTTCGAACTCGCTCACTACAATTCTGCAGTCCAGCACTTTGGCCATTACACCAGTTGAAATCAATCTCATATGAGAATTCTCAGTTGTATTATTGGTTTTGACCGCTGTACTGAACGCATTTCATTATTAATGATCACAAGTTAGAATCACAAGTTAGAATCGTAGGGTGTATTCATTGGATTTTGTGATGAGCTGACTGGCGACTTTATTGTTGGCAAACAACGCCCACAGCCAACCCGTCCTTTTTATTTTCTTTTCATCTTAGCTTATGTTTGTGTGCTTCGTGAAGCGTTCATCTAGGCGAAACACAAAGGTGCAGTTATCTAGATTTCTTATGCAAGCAAATTTGGTGATATCAGCAGACTTTCATCTCATATCAAACCATTCAGCCTGTTTATTCGCCACCCATTTTCATTTATTGTCCAACGTCCTAAAGTACTATTTATTTATATTCCTAGGATTGTGAAAGGTGGCACAAGGCCTTTTTTAATCTCAGCGATATGGGCTTAGTTCTTCAGAAGGTGCCCTTTGGTAAACTACAGGGGTTTGTAAATAGTTCTGACTTTATTTCACATAAAAAAGGAACAGGTGCTGCCAGGGAGAATGAGACTATGGAGCTAGCAAAAAGAATGGTTGTGATTCAGTTTTTTTAAAGATGAATTTTTTGTACGGAGTTTGCTATAGGAAGCAGTGTTTACAGTTGCTAATTTTTTGGAAATCGATATAGATGGGTCTCTCAGATCACAGAGAAATGTCAGCATGAGCTTCTTTACTGAGTGCTGTGTCTGTAACTTTTTCTTTACCAGAGAGTCAAGGTTTTCAATCCATAAATTGTATCTCAACTCCTGCTTGTAGTGGCAAACTCATGGTTAACTGATTTGCAAACACTTTTTGACAGAAGAATACTTCTCCGTACCTTTCACGAATTCTTCCGTATATTTCATATGGTTTGTACTTTTCAACCACCATAAATGTGATGAGAGACCTCTGTTCAAGTCTATGGTCCTGTATTTGACTTGCTACAATTTTGAATAACCTCAAACAAATATTGTCGAGAAATTTAGATAATTTTTACTATAAAACAATTTCAAACAACGTTTATGAAAAAAAATTGGGAAAAAATATTTTTCATTTTTTCAAAAACTTCTTATTCCTTGAATGACGCTCATATATATATATATATATATATATATATATATATATATATAATTTGGAGACCTTAGTGAAAGTGACCCAAAGGCTCCCTTTTCAGTGGCTACTCCACCGAGGTGTAGGAGAGGGCGCTACTCCTTTCCCTGGATTGTTCCACTTTACCGTTGATCCGTACCTAATAACGCTGAGTGTTAAGCAAGGCGGCATCAAGTACCATTTTTGAGTCTTTGGTATGGGGTGATCTGGGATTGAAACTTAGTCAGCCGGACCATGAGTGAACATTCTACTCATTAGGCCAATGGCATATATAATAGCAATAAAAAGATCCAAGGTTTTTTTCATAGAGTGAATAAAAGCTTAAAAATCTATAGATAAAACCCCGGGTTTTTTTCTGTATTTTAAACACACACACACACACACACATATATATATATATATATATATATATATATATATATATATATATATATATATATACTACCATCAGGACGACTTGATTATGAACTATGAAAACACTAAGAACTTTGAGATCGACTTCGTTGGATGCATATAATGAAGCAGAAATGGAAGTGATCTAATAAAAAGGATATACGCTCTATCACAAAAGTCTTTTCTAAAAAGACAAATATTGTATCTGCAACTTGAATTAATGGGTGACCTGCTGATTCCAGTGCAGGTTTGGGATGTAACTTATAAAATAAAGAAATAGGTTTTAGCAAAATATGAAGAAATCGTTTAATATAATCGTTTTCTTAGCAAGTCTAGCGTTAGAGTAGAAAGAATATCAAGATAGCTGTGCACGTCTCTTGTAGGTGAATATCTATCCATTCACTCATCTTTTATGTAGCGCCAAACGGCAAACCCCGTTTGTTACAGTGACCATTTTGGAAATAACATTGGGACGAAGACAAATCCGTAGTACATGATGCCAAATTATGTCTCGTGATGGAGATTGTGGTCATTACAAGAGAATATGGCGGAAATCGATGGGGGTGGCCCAAGTCGACCATACAGGGCAGAAAGGATGCAAAGGGGAGAACTTTGAAAAAGAAAACACCCAAATGCCATTAGCGAGAAGGTATTAAAAGTGTGAGTTAAGGTAGAGGAGAAAAACGAATCAATTAGGGTTTCAGATAATTGCCGAAAAATAATTTTACATCTGCATAACAAAATGTGTCCATACTTTTTTTCTGGATATTGTCGTTGATAGTGTTTTGTTGTCTAGAACAGGGCACAAGTATCAAAATGATCTTTTTGTGGCTTGGGGAAACAGCTTTCCAAATCGATTAATTGGTTGATTCTAATGGCATAGAAAATCATCCAGGGTTATTTTATTCCTGGATATTTTGGAATCTCGTTCATTCTACGTTATTATTTATAATTTTGGTGTAGTTGTTTCTTAAGAATGGCAGACTATTCTTAAGTTATTTTGTTTAATTGCTGATCGTAATTCTTGGGCCAATCTTGTTTTCTTTATATATGATTTCTTATGTTTTAAGATATTCGTAAAATATTTCTCAGTAACTTCATATGTATTATACAGGTTGGAACGATAAAATTGTCTCCCAAGAAAAGACGACATGATACCATTTTCCGTTTAATGAAAACCGGTTTTTTTTTTTTTGTTTTTTTTTGCAGACCATCTACTAGTTGGCCAGTTGTGTACAAATCCCTAGAGCGATAGGAGCCTTCTATCATGTCTGAAAGTGACACAATGTTCAACGAGCGAGATCGGAGATGCGCCGCAGTACAACTCATGCACTCTACCGATCCAAGTTATTACAACAGGACCCTTGCCAGCACCTTCAAAATGCAAATCTGGACGGTTCAACGTGCCCAGGGTGATGAAAACAATGTTTCCGGCTACGGTTATAGTCTTTGGTGTGGTTTCAAGTGAGGACCATATCATGCCACCTCCCATCTTCGAAGTCGGCTTGAAAGTCAACAAAAAAGTGTACCTGGATGTGCTAAAGAGTGTGGTGATCCCATGGTACAATCAAGTGGCCGGTGGCAGACCCTGGGTGTGATAGCAGGACTCAGCACCGGCCCACAAATCCAAAGAGACCCAGGCTTGGCTTCAGAAGGAGTGCTACGACTTTGTAACCTTCTCTCACTGCCACCCCTCTTCCTCCGACCTGAACCCGCTGGACTACTTCGTTTGGTCATACGTCAAGAACATCTCCAACATGACCTCCCACAACACCAAATCCAGCCTGATCGCCGCCATCCGCTGATCACCCGCCGGCGCTTGTGGAAAACGCATGCTCCCAGTTCTGGATCCATATCGAGGCAGTGATTGAGGCTGAAGGCGGCGGCTACATTGAATAGATGTCAGCTCTACTACATAATCAAGTTAGATGAATTGATTTTTTTCAACAAAAGTTTTAAAATAAAGCTGTAGTGTTGTTTTTTTAGGACGACAATTTTATCGTTTCACCGTGTATTAATAGAAATAACTTTTATGAACTGCTTCTCTTGACACAGTTGACTTTCAACTATCGCATTATAGAAATTAGAAGATGAATAGGGTTGAGTTTTGGTTTGCCATAAGATCGATGAGAAGAATACGGTGGGAACTTAGTTGTGTAGGTGCCAAAACTTGATATGATTAGCCTCTCAGATCACCCGATAAACCAATATGAAGGCTGAAGTCAAGTCTTGCAGATCAAAAACCCACTTAGGAACCCGATTCACGAACCCCTCTGCCACCAAGATCTCGTCCTTTGGCATTGTGGACCGTCAACTACATCAAACAAGTGGTCCCATTAGGTGAGGTCTTACTCCTCTGCACAGGTGCAGTCGGTGTATTCTACAGCTCCAACCTATAGGGCGGAATATATTTCTTAAGTGCCTTTTTTGCACATAGTCCCATTGTATATGAAACATCTTAAAACTAATATGTTTGATCCATAGATAAGATCTTAATACGTACTTCCACTCCGGTCAGAAGAGGACATAGAAGAATGGCCATAAAGGGATGCTCCATACTCCCAAGACCTCCAGAACTAGAACCTCACCATCAGATGCAGTTAAGTGTGACACAAAGGACACTCCTTTTTCGGGAGGTCATACTCTACTGCAAGGAAGACAGTTTTTTTTTCGCAGCTCGTCAGATATCAGATATATTGTTCTTGTTTAAAAGTTAGACATTCTACCGTCATATTAAACAAATTAAAACGAATTTCTAATCTTTTTTTGTCAAATATAAATTGAAATTTTTTCAGTATCAAGTTAAAGAAAATTCAAGTAGCCTCGATTTCATGTAGCGTCAATCACATGCAATTCCCGCTGAAGATCTTGAATACGATGCAGAATCAAATAGTCCTGATTTTATACTGCATAGATCACATGTAACCAGAAGTTCAGGTAGCCCCAAGTTCATGTCATGAAAAAATCTAAGTGATAATAGAGAACATTACCCATTCAAACGAAGGTGAACTGTCTGAATTTGTATTCGTCTTGATCCAGGATCTGCAAATAATCCAGGACCCAAGAGAGATTATGTGAAATAAGAGCAATCGGCTTTAGAATTGGACAATTTCCAATTATGATTTTCTGGCGAGCATCATTGTATGTGGCAAGGGTAAAAGAAATGAATCGCTGAGAGATTATCTTACATTGAAAAAGAAAAAGAGCAATTGAGATAGAGAGATAGGGAAGGGGGTGTAATTAGTTTTTTTTTTAAAATCGTAACTGAGCAATTGTCAGTCTATGGAGCTGATTGTCTGTTATAAATGTAAACGGAAAAGGCAATGTCATTATTCTGTTCTGTTTTCGACGGGACGTAAAACTTTGGCAGACGTATAAAACAGGGGATTTTTACAGGATTTATTCAGATGTTTTTGCTTTGATTAGACACCATATTTAACACGAATAGAGAACACACATACACAGACACTCTTAATGTGTTTATCCAAATCCCTCCAGAAAAGAAGGATACGCCACAATGTCAATTTTAAAGCTGATATTTTGAGATTTAAATTTACGTTTCCCTTCTTCAAGAGCAGTTGCCTCAATAAGATTAAAGGACCTAGTTTACTCAACTATTTACTCTTAACAGTTGGATTCATGCCTTCCAAAGAATATTAGCGCTATGGGAAATGCCAGCAACCTTGACTAGGATTTGAACTTATATCCAATACATCACGACTGCCACACCCAAACGCGCGCACACACACACACATTTTTATATGTGAGTGAGTGTGCACGTGTGTTTTGGTTGGTTGGGTGTTTTATTTTATGGTGTATTAACTCTTTTCGGCTCGTTAACGCCGAATTAAGTCATTTTGATATAATTTTCAAATAGTTCAGTTTAGTTTAAGTATAGATTTTGTTTACGCAAAGTTAAATGTCAAAAGAGTTCTATTTCAAATGATTCAAGTTAGTATAAGTTCGCTGTTTAGAGGACAAATCAGTTCTATTTTAAATAATTTAATATAGCATAAGTATGTAGTTTAAATGTCAAAACAATTCTATTTAGAACAACTCAGTTTAGCATAAGTACGCAGTTTAAACGCGCAGCTAGATGCAAAAACGGTTAATTTCAAATATCAGTTTAGCTAAATTGAACAGTTTAGTTCTATTTAACACATGAAAAGGACCCTATTAGCTGCTACCACTCCGGGTCAGAGTTGACTTGGGAGCAATGGCAATCTAGGGGTACTCCGCATTCCCAAAAGCTCCATCATTAACTGAACCCTCACCATCAGATTGTTTAGTTCTTATCTAGGACACTCGTTGGGGAAGTCTCAACTCTGTGCAGAGATTTAGTCCATGTCTTCGGCAGCCTCAGCTGAATGGACCATCAGTTATTTTTTAAAGTAAAAACAGTTCTCTTTCAAACAATTGCGTTTAGTGTAAGTACACAGATTTTTGTTTACACACAGCTAAATATGAAACATTTAATTTCAAATAATTTGGTTCTGCAAACACCGTTTACTTCTATTTGACCCATATATAGTAGGACCTTCTTAGGTGCTACCACTCCGGACTAGAGTGGACTTGGGAGCGATGGCAATGAAGGGGTACTTTTCCCAAAGCTCCATCATTACTGGAGTCTCACCATCAGATTGTTTAATGTCTTATTCAGAACTCTCCTGGAAGGAGTCTTATTCCTCTGCCATGAGGTAGTTGATGTATTCTGTAGTCCCAGTAATTATATCCCTCCTCTATATCTCTCTCTTTATCTCAATTGCTCTTTCTCTTTTTCAATGTAAGATAATCTTCCAGTGTGTGTGTGTGTGTGTGTTTCAGAAAAGGGAGTAAATGATTGAATAATACACCGATCTTAAATTAATACATTTTATTTCTTAAAATTGAGACAAAAGTTTGTTGAAAAACAGACTTTACAAAGTCTTTTCTTAAAAGATATGATAATATTAGTGAGAACCAAGATATTTTTAAGAGTGAAAGTAAATATCACACATAAAATGTTGTAGTTTTCGATTATCTAACTCCAATTGATGTATTTTGTGTGTGAAAATGATTTGTGTTTTCGTGTCAATTTGTAAGAAATAATGTTCATGCGCTGATATGCAAACGGATGGAGCTAGAAATTTTATCAGATAGGGAAAGATTATCTGTATATGAATATGACTATGTAAACAAACTGCTTGCGTTCAATTTGAAATGAGTAAACGATGGTGAAATAAAATGAATCTTGAAGGGAAAGAATGTTAGATTTTTCAATTAAAAGAAATAAAAGCGAAATTTTAGTAGATTACAGAATAAATTCGTAAAAATCACATGTTGATGAATTCTATTCATATCTTATTTATGAGATTAAGGTAGGCCTGAAATTAGATAAAAACTAGATAATTTATCTAATATTCTAATTGGTTTTAAGGTATGTTGAACAATCTAGGAGGGAAAAGATTTCTTAAATTATTTTGGTTTGGGATCCCTCAAAAATTTTGCACCAAGTTTAAATATTGCCGTCAGCGAATCTAAATGAAGTTTTAAAACAGGTGTGTAAAAGCCGATTGGTTAAAAAAAACAACAAAAAAAAAAAAGATTACGGTTTCTCGAGCCTATTTTTTGCACAATAGTTAACACTACATTTTAGTATGGATATCAGTTAATTAAATATATATATAGAGAGAGAATATATATATAGAGAGAGAGGGAGAGAGAGAGAATACAGAGAGAGCGTGAGAGTTAAAGATTTACACTAAATATGCTTTACATCTATCTAAAGAAAAAACTCTGAATATAGCTTTATACTATATATATATATATATATATATATATATATATAGTTTTACTCCTCTGCATGGGATACGTTCAACGTATTCTAACTCCGGACAACAGAGTAAAGATTCATAAAAGTTATAAACCACTGTAAATTTGTTTTGGTTTATTTAACAGCATATCAACTCCACATTGGTTATTTGATGAAAAGATGTGATTTTCTTTTGTAATGTTGCTTACAATGATGACTATTTATTTTTTAAACATCCCATTGCCATCATTAAAAATCTTTTTTTTAATTTGACTATAATAATCATTTAGTTTGGTTTCTTTATTTTTATTGGCATATCGCCCATCGCGGTTTATCTGATGTCAAAGCCATCCTTGTAGAAGAACATAGGTGGTGTTATATTCTAGCTTAGCAGGCGACGATGGACTTAGAAGATTCAATGCAGTTACAAGATAACATCAACAAAGTGGTTTTCACAGGAAATAGAATATAATTTATTGTCTATGGATAGAGCAAAAGATATTTCCGTTCGCAGATAAGATCAACAAATTACCGGAAAAACCGGAAGCATGTAAGTTCCGATAACCAGCCATAAACAGAAAAATAAGTGAAGCGAAGAGGATGTTCATACTACCGTTTGGGACTTGAAAAAACAATATAAGGTCTGTAATTTTCGACTGAAGGCAGAGATCCGCTGGCTGCCCAAGCGAAGGGGGAACCCACTGGTCTCTCAAGCGAAGGGAGAGACACGTGGTCACTAAAGTAGACCTGTCAGCTCCTCGTGTGTGTTTTCCGGCCGTCGCATTACTTCACAAAAGGGTCCCCGCCACAGAAAAAAGATATGTGCTAACTCTCTCTCTATCTCTGACTGTATTCATATTACACACAATCGCCGCCGTCGAAGAATTAAAAATATAAATTATATTTTTATATATCTACAAGTCCTTCGTTGTTTGTCCAGCGGTCCTATATCCGACAGTGGAACCATTTAGCTCATAGTTTGAAGGATAAGAGGGTTCAAGCCTTTCTTAAGGCTAATAGCCCGTAAGTGAACGTAATTGCGAAACTAGAGTTCGAACTCAATTACTGCTAGACCATAAGTCAATCACTTTAGTCCTTATGCCACGTAGTCTCTCCTTCATCATCATCTTGTCGTGCCACCAGCATGGATATCCTTGATCCTCTCTCGACACCCCTCCCTATCGTTAATCGCCACCGGTAGGTCCTCAGGGCTACACCCTGTATCCACACAGAGCTGCCATGTGAAGGAGTCTATAGGAGTACATTCTTTATGAGCTCGCCCCTACTTCTCCAGCAGTGTCCTGCATATCTGATTCGTCTGACTTGGATAGTTTTCGTGATAGGTGGTAAGTGGCTGTACAGCTGGTGCTTTGCGGAGTGTTGACTCCAGGACTTGTTCAATATTGCTCTCAGCATTCTTGTGTAGTTGCCGTCAAGCTTTTTTTCCATCCGTTTCGTTAGCGTCCATGTAGTGTATCCATACAGCAGTATCGACACGACCGTTGCTTTGAAGAATAATTGTCTATTTGCAAACATTTATATGATATCCAATATTCCTAATACTAGTCGGTTATATGCAATCATATTACTTAATTTAATTATTTCTATTTAATAGCGACTTTGTCGGCTGCAGAGGGTCAGACTCAACCCCCAATGAATGTACTGATATGACTCTTTGCTGCATCTAACGGTGAGTCTCCTGGAAATTTTGGGGACGTGAAGTACCCCCTCATTGCCATTACTTCCAGGTCCACTCTGACCTTGTTTGTTTGTACCTGTTATGATTCAAACTTCTGATCAAGTAGAACTGTTCAATCATTTACTTCAAAATTATAAAGGTCTGAGATTTAAATTAAATTGCTGTGTGCAAAATATTTATATTACATATAAATTACTAATGTTGAATAGGAATACTTGAAACTATTTAACTCTGTACTTACAAATGATTAATATCAAATACAATCATTACTGTTAGATAGGAATACTTGAAACTATTCAACAGTGTGCAAAAAATGAGCTCAAAACAACTCCTTCAAAAATACAGTTATCGATAAACTATTAGCTTACAATATATATAATTATATATATATATATATATATATGTGTGTGTGTGTGTGTGTGTGTGTGTGTATTTATATATATATATAAACGTAGGATGGATGCAGCATAAATCAATATTTGTTTGCACAGTTTTAGGCCTCCAAGTATTTTTTTAATCTGATTCTAATAATTTCAAACTAGTGGTGTAATGGTTAAAGCGATGGACTGCAGAATTGTACTGCTTGAGTTCGAACTCCAGTCGCGCTATTAGGTTCACTTTCGGACAAATACCCTTGGGAAAAGTATGAACCCCCTTATCCTCCCTGCTATGGGTTAAATAATACCACTACTCTCGTTCTAAAAGGCTGGATTTTGCATTAAATAAACCGAAAAAGTTGATATGCCATTAAAATAACAAACAAACAAATGATTTGAAACTAATTATATGGTTTTAAGTAACTAATAGCTATATTTTTTTTGTAAGCAATTGTAGCTTTACGTAATTTTATATAACTAATTTCTATTGCCCAATCGGCTGGGGCAGTAGAATACTCCGACAGTCGCTTTGTACAGTGGTAAGTCTTTTACCACAACGAGTGTCCTGTATATGAGACTAAATCTGATCTGATGGTAATGTATCAGTAATGCTGGAGCTTTGGCGAATGCGGAGCACCCCTTCATTGTCATCGCTCGCAGGCCCACTCTGTCCCGGAGTGGTAGTACCTGATAGAATCTTATCTATGGATCAAATAGAACAAAAATAGGTCCTTATGGTATACTGAATAATTTGAAATAGAACTGTTTTGACATGTAAACTGCGTACTTATGCTAAAATGAATTGTCCGAAATTGTACTGATTATTTGTATAAAAATGGATGTGGCATTAAATAACCTACAAACGTTGATATGCTATAAAACCCAAACAACCAACCAACTAATTTTAACACGTTTATATGGCATGAAATATTTTCTATCAGATACGAATAATTCGTAAACATATCAAATGGGACCCTAACCTTTGTACCACACTGGGTTATAATGAAAAGGTACGCGATACTCCCTAGATATCGAGAACAGAAGTTTTATTACAACCTGTAGTTCCGTTTCTCGCAAAGGACATGCATATATGGTTTCAAATAACTAATAATAGTAATTCTTAATAAACAGTAATAGTTATAAGTAACAGCTGTTAATACCCATAATTCATACACAGTTATATCGTTTCAAGTATCCCTATCTAATTGAAGTCGTCTAATACTAATAAGGGAAAATTTCTTAAGAGAAAAATGTTAGTAACTTATTTTAGAAATTTCCATAAATTTCACAACACTCTTTTTAAAAAAAGAGAATGAAAGCGAATTTATTCCAGAATATTAATTTTACGGTTTGCTAATCTTTTTCCATTTAAACAAGTGAATATTTGACCTGTGAGTCTCTGTTCAAAGAAAAGTGTCATTTCTTTGAATGTTTATCTGAATAACTCTCATATTACGAAGTATGTCGGTCTCTTTCAAACATTATCTCCGCAATTCTGATCAGACGTTGTTTGTTCGCTCGTTTGTTTGTTTGTTTGGTTTTTTTTTTTTTGGTTTTTTTCGATGTTTCTTCTGTGACATGTCTTTCATAATCCTTTTCTTTTCTTTTACAATATTCTCGTGTCACAGATTTTACAAAATAGATTCTGTTGAGTTGGGCGAAATGCAAAGTTGACATGATATATTCTACCTTAAAGATATATTCCTCGAATTGCTTACAGCTCAATTCAGTGTCAACATTGCACATCTGGTAGAAATGAGAGAATCAGGCGGAAAACATTTTGCAATAGTTCTGCTGCAAAACAAGGCCTCATTTTGATGATTATACTAACAGCTAGGGTAACTAATTATGGCTCTCAAGGGAGCAATATATGTTGATAGACGAACGCGTAAACTTAGTACATGTGTCCTTTCTTACATTTTAAGTGGGTCTAAATGCATATATGTTTGTATGTGTGTGTGTGATAGATAAATAGATAGAGAGAGAGAGTGAAAGAGAGAGAGAGAGATATAGAAAGAGAGAGAGAGAGAGAGAGAGAGAGAGAGAGAGAGACTGTGTTCGTGGGCGAATTTGTGCGCGGAGATGAATATGTTTATAGATATGAACATACTGTAAACATAAAGATAAAAAGATATATAATATGAAAGAGTCTTAGATCTGAATAGACTCAGATAAATAGAATGATAGGCATGAAAAGATTGAATTATCAACAGACTTATATATATATATATATATAGAGAGAGAGAGAGAGAGAGAGAGAAGCTAGACATATCTAAAGACTTAGCAATGAACAGACTTGAGTAGAGGAGATAGATAGATAGATAGATAGATAGATAGATATGGATACACTGAGATGTTCATGAACTAACATAAATCGATAAGTAAGGAATAAACGGACATAGCTACATGGCTTAATAGATAGATAGATATATAGATAGATAGATAATCAGCAAAATGCAGTTGATAGATAGATAGATAGATTGATAGATAAATAATTTATGGCTGAAATAGGTAGATAGAAAAAATATATGACTGAGATAAATAAATAATGTATGACCGGAATAGATTCATAATGAAGGACACAGATAGTGGATAATGTATGAGAGTTTTTTGTTTAATGGCATATGAACCTTTGTGGGATATTTAGTACCAAAACCCGCCTTGTAGAAGAAGAGCGGTGATACTATTCAACCGATAGATGGGAGAATTAGGTGTTTTATATATTTTCCAATGATGTAAGTCTGAAAGAAGAGGTAATAGCGAAATCCGAGTTTGAACTCATTTACGTCGAGGCCGCACTCCAGCACAGAAGTCTTTACACCATGTGGACCCCTTCCCTGTAAAAAAAAGTAATGCATAACACTGACAGGTAAAACAACAGTCGGATGTAATGTAGGGGTTGTGTTATAAAATAGCCGAGGGATTTCGGTTCATGCCTTTGAGTTTAGTTAGGCTGAGAACCTTTCGGCTCAGCACATGGGTTGGTTGGGTGTAACATTGAAGCAGGTGTTAACGCGGGTGCGCGCGGGCGGATGGAGGTGTCACTCAGATGTCATAACTGTCCGAGACAATACTGGGTGACAAGGTGCGGGTGACGTCACGCATCGGAAACGCGCGGAAGTTTGTGTGAGAATTTGAAGAAAATAAGAGTCGGGTTTTAGACGCCAAACGAGAAGGATCGATTTTGGAGCTCGCAGGCGCGAGGCGAACTTGCGCACTGTGGAGGGGGCGTTCGAGTTGGGGGCCAAATGAATAAGACAGCATAGAAGATTGTGTCTCTCCTCCTTACGTCGAAACCTTTAACTCAAAGTTAATAAAAAGGTTTCGTACCTGAACAAGAAGTCGTTACGTGTTTTTGAATTCCGGGATTCCTATGTTCTTTATATATTCTATAGTAATGAACGTTATATGTCCATTTCGCACATAGTGTTAATTGCGAATATGGTACAGTTGTCTCCCGCCATCAGCAACCAACGTGCCCGTCTGTAAGACCGACAGCAAAAGGTTTATTATAAAAATTCTCGTTCTGGTGCGATTGGTGGTTGGATTGAAAAAAAAAGCGAGCCGTTAGTTACGGAGAGAGCGACAAGTCAAGACCTAAATTCCAAGCTAAATGAACCCCACCTCATTACTGGGAGTGGGTTACGATTTTTGATCCACTTGAAAATACTGCTTTATGTCTTACTATTTTTGAGACAGATATAGATGGTAGTAGTTGCATCGAAAATAAAGTGAGTTGGATTTTTTGGTGACCACGTGTCAGATTTTTCTTTTCCTGTAGTGAACAAGCTCATCTCGTCTTTATCTCTTCCTCTCATCTTTGTCTGTTTTCCTCCATCATCTTTGATCACAATCCTACATGAACCATTAATAGAATTACTGGCACTATTTGTTATTTGATACTAAATTCGATAAAAAACCTTCTTCGAAGAAATAATATAATCAGTTATTGTTCCTGAAACTTATTTTCTACTGTTTTAAACGAAAAGACGGCTTTTATTTCGTGTGGCTAAAACATTTCGTTCGAAAATCCAAATTCAAAAGATTGTTTTTCTCTATGTAAAATTCTCCTGAAATACGAAAAAAGGAAAACATAACTTAAAAAATTTTACTCCATGATCTCAAAGAATTCATTAGAAATAAGATCAGCTGCTTCGTCGTAGCAACTCTTGAAGGTTATTTAATGCCCAATCCAATTCAAATATATATATATATATATATATATATAAGATTTACTTTGGTTAGGTTTTATGTTTTATTAACCTTTGTAGGCTATTTAGTACTAAATACTGTTTATACATATATATTAGATATATATGATTTGGTTTGGTTGGGTTTTATGGCATATCAACTATCGTAGGCTATTAAATGCCGAATCCTGTATCGACATATTTACTATATATATGATTTGTATAGGAAAGTTTATGGGGAATATTTTTAAGCGAATGAGACCGTTTATGTTTCTTCACAGTTTCAAGTATTGGAATGTAATACCTAAAATTGATTTATTTCCACACAATTTATTGACTTCAAGTCTAGAAAATGATTAGATATTTTTATTTGACGGATAGATGAGACCCTAACTGGTATTACTACTCTTGGTCAGAGTGGACCTGGGAGTAATGGCAATAAAGTCGTATTCCACATTCCCCAAAGTTCCAGAACTGAATTCTCGCTATTACGTACATGCAGTTTAGTGTCGTATCCAAGAAACTCGTCAGGAGTAGGTATCATATTCAGGATACTTGTTGAGGGTGGGTGTCATATCCAGCACACTCGTTGAGGGTGGATTATTTTTTTTTCGTTTGTTTGTTACTGAATACATAAGTGTCCTCACGTGTGTCGTTGTGTCATTACGGTGTGCGGATGTATAAAAAGAAATTCTGTCGTTATCTGACAGAAACGAGCTGTAAATTAGCCAGGTTTATATTAGTATTAAAAAAACTGCGTTGCTTTACTATATTTAAAACAATATCAGGAATTGTAGAGAAGAAATTTTTGTCTGTCTGTCCGTCTCTGATTGTATAAACATTTAGTAAGCTTAGTTTTGTCAGAAAGATATTCACCTGATCGACCGATATAGCTTCTCAGTTGGTTACATTTTCCTCTGCATTTCTCAATCAAGAAATATAGTACACTATGCATATAGTCACACTGAAGAGTTGTGATACAACGAAACAGTCTATTTGTGGATGACAATATATAGGTAGCATAGCCAGATGCATGGAAATACCGAAATATACGACTAAACACTGACGACTTTCTTTAGTTCAGGTACGAAACGTTTGTTCACTTCTTGACTTTTAGATTTTCGATACGAGGAGAGACAGACACAATTTTTACTTTGCTGACCGTGCAATCTGATCCAACAAACACGCGGCGCAGCCCGCAGGCCCCAACTGGACTGACCTCGCCCAGGCCCAAAAATCAACTAGCATCGCCCAGAGACAGATCTCAACTAACTGCTTTTTTCAAAGATCACCAAAATTCCCAGCCCCTCGATTCCGGACGTGACTTCATTCGCGCCCCAGTCACGTTTCCTATTTGGGGTTTTATTATGACATTTGTGATTGTCACATCATCTGCGCGAAGCCGTACAGTTGTAAGCCTAACCAAACCGAATGATACGATATAACCAACGAAAAATGATAATATAAAAAAATTCCTTCCCCAATTATATATATATATATATTAATGCAACAAATAGACCCAAGGTCTTGGTCATGATGGAACTAAATGCATAAGCTAGCTGACCGGTTTCACCCTCGCTCAACAGTGCTAAATCGATGAAATACCACATAGAATAATAAAAAGGATATAATTATGTTGGAGGAGAATTTTTTTTGGAGACTATACCTAAGTAATATTAAGTGCTAGCAGACATTCCTTCTGATTACAGAAAGACGGTCAGCCGGGCAGAATATGGATAGTTTCCAATACTTTCAAACGAAATGAAGAGTTTGACTTACTCAAAACTGAGGAAAAGTTCACATTAAACTTCGCGGCAGAGTCCCTAGTATTTATCCTTTCATTGGTCTGACGTCATCTCTCGAAGTAATTGCATCTTTTTATCATGATCATCATACGTGTCCCTAACTTTTATTATGTGTTTATTTAATTCCCATCAAACTTATGACACAATATGAATCCATTCTATTTACGTTAGTTTTTTCTATCCCGAGATGATAAGTGTCCATTGTCATATCCCCGCTCATGCACGCGCATACTACCCAATCTCGGTGCCAAGGACAGTTGAACTAAAAGATCTCTGAACAGTAAACAAACCTCACCAAATTAATAATAAAGTAATCAGTAAAAATAGTTATCAATGGAATAATTATCATAATAAATTACCACCCAAATTATTTTACAATTGTCATAGTGCTTCTTGCAAATACGCCATTCCAAGCCGAATGTCTGGAACAGGCAGCAATCGACATTGGTCTCTTTGTAAACTCTGATAAAATACAGTTTATGTTTTTTCAAACAAGATAGTGCTATTTCCACATTAAATAACGAGACTTTGAAATTAAGAGACCATTTCACATACCTTAATAACAAGGTCGCATCTAGTGAAATACGCAGTGGAAAGGCATAAATTGCAATTGAAGGCTAATCAAACGAGTGGGAATGTAATATCTCTGATAAGATGAAGCGAGAATTCTTCCAATTTTCAGCCGTGTTTGGACTATTGTATGTCTGTACAACCTGGTCATTAAAAAGTACTCTGCGAAAAAAAGTACATTGGAAATACACTAAGATGCTCTGTGCTATTTTGAACAAATCCTAGAAGCAGCACTCTACAGATCAGCAACTGTACAGACACTTACCCTCGGTCTCACAAACCATCCAAGTGAGACGAACAAGGTATGCTGAGTATAGCCGGAGAATCAGAGACGAACTCTCAAGCATAGTTTAAGGGTGGACACACACATGGCCACACTAATGTTGGTTGACCAGACATATTCATCAGCTCTGAACAGAAACTGGATGCCGGCCAGAGGATCTAGCAGGAGCGATGGACGATGGGGATGAGTGGCAAGAAAGAGCCAGAGGAATCTGTGCTAGCCGCACGAATTGATGATGATTTTTCTATCCCTGAGTGTCCCATTACTTTTTAGTCTCACGCTATATTCTTTTTAACATCCATCCCAGCTGTTTTTTTTAACCTTTGATGACAAGATATATCGTGACCAATATCAGTTTTCTTTCTATTCCCCATACACCCAATATCAATCACGAGGTATTGCATTTCAACAACCTCCGTGTAGCATCCAATTGAAAGATTTACATTAATCCGGGTTTTTCTAGCAATCCGAAATGAAGTAAACGAAGAAGAAATTTCCATTAGTTTATAAGGGAAAAATCTTCAACTTTACTTACTAGAAATACAATTTTTTTCGTTTCTTTTTTTTGCCTGGCTCGATCTGAAAGGTCGAGGCTCGTTGTCTACTGCGGCTGATTTGGAAGGTTTCAAATACAGTATGTTTGACTGCTGAGCCTCGTATTTTTCATTATACACTTCTTTGTAGACACTGAAAATATTCAGTAAATTTGTCCAGAACCAGCATGCCTTATCAAAATAAGATTTGCCTTCATTGCAGCACTGTTAATTATATATATATATATATATATATATATATATGGGCTGGTTTTACTATATATATATATATATATATATATATATGTATATATATGGATTTTTAGTATGACTCAACCTGGGATTGAACCCCGATCTCCCGGGCCATTGATGAACACTCTACCCACCAGGGAAATGGGTTCAATCTCAGTTTGAGTCATAGCAAAGACTCAAAAATGGTACCTGATACCTCCTTTCTTAACACTCAGGATTGTCAGGTACGTAACAAGGCCAAAGTGGATCAATAAAGGGAAACGAGTAACACAATTCCCTACCCTTTTGGTGTTGTAGATAATGAAAGGGAAGCGTTCGGGTCACCCTGGACTACAGTCGTTAACTTTACTTTATATATATATATATATATATATATATATTCTAAAATAAGAAAGCCCACGAAGAGATTTAAATTTTTTGAAATTATTTTTTTGTTCTTACATAAGTGTTATATATATGTATGTTTCCAGCTTGTTGCTTTCGTCAGAGAACATATGCAGCACAAGGCCTTTTTAATGGGGTACTCAACGAGACTTGAACTCACTCTTGTTTCCATTATAAATGACCTTTGGTTGGTCAAGATGGTTTATATAGGGGTCGTTGTTCCTCTTTCCTGGAGTGTGTTTACTTTGGTCTACTTTACCCGTCTTTGAGTGAGTTCAAGTCTCATTGAGTACCCCATTAAAAAGGCTTTGTGCCACATATGCTCTCTGATGAAAGCAACAAGCTGAATACATACACATGTATATAAGAAGTATGTAAGAACAAAATAAATAAATTCAAAAAATACAAATCTCTTCGTGGACCTTCTTATTTTAAAATATATATTATTCTTTTCTTTGGACCTGAAACAACATCTTTATATATATATATATATATATATATGCATATATATATAGAGAGAGAGAGAAAGAGAAGGGGAAGGAGAGAGAGTGCCTTTTATTCTTTTATACATGTTTAAACAAGATGGACGGTTCACTCTGCTTATCCTGTAACTGATCCGTTCTTTTCTTCATCTAAGTAGCCTGGTATCTTGATAGAATTAATTTTGAAAAGTGCCATATTTTCTTGTCTTTTGTAAAAATAAAAATAAAAATAAAAATAAAAATAACCGACTCATCATCATTATTCTTCCTTTCAAATGTTCATTCACATGAAAATGTATCTCGTCGAGGTCGAAAATATATGAGAAAAATAAGACGTCTTTTTGAATTCATTCCACCCACACTGAAGAGTTGTGATAAATGGAAACAGTCAGTCTGTGGATGACAATATACATTTATATATATATATATATATATTGTCATCCGCAGACAGACTGTTTCATTGTATCACAACTCTTCAGTGAGGCTAGACATGTAGGACGATTGAAGATTTGATGGAAACCCGCACAACTTTACGTTAGACTTAGTATCAGACCGTTCGGCCAACAAGCGTACGACGTCAGCCAGGGAATTATAAAGTATTCTGTTGCAACTGCAGCAGCAGCGTTCGCTTGTTTACATTTTATAACTTACCGAATACCAGAGTGCTTAATATACAGGGTGGAAAGATAAAATTTCGCCCTAGAAAATGTGACATGATTCCATCTCCGTTTAATGAAAACCGGTTTTCTTTTTTTTTGTTGCAGACCATCTACTAGTTGGCCAGTTGTGTACAAATCCCCCGAACGATAGGAGCCTTCTATCATGCCTGAAAGTGACACAATGTTCACCGAGCGAGATTAAAGATGCGGCGCTGTACAACGCATGCTCTGTACCGATCGAAGTTCTTACAACAGGACCATTGCCAGCACGCTCAAAATGCAAATCTGGATTGCCACGAATAGTAGGGATGTGCCCAGGGTGATGAAAATAAAGTTTCCGGCTACGGTTATGGTCTTTGGTGTAGTTTCAAGTGAGGGCCACATCATGCCACCTCCCATCATTGAAGTCGGCTTGAAAGTCAACACCATAGTGAACCTGGATGTGCTGAGGAGTGTGGTGATTCCCTAGTGCAATAAGGTGGTCGGTGGCAGACCCTGGGTGTGGCAGCAAGACTCAGCGCCGGCCCACAAGTCCAAAGAGACCTAGGCTTGGCTTCAGAAGGAGTGCTACGACTTTGTACCCTTCTGTCACTGCCCCCCTCTCCCCCCGACTTGAACCCGCTGGACTACTTCATTTCGTCATACGTCAAGAACATCACCAACATGACCTCCCACAACATCATCCGCCGAGTATTCGCCGAGCTACCGCCGGCGCTTGTGGAAAAGGCGTGCTCCTAGTTCCGGATCCGTATCGAGGCGGTGATTGAGGCTGAAGGCGGCGGCTACATTGAATAGATGTCAGCTCTACTACATAATCAAGTAACCTGAATTGATTTTTTCAATAAAAGTTTTAAAATAAAGCTGTAGTGTTGTTTTCTTTAGGACGACAATTTTATCGTTCTACCCTATATATATATATATATATATATATATATATATATAGTGTTAACAACCTCATAGGTGTATCGTCTCAATATACATATATATATATTAGGAGGTGCCCGTGGTGTAATTGTTATCGTCGTAGGAAAGGAACACGGCGACACGAGTTCAAATCATGGACGAGACATTGCATTTCACATAGCACTAATATCCTTGGGAAATGCATGAATCCAATTATTCTCCCTCCAGCTATGGGTAAATAGTAGGACAGACTGGGTTTTTCAGCCTTGAATAGGCAACTAGTCTAGGAAAAGGAAAAATCTGAATTCAAACCTGTCAAACTCCGCTTAAAAATTGACCTTATGTCATATCCTGCCCGAGCGGAGGGATTGGGTGAATAGGATCGTCTTGATATACATTCAAAGTCTCCACATGTTCATTTTTATCAACATATAATAGAAACTTTACCCGAAGCACCATCACAACTGGAGCCTCACTATCTGATTGATTAATGTTATATCAGGACACTCGTTGGGAGGGGGCTTACCCCTCTGCAACCGAATGGGCCATATAAAACCTGTATATTATATTAATTGTTTGATTAACTGTCGGAATGATCTCAAAGTATAGAGGACCTAATAATTCAGTTAAAAAGGTGAAATGTTAAACAATAGGGTGAGGAAGCAAAATATAGAATGTTTTTTTAAAGTTTTTTTTTTGTTTAATTAGTGCAATTTTTGAAAAAATAAAATGCAATAAATCTTAATTTCCATGATTAGCTCAGTTATTCAAGAACTTTTTAAAATTAAATTTTTGCTCAATATGAGTCAGCAAGAAAAGAAACGATAAAGAATCTGGTTTGTCCTCGTGGTGTAATGGATAAAGCGAGTCGTAGTACGCGAGTTCGTACTCCAGTCGCGCTATTACGTTCACTTTCGGGCAAATACCCTTGGGAAAGGTATGAACCCCCTTATCCTCCCAGCTATGGGTTAAATAGTACCACTACTGTTTTTCTAGGAGAATGGCTTTGGCATTAAATAACCTGCAAAGGTTGATATCCCATTAAACAAAGAAACCAAACGAAACCCGACAAAGAATCTGATTGGCTTAACGCCGAAACCAACCCAAAGTTTCTTTGTCTAACGTATCGAGGGGAAAAATACCGAAAAAGAGCTTTTTAAGGGAAAGGAGAGTGAAGGAATGAAAAAAAAAAAAAAACCAACGAAAAGAAGGCTTTTAAGAATCTCCACAACTGCAATAAGAAAGGACGCTAATGAATTGAAAGTCAACGGGAAAATTGTGAGGGCAGTTCTTGCCCTTTCTGATAATCAAAACTATTGACATCCGTTGTACGTAATCTAAGCATATGGTGAAAAATATATCCTAGCAAGACACCAGCAAAAATATCAAAGAAGTCGGTGTCACCGTCGAATGAGTGAATCACTGCTTTCGGGTTTTTTTCACATCATTATAGGGGCATTTCTTTCTTTAATGACAGCCTAGGACATAACTATTTGCACCATGTCTTGTTTGTGTATGGAATGAAATGCCTTAGAGAAATTTACGTACAAAAGTGTAGTGTCGAGATATTATTTACGTACTCCGTCGATGAATCGGCGGATAATCGAAATATTGGGTTTTGTGGATCAATTTGTCCGAAAGCTGTCCTTTTTTTCACTGGATTTTCTCGATTTTTAGCCTGTTGAGAAGCAGAGTATTATAAACCTTAGCAGCTATAGTAGTAAGCGATATGCTTCGGTAGGCTTTAGGGATCCCGAGATCATTTTTCTCGGGGAAGGGGGGATGCAGCCATTCGTCTGTTTTCCTGTATAGTGTTTTCTTTATACAGTCCGTTGCAAAATTAAAGAATTTGTTTGTCTTTCATACTTTAGGACGTATTTCGTCAAAGCTGGCAGTTATTTCATGAAGGTTTTCAAGCAGACCTTGACTTGTTCTTTCTACTTCTGAAGTCTTTATTCTTGGCTGGCCATTTTTCTTTTTTTCTTTTCGCTCTGTCTACTAGCTGTTTGCCACGCTAATCATGATTGTCTCTCTTCAACCGATTTTTTAGTTTTATTGATTTGCCTTCAATGTATTTTATTTGTTCTTTTTGTTAAGTTTTACAAAATTCCCTTCGGGCCTTCTTAAGGTTCTGCCGAATACAATTTTTTGGATTTCCTTTTTTAAGTGAGAATACCTTTTTCATGTTAGCTCTTTTTTTCCCTAACTGCTATTAACTCCCAGGTAAATGTACATTTCGCTGTTTGGTTGGTAAGCATTCAGCCGCTGCTTCTATGTTGGCGGTAACAAAATTTTCATATTCGTCATTTTCAGATGTGTCCTGGAGAGTATCAAATTTGTTTCTTATAGTTATCGTATATTGATAGGTAATATCCCTATTGCCAACTTAGAACTTGTCATAACGTGAAACTCTGCTTTTGTGTTTCTTATTTCTAAATGTTGTATACACACGATTTAAGCAATTCAATGAACGAACAAAACACTTCTTTATAAAAAACATATCTCTCATTTTATTCGCAAAAAGGGCCTATAGTCTGTGTTTGTTAGTTAAGAGGTAGATGGAGAGACATATACTCAGAGTGAAGACTTCTTCTTCCCATATCTTCTTCCGGGAGCAAGGGGGTGCCAACGCTTACACCTCCTTGCAAGAGATGACCTGATTGGCTGCGTGTCCCTGCTCGACTCCGATTCTCTGCACTCTGTCTAAATCTGACCTCGTGGTTCTTATCATGTGGTCTCCTTCCGGTTACACACCTGTTGTACCCGATTGCCCTGATCGTACTGCCCTGCTTACTAATCACAACGTGACAGCTTGTCAAAGCACATGGGGTCGCTAGGAACGAACCGAAAATCCATGGCATATGTTATATAAGATAAATAGGCTCAGGCGAATGTTTGGTGAGTCGATTATGTGATAGGAAGATACTTTTTTCATATTTCCCCAACTCCTTCGCTCGGGTAGGATATGACACAAGGTCAGTTTTTTTAAGAAGAGTTTAACAGATTTGAATTCAGAGTTTTCCTTCTCCTAGACTAGTTGCCTCACCAAGGCTAAAGAACCTAGTCTGTCCTACTATTCACCCATAGCTGGAGGGAGAATAATAGGATTCATACCTTTCCCAAGGGTATTAGTGCTATGTGAAATGCAATCAGTCCAGGATTTGAACTCGTGTTGCCGTGTCCAATTCCTGCGACGATAACACCACTTTTTCAAAAGATAAGTATGCCTCACGATTTAAATCACTGTTTATCTACTTCTTGTTTGTAGATGTGTGCTCTAGCTCTGCTTTAAAAGTTATTTCAGTGGGTGTAAGTCCATCATCATCATCATCATCATGTCGTGCCACCAGCACATATATCCCTGACCCTCTCTAGCCACTCCTCCCTATTGTTCATCGCTTCTGGCGGGTCTTCAGGGCTACATCACGTATCCTCACAGAGTATGTAAGTTCGAGCTGGTCGTCCTACTCTTGCTTGGCCATATGAAGGGGCCCATAGGAGTACATCACTTATGAGCTCGTCCCTGCTTCTCCAGCAGTGTCCTGCATGTCTGGTCTGTCTAACTTTGATAGTTTTCGTGATAGTAGGTAGGTGGCCGTACAGTTGGTGCTTTGAGGAATGTTGCCTCCAGGACTTGTTCAATATTGCTCGCAGCATTCTGGTGTAGTTGCCGTCTAGTTTTTTCTCCAGCCGTTTAGTTAGCGTCCATGTAGTGCATCCATATAGCAGTAAGGAGACGACTGAGTTTCATTTTATCAGTCAGGTCTGACTTCCATATTATCGATAGCTTATCGATAGCTGCCATGACTTCGTTAGCCGCGTGTCAATGTCTTTTTCGATTCATAAGACACTGCTTCCTAGGTAGGGGAACTTGTCTAGAAGTTTCAGAGACCTACTGCTTAGTGTGGAAATATTACCCGTGCATTCCATTTTGTGCGCATTGACATGGAGACCAATGCCTGCGGTGGCTCGTTCCAGAATATGCAGTAGTGTTTCGGCTTGGACGGGTGTATTTGCCAGACGCATACAAGCCTATTATCAAGAGGAAAATCTGCTAGACATTCACTATTTCTGTTTGGCGAGTTGTCTTTGCAGAATTTATTTCCGTCTTAACCAATTTGAGCAGAAATGTCTCCACCGAGGATTAGAAGGGTCAGTTTGGGAATGTGTCGTATAAGAAATGAGGGCTCGCTGGAGAAGGAGACGACGTCCATTTTATCACTGGTATTCGTAGAGTGATTATTATGTTAGTGTTGCAATTAAATATAACACTCATCATTCTCGTTTTGATCCTCTCTACGTATGAGAGGATTTTAAGTCACGGTGTAACATAGTGACCTCCGACCCAGCCGAGCTGTCAAATAAGAAATGCAACTGTGTAAATAACAGGTGCATCCGGTCAAAGATATTAGGGGATAACCTTGTCTGTGGACGGGTTGAATTGAGTGCAGATGCGACGCTCACTGAAGCAGGTGGAAGTCAAACAATTATATAACCCGGTGCTACAGGAAGTTCGAGTTAGTTGAAGATCAGAGTTTGGAGTCAGTTGTTGCAGTTCGAGGAGTGAGAACCAGGTCCCAGCAGAGGCTGGGCCCTCAAAGCGCCGGTTAAGCAGCCCAGGAGAATGAGAAAGAAGTGCTGTTATAGCCAGAAGAGCTGGGGGGTCAATATGTTGCAGCTTTGTTCAGTCCCCAATTCACCTCTCACACATAACCCTTTGGCAACCCTTTCGTACCATTTCGAATAAAGTATGAGAGGGATATTTTTTTAAAGAACTGTGTTTCGTTCGTCATTATTGTGATGACTTGTTTCTGCATGTATATGAGTATTTTACAACGGTGACAGATAAATATCACTGTACCTCCTATGATGTCATTGACGGAGTTTTTCCATGAAGATACTGTGATAAACCTCCACCTGGTGTCATGACATTTTAGTTCTATTTGGGAATATGCCCGTACTTGCATGCATATTTATTATGCACGGCTGCCGGGGTACTCTAAGCTCAGTAGCTGCTTATGGTGTTTAAAGTACAAACGTTAAATGTCGCTATGTTGACAATTATATTACATAGTAAATTTGGTTAGGATTGGGCACTGAATCTAATTTTTCGAACACTGGGGCCAGGGTCCCATCCTTAGCAGAACACACAGACAACGATAGATAAATAGATAGAGTTGTAGGTGACTCACCTATGACCAGAATAATCAACTTACCCAAAGGGTATATCAATCAAGAACTAAGCTGGTAGAGCGGGAGAGAAGAAGCTATAGTAAAAACATTGCCTGTCTTCGTGTACGTTGAACCAATGAAACCCTCCTCAGAGACTTTGGATACATTTGTCTGGCACCTCATATCTCCGTGTTGAGTTCTTTATTTATTGGCCCTTAATAACCTGTAATAATGATAGATAGATACATACAGACAGACAGACAGACAGATAGATTGATAGATGGAGACACTTACATCCTCGTCATTATAGCTGGAGTTTTTCAAGGAGATACATTTGAGCCATATGTGTTGATTATCTGTCTAGACTGCGTACTTTGAACTCATGTAGATTTAATAAAAGAAAATGGTTTTACGCTCTAAAAAGCCAAGAAGCAGAAACTATAAACGACGCAGACTCTGCAGATGATATAGCGTTTCTTGGAGATACACCTGCCCAAGCCGAATCACTGCTAATAAGTATGGAGCAAGCAGCAAGAAGTATTGGTCTCATGTAGCCACTACCCCCAGATGTAGGGGAGGGTGGTACTCATTTCCCTGGATTGCTCCTTATAATGCTGAGTGTTCAGCAAGGCCACATCAAGTACCATTTGCTGAGTTTTTGGTATAACTTGACCTAGGAGTGAAACATGGTCTCTCAGGCCATCGGCGAATAATATATCTACTAGGCCAATGGGTAAATAGTTGGGCTGACGGGATTCTTTGCCCTTTGGTCGGCCACGGGTCTTGGAGAAGGAAGACTCTGAATTTAATCCAGCTGCTCTCCATTTTAAATATCAAAGAATGAATTATTTGAAAATTCATACCATTTACAGAGAGGGAGGACTCATGGCATAATGTTTTTCAGTCGGCTGGGCCATTAGAATGCACCGATTGCCTTTCTGGATATGATACTAAACAAACTGATGATGGGGTTCCAGTAATGTTAGAGATTTGGGGAATGGGGACAACACCTTTATTGCCATTGCTCCCAGCTCAACCCTGGCCCGGAGTGGTAGCACCTGATAATGTCCAATCTCTGGGTCAAATAGAACTAAACTGCGTGCTTATCCTAAACTGAATTTCTCGATATAGAATTGTTTTGAAATTTAAATTACGTACTAAATTGTTTGAAATGGAACTGTTTTTGCTTATTTAACTGAATTGTTCAAAATAGAACTGTTTTTGACATTAAAACTCTACTTAAGCTAAACTGAATTTTTTCTTTAATTAGAATTGTTTGGCTAAACTGAATAGCTTGAAATAGAAATGTTTTATAATTAAACTGTGTACTAATGTTAAACTGAATTGTTTGAAAGAGAACTGTTTATTTGTATCAAAATAGATTTGGCATTAAATAACCTATAAAGCTTGATATGCCATAAAACCCAAACAATCAAACCAACACGGCATAATAGTGACAGTGCTACATGGCAAAGTCGAATTTCTTGGGTTCAATCTCCACCGACGTTATTACGTTCACTTTACTTTCGGAGAAATACCCATGGGAAAGGTATGAATCCCCCTTACCCCGCATAGATTTAGGTTAAAATATCACTCCAGTTCTTCTACTAGGATTCATTTGTCATTAAATAGCCCACAACAATTGATATGCCATTAAAAAAAGACAGCATACCATTTATAGACTTGTCTTTGGGAACATGTATTTCTTCCATATCTGTAGTCATTAATATTATTTATGCTACATATGTAAATAAATGATTTGTATATATGCATATCATTATTATTATCAGTTTCAAGTTACATTAAAAAGTGAAGTCAATACCTTGGCATTCATAAGCTTATCAGTCTTCAACTGCAAAAATATCATCTGATGAGGCCTAAAGGTCGTACCCAGTCAAGATAAACAAAGATTGTTTAAACATATATGTGTTGATAGTTTCTTTCAATCTTAGTGTATTTACCCAATCCCTCCGTACGAAGAAGATGCGATAGAAGGTCACTTTTTAACTGGGGTCTTACAGGTCTGAATCCAGACTTTTCCTTGTCTTTGAGCGATTGACATACCAAGGATAAAGAGCTCGTTCTGCTCAACTATTTGCCCATAGCAGAGGTGGGGGAGAATATACTTTAGATACATCCATATACTTATATCTGTAGAATTATATTCCCTCTCAAAAAGTGATTTGCCCAGTCGGTTGGAGCTGTAGAATACACCGGCTGCATCTCTGTACAGGAGTAAGACCCCTCCAACAAAGATGCAGCATATGACACTTAACAATCTGATGGTTAGACTTCAGTAATGCTGGAGCTTTGGGGGATGCGGAGTACCACTTCATTGCGATTGCTCCCAGGTCCAATCTGGCCCGGAGAGGTAGCACCTGATAGGGTCCTATATGTGGTTCAAATAGAACTAAACTCTGTACTTATGCTAAACTGAATTGCTTGAAATAGAAGTGTGTTGATATTTTTACTGTGTACTTATCCGAAATTTAATTGTGTGAAATGGAAGTGTTTTTGTATGCTAA
Organism: Sepioteuthis lessoniana; assembly: GCA_963585895.1. NCBI lineage: Eukaryota > Metazoa > Mollusca > Cephalopoda > Myopsida > Loliginidae > Sepioteuthis > Sepioteuthis lessoniana. Next base: position 114,976,563 of record OY757911.1, read on the forward strand.
ACTGAATCGTTTGAAATAGAACAGTTTTTTCATTGAAACTGTAGTTACGCGAAGCTGAATTGTTTGAAATAGAACTGTTTTGACATTTAACCGTATGCAAGCAAAATCTATACTTATACTAAACTGAATTGTTTGCAATAAAACTAGCTGACTAAACTGAATAGCTTGAAATAAAAATATTTTGTAGAATTAAACTGTGTACTTATGTTAAACTGAATTGTTTGAAATAGAACCGTTTATTTGTATAAAAATAGATTTGTCATTAAATAACCTTTAAAGGTTAGAATGCCATAAAACACAAAAGAACAAACAAACAAACAAATAGTGATTATTTCAACAGAGAAGAATATTTCACCTTCAAAGAAAAAATAGGAACCTCCGCTTCCACAAAAATGATTTCACAATATCATGGTAATAAAAGAAATACCAAAAAGTAACTTTACAGAACATCTCGAAAGGCTGATTCAAAATGGCTTTAACATCAAACCAAACCATCCACAAGACATCGCTTTGATATCGGATGGATAACAGTCGGTTGATATATGAACATCAAAATAAACTAATCCCGAAGTTAAATATCTAACTAAAACAGTTGAGGATAATTTGCAACACACCAGGCCTCTGCTTAAGAAATACCTTCAAGGTGTATATCTTTCTTTCAGGTGTTTACGATAACAGAGAACCTAGACTATGATTAGAAGTAGGGATGTGAGCCACAGAGGACCTGCTTCATTCTGATGAATTATACATGTTCCTGTGTCGGTAATCATTCCTGTACTAAAAAAAAAAGGATTTGATTCACCCTCGTACGAAGCCCTACGATGGACTTGTATTACAACTCATGCGTTTTTTTTTTTTTTTTAATACAATCAGTAGGTTTTCACAAAGGTTCAAGAGGCTGCAAGACTTCTCTGTTTCTTTGTATTTTATTGATTTTTTGCTGTTTTGTGATCTAGATGATCTCGATTCAGCTACCCCAGTCTCATTTCCATGTCCTGGTGAACATTTCTAAGATCACTAACAACGATTTGTTCCACAGCTTTTGCAGCTTTCTGGCTTGACACAAGCATTTTTTTTTTATCTTCGCACTTTTTGAAGATACTGGAATGCCAAAAAATCATTTACATCCAACATGAATTAACAGTTCATTTTTCTTGGTTATTTTATCGCAAATCATTTTATTTAAAAACGCTTTTAAAAACTTTTTAAAAAATTGCTATTTTCCCTCCAAAACATTTCTCTTGACGATGACTAAAGTTTGATACAAGTTTGATACAAATAAAAATGAAAAATAATTACGTACGATGAGATATCTTTGTCTTACAACTTTTGTTAATTTCATTATATATGAATGCGAATATCAGACCAAATTTTTTAAATTTCATTATATATGTATGCATATATGAGACCAAATTTTTAAAATTTCATTATATATCTATACATATATAAGACCACATTTTTTGAATTTTTTTTATATATGTATGCATATATAAGATCAAATTTTTCAAATTTCATTATATATTTATGCATATATAAGATCAAATTTTTTAAATTTCATTATATATGTATGCATATATGAGACCAAATTTTTTAAATTTCATTATATATCTATGCATATATAAGACCACATTTTTTGAATTTTTTTTATATATGTATGCATATATAAGATCAAATTTTTCAAATTTCATTATATATTTATGCATATATAAGATCAAATTTTTTAAATTTCATTATATATGTATGCATATATAAGACCAAATCTTTTAAATTTCATCATATATGTATGCATATATAAGACCAAATCTTTTAAATTTCATTATATATGTATGCATATATAAGACCAAATCTTTTAAATTTCATCATATATGTATGCATATATAAGACCAAATTTTTTAAATTTCAATATATATGTATGCATATATAACACCACATTTTTTAAAATTTCATTATATATGTATGCATATATAAGACCAAATCTTTTAAATATCATTATATATGTATGCATATGTAAGACCAATTTTTTAAAAATTTCATTATATATCTTTGCATATATAAGACCAAATTTTTTAAATTTCCTTATATATATATGCATATATAAGACCAAATTTTTTAAATTTCATTATATATGTATGCATATATAAGACCACATTTTTTTAAATTTCATTATATATGTATGCATATATAAGACCAAACTTTTTAAATTTCATTATATATGAATGCATATATCAGACTAAATTTTTTAAATTTCGTCATATATGTATGCATATATAAGACCAACATTTTTAAAATTTCATTATCTATGTATGCATATATAACACCAATTTTTGGTAATTTCATTATATATGTATGCATATATAAGACCAAATTTTTAAAATTTCAGTCTATAGGTATGCATATATCAGACCAATTTTTTTTAATTGCATTCTATATGTATGCATATATAAGACCAAATTTTTAAAATTTCAGTCTATAGGTATACATATATAAGACCAATTTTTTTTAATTGCATTCTATATGTATGCATATATAAGATCAAATTTTTAATGATTTCATTATATATGTATGCAAATATAAAACCAAAATTTTGTAATTTCGTTCTATATGTATGCACATGTAAGACCAAATTTTGGTAATTACATTATATAGGTATCCATACATAAGACCAATATATTTTTATTTCATGATATATGTATGCACATATAAGACAAAATTTTGGTAATTTCATTCTATATGTATACACATATAAGACCAATTTTTTTAAAACAATTCATTATATATGTATGCATATATAAGACCAAAGTTTTTTTTAATTTCATTATATATGTGTGCATATATAAGACCATTTTTTTTTAAATATCCTCTTATATGTAGGCACATATAAGTCCAATTTTCTTTATTTCATCATATATGTATGCACAAATAAAACCAAGGTTTGGTAATTTCATTCTATATGTATGCATATGATAATTTTTTGTTAATTTATAAAAAAGAGAATAACTTGATAATAAGTGGATTTTTGCCGTTCAAGCGAAACAGAGAGTAAATCTAATAAAAAGTATAAAGATGAAAAAAATATGCTTTGTGTCAAGCCAGAAAGTTGCAAAAGCCGTGGAACATGAACGTGACGGGGTAAAAAATCGTAGTTAGTGATCTTGGAAATGTTCACCAGGACATAGAAAGGAGATCAGGGTAAGTGGAGATCAGAGTAAGGGTTAGGAATATGGTTAGATTAGATCACAACACGGCAAAAAAATCAATAGAATACTAAGAAGAGTTCTGGAAAGCAGAAAAGTCTTTCTACCTCTTGAACCTCCAGGAGAACCCACAGATGGTGTTAAAAAAAACAAAACTCGCATGTTGTAAACAGAAGTCTCTCGCACTCCTATATACGACGGCAAATCAAATGTTGTTTTTCTTTAGAACAGGAATGATTACCGACACGGAAACATGTATCATACAACAGAAAGAAGCAGGTCCTCTGTGGCTCACATCACTACTTCTCAATACAGTCACCGATTTTCTCAATAGCAATGTTCCACCTTCGAATGAGAGCACTTGCCCATGCCACATAAAATTCTGTTCACTGTTCTAAGAGCCACTTAATCACAGCAGTTTTCACTTCCTCTTTACTGGCAAAATATTTGCCTTTTAAACTGTCTTTTATGAGGCTGAAGAGTTGATTGTATGAAGGAGCTCAATCTGGTGAGTATGGAGGGTACGATAAAGTTGTACACCTGATTTTGGCGATTCTTCTTATCGTAAATTCATATAAAGAATTTTATGGATTTGGTCTTGTAGCATTTTATGCAGACGAATACAACACCAATTTCCTTTGCGGTTTCCAACAAGTTGAGTAAGTTCTTATCATGTTTCTTTTAATCTTTTCTGAACTCTAAAACATCATCAGATATACCAGTGGTTCCAGGGCATTTTTTGAGTATTTGGTTCATCTTTTGCTGGAGTAAGTACTGGCTCAATACGAACCCAAATAGGAGGTGCCCGTGGTGTATGGTTATCGTCATAGGAAATGGACACAGCGACACGAGTTCAAATCCAGAAACTGATTGCATTTCACAATGCACTAATTCCCATGGGAAAGGTATGAATCCAATTATTCTCCCTCCAGCTAGGGGTAAATAGTAGGATAGATTGGGTTCTTCAGCCTTGGTTCGGCAACTAGTCTAGGAGAAGGAAAACTCTGAATTCAAACCTGTTAAACCCCGCTTAAAAATTGGCCTTGTGTCATATCCTGCGCAAGTGGAGGGGTTGGTAAATAGGATTACTAACCCAAATAGCATACTTGTGAATCAGTACCTGCCACACGGACTGTTGAAGTATTTTATGGTTTGGTACTCTTCATCAAACTTGATGGACCAGTCGCCATTTTTGCGTTAAGATTACTCAACCATTTTGTATTTATTATTTTGTGAATTATTTCTTTCAAAGTCAGACCTCTGTAATAGCATCTTTTGATTATTCTAATTAAATCTTTTGGATCGAGGCAAATCCTCTAATGTCCATTGCTTTTCGGACGATAAGCAAGGCTGCAGACAGAGACAATAGGTTCTTTGACTTTCTTTAGGACCTAGTCCTTCTCCATCTGGTCTAATTCTTTTTATGTTTCATCTTTTAGGGAGATGTCCTCGTGGTGTAATGTTTAAAGCGCTGGACTGCGCAATCGGAGTTCGGACTCCAGTCGCTCTATTACGTTCCCTTTCAGACAAATACCCATGGGAAAGGTATGCACCCCTTTATCCTCTGATCAATTGGTTCTATAGTACCATTACTGTCGTTCTAAAAAGGATGGATTTAACATTAAATAACCCAAGAAGGTTGATATGCCATTAAATAAAAAAACAAAACAATCTTTCATCTTTTAAATGGATAGGGCATTTTCTTGGGACATGTATAGCTGGCGATTTCGTGGGGTCGAGAACAATGGGACAATTACTTTGGTAGTGGTCAATGCAACCAAATTGTTACGAGTAGTCCAGTAGGAGGCCGTTCATAGACTGTATCTGTTTAGTTTCTTTTATTTCACAACATTTTTAGGTTTTGACAGCTTGGAAATTCTAGTCCGTTTGTGTCAGCGAAGAAAAAGGTTTCTGAATTGATTGTATTTGCATTGGAGTTGGATGGTACTAATTTGCGGTATGATGATCTTGAAGGCCATTAAGATGATATTTGATCGCTTCACTAATTTTGCTGATGAATTTGGCCGAATTTGTTTGCATATTTTTATTTTTGCTGTAATTTCGGTAAGGCTATCCGAATTGTTCATTGTGTGGAATTCTACTTCATCGTAATTCCAATTATCAGTGTCATTGTCTATGGCATGAGCATATTTATTGTATTGCTTCCTTGGCAGGGTGTTGTATTTTGATTTTTCTTTATTTTTCCTTTGATCTGCCCAGTGCTTCTATTTCACACATTTTCGGCATTCTCTGCCATATGCTGGACATTTGTCATATGGTTTGTTGTTTCATCCAAATTTAGGACAGCGTCTGTTTTGTGGATGTTTTTATACTACGAGGATCATAAAATAAGTTTCCAGTCTTTTTTCGTATGAGCACTTTTATTCATAGCACACACATGAAACTCTAGTCCCCTTCGAAGTAATCTCCTCCGGATGCAATGCACTTGTTGTACCGTTACAACAACTTCTGGAAGGCCCTAACAGAAGTCCTCTTGTGTGAGCGTGTCAACGACCTTCGTCACAGCCTCTTTCATCTCCTCAATTGTCTCATAACGACAGCCTTAAGGAATAAGCAAAAGTCACTGGGAGCAAGGTCTGGACTATAAAGAGGCTGAGGAACTGTCTTGATGCCCATCTTGGTCAAATAGTCTGTCACAAGGATGGACTTGTGGACTGGTGCATTGTCCGGCTGGAAATGCCCCTGACCCAATTTGAAGAGCGCTGGCTTCTTCCCGAGGAATCTCTTCCTGAATTCCCTTAAAACCTCAACATAATAACCCTAACCCTTTGGCTAATCAACTCTGGTGTATTGACTTCCTTACTCCTCCCACGTCTCTCATCATCCCTCATATACTCCCTGCCTTCCTTGAATCTCTTATCCTACTCAATAACTGATGCTCGATTCTTGCAATTGCTCCAAAAGCAGTCTGAACCATTCCATACGTTTCTATGGCATTTTTTCAAAGTTTAAAATAGAATTTTATAGCATATCGTTCTTCCTCAGTCCAGATTGCATTTTTGAAATTCACCAGGTGTGACAATTAGACTTTAGTAGGGTGTATTCCAAATCCTGCTGTAGCTGTTGATTTGAACCTAAAATCATAAAGATTGGTCAAGTATCTTATAAGATGTATCGCAATAACATACTGTAGTTTCAAGAGTCTACAATTTTAAATGCCTTTACGAAAAAATCCGGAAACCTATTGAATGCATATAAATCTACAGCGGCATTGTGTTGTACGCTTTGGTTTCTTGAAGATAAAAATTGTTTCTTATAGTTGATTGATGCTTTGTGTTTTTTTTAAACATTTGTATCGCTTTCATTAAGGTTATTTTCTTATCTTCGGCTTGTAGGTACTTTTGCATTTCTGTTCCAACAATGGTTTATTCTATGAACATCTTGTGAAACTCAGAATTGAATTCATTTCTGTGTTTCGTTCTCAGAAAATCACACATTTTCTCCGGTTAGTTGGTATTACTGTCAATCTTTTGGCTGACATTTTTGAGTGCCAAGCGGGATCCTCTAAAATTCTGGTTTAATTTCCCGTATTCCTCAAACTTTTCCAATATAATATTCGGCCGCTTTTTTTTTCAACGGTTAATTGACCAAAACTATTTAATTTTAATATATCTGTTTCTCCAGTTCGGAGCAAGATTTCGTCTACTTGTTCCTGTGGATGTATTATTTTTTTTCGTCTGAAAATCATTTCACAATACTGACTGAAGAGAGATATGTCTTCCACTGTGTTTCATTGTAACATTGTCTGGAGCACCCATTTTGTCTCTGACACAACTGTTTATGTTGGTTCTCTCAGTTCCCTATTTTTATGAATTAGCAGACGAATAAGTATGTTTTCGTATCAAGTGTCTATGTTTCATGAATGCAATGTAGTAAAAAATTCTGCTGCCACCATTTAATGAGTGATACACAGATATATATATATATATTTACCAACCCCTCCGCTCGGGCAGGATATGACGCAAGGTCAATTTTTAAGCGGAGTTTAACACGTTTGAAACAGAATTTTCCTTCTCCTAGACTAGTTGTATCATCAAGGCTGAATAGCCTAGTCTATCCTATTTACTCATAGCTGGAGGGAGAATAATTGGATTCATACCTTTCCCAAGGGTATTAGTGCTATGTGAAATGCAATCAGTCTCGTCCAGGATTTGAACTCGTGTCGCCGTGTCCATTTCCTACGACGATAACCATTACACCACGGACACCTCCATAAACAAATACACAGATATATGTTTTCTTATATGACTTTATTTGCGCGAACCGTAAGCAAATTTACATACCTTTTAGGATTCGTTCAGAATGAGGCTGCTCGGAAGTAAACAAACCCTTTGCTCCTGCTATAGTGTGGCCGCGGTAAATATAGCAGCAGTAGCTATAAGTCAAAACTGTTTCAGCTCTGGGAGTAGAGCCTCACCATCAGGTCCAGTTTAGTGTTACACTCACAACACACTTTGCTGGTGGTGGGTAGGGTTTTACCTTTCTACAGAGGTGCAGGTGGCGTATTCTGCTGCTGCAGACATCAGGGTGGGTTTTATGTATACACTAATGAGGTGCATATCCTCGATAGATAACTAATCTGCCTACGAGACAATCATTTCATCCGTCATGTCCACGTGTTCAAAAATCAGTAAGCACCTGTCGTTTCTCTTGGGCTGAATGTCTTTTTCAAGATGAAAAAAAATCGCTAACGCTTTTAATTTGATTCGAAGGTTATTAAGATTAACATGGTTTCTTAAGTTTTAGAAAAATAATGGGAAATTATTCAGAATTTCAGTGAAAAGACAGAAAACGAAAGCCGCTTTCATTCAAAGAAATTAACCAAATCCAAAACATGAAACACGAATAACTACCCGTTTCATTTTTTTTATTTGTTACTGTTTTCTAGTTTGTTTTTTTTTTGCGGGGGGGGCTTCTTCATCTTCCTTCCATTTTCTTTTTTCTATCCTCCTCTTTCACTTTTCAATTTACTTTCTTTCTTTCTTTCTTTCTTTCTTTCTTCTGTATTTTTCTCTTATTTCTTATTTTTTCTTCTTTCGCTCTTCCTATTAATGTTCTTTTCTCTCTGTCTCTCTTCCTCTCTTTCTTATCGTTTCTCTCTTCTTTTTCCCCGCCTCTCCTTTCGATTATCACCTTTATCTGCTTCCCTTCCTCTCGTCTCCTTATCTCTTTATATATCCTTTTCTCTTCCTCTTTTTCATTGTTCTTTTCTCTCTTCGTTTTTCACTATTTCTTTTTTTTTTCTTTCGTATACTTTCTTATTCTTCTTTCTCCTCCTTACTTTCTTCCCCTTTCTTTCCTAAAATTACTCTCTTTCTCTAATTCACTCTTCATATGCTATTTTCATCATTTCATTTTTTCTGTTTATGTCTTATCTTTTCGTCATCTTTTTCCTTCTCTGTTCCTTCGGCTTTATTCTCTCTCCATTTCTCTCTTTCCCTTACTCTTTCCCTCTTTTTCATTTTGTCTTCTTCTTTTCTTGATTTTCCTCTTCTTTTTTGGCACTCCCCCTCTGTCCTTTCTTGGCCCTTTTTACTTATCCATCATTTTCTTGTTTTTTACTCTCTTTTTTTTTCCTCGTTTTTATTTTCTCTCGTGTTTCAGATGATGGTAGATTTCTCCAGGTGCGTTCAAGTAATTATTTTAAACGGAAACTTGCTGGCGGAAATAAATATAAACAAAAAGAAAATAAAAATATGTTAAAATTATCTTAACCAAATTTTATTGAATTATGCTACGGTTATCAAATCTATAAATGCTATTTTAACAAGACTCTAATAATAATAATAATAATAATAATAATAGTAATAATATCCTAGATTTGAACTATAGAATATGAAAACCTGGTCAGCAAGTACTGAAAACATTTTGAATTTTTTACCTTCGTTATAAGCTGAAACTTCTGGGAGTCTGTTAATATTTCTAAAAAAATCTAAGCCGTACTATTGAAATAAAACTTATAACTTTCCTTTATTTGAAAAAACAAACAAACTGGAACATGTGATTATTTTTAAAAGAACATGCGAAAATTGAAGAGTAAGCATTTTTTTTACAATTGCATTTACCCAACACAAATCACGCAACTTTTTTTACATAATGCTCCTAATCAAAAAGTGGTTGACGTTAGTTCTTAAGAAAAGGGTTTGAAATATTCCACACATTCTGTGAGCAAAGATCAGGTATTGTGGAATATCCCAAAATGGCTTCTGTTTAAACAACTAAACCTTAGTATTAGTAATAAGTCAATCGATGTACAAAGTAGCAGTTTAAGTAAAGAATTAAGACTTTAATCCTAACTTTTTCAAAAAATGACCGTTAGACTTATACTAAGTAAAAAATTCATCATCATCATCATCATCATCATCATCATCATCATATCGTGCCGCTAGCACATGATATCCCTGACCCTCTCTCGCTACTTCTCCCTATCGTTCATGGCCTCTGGTAGGTCTTCAGGGCTACATCCCATATCCTAACATAACTGCTGTATGTATGTTTGAGCTGGTCGTCCTGCTTTTGCCCGGCTATATGAGGGGGTTCATAGAAGTACATCACTGATGAGCTGGTCCCTGCTTCTCCAGCAGTGCCCTGCATGGGTGGTTCGTCTAACTTTGATAGTTTTCGTGATGGGAGGCAGGTGGCCGTATAGTTGGTGCCTTGTGGGGTGTTGCCGCCAAGACTTGTTCAATAATGCTCGCAGTATTTTTGAGTAGCTTCTTCTCCCGCCGTTTAATTAGCGTTCAAGTAAATTTAATAGGTTTAAAATTGTAGTTTTTGTGGCCCACTTAAGTGTCCTCTTTCTTGTTATATTACCAGTCCACAGCTATGACAGGAGTACAGAGAATAATAAAAACCTCAGTTTGGTATAACCACAATATAAAGTAAGTAAAGTTGGCAAAGTTAATCGAGTGTGTCCGGAAAAATCTCTTTTCAATAGCTACTACACCTAGGTGTAGGAAAGGGCGGTACCCCATTCCCTGTATTACTCCACTTTACCCTTGATCCTTACCTTATAGTGCTGAGTGTTAAGCAAGGAGGCATCAAGTACCATTTTTTGAATCTTTGGTATGACTCGACCTGGGATTGAACCCTGGTCTCCTGGTCCATTGGTGAACACTCTGCTCATTAGGCCATTGTAGAACTATAGGAGTTCGAACTCACTTCGGAGGTGCGTTCTAATACTGCAGCCATTACGCTACGAGAATTTCTATGAAAATGACAAATCCAAATCCAAATGATAATAGATTTGAGTGTCGTGATCGATTGGTGGTCCTTTGATCGCTAATATATGGGACCTAGTTGCTTTCCTGCGAATGTTGGCTAACCTTATTTGAAGTACAAAGAAACCATAGCGACAATCCATGTGAGAGATACCGAGTGGAAAAAATGGATAAGAGAAGACAAGAAAAATGTCTTCCGTTGTTATCTTAAAAGTAATCCTAAGCTATATTTAATAGAACAAATCGAGGACTTGCTAATCAAGCGGGATTGATTTTAAAGAAAGGCTAGATTTTTCAGGCCACGAAAAACTAGGAATACGTAGACAGATGAATAGTGGAGAATATAATCCAAGATAGCCCCCTAAATGAGTTGAGATTCTAAATATTGAAAACCAAAACATAACTTATCCTGTAACATATCCATGATACGGATATGTGAAATGTATATATGTTCATAAAATGTTCATAATGTTCATAGAATGTTCATGCGCATAGGAATCCCAAAATGCACGAAACACTGACGACTCTCTTGGTTCAGGTACGAAACTTTTATTACCTTCTTTAAGTTTAGGTTTTCAACACGAGGAGAGAGAGACACAATTTTTCTATGCTGACTGTTCGTCCATCGTCAGCTCTCTACATACTGACTCAACCAATGCGCGTGCACACCCCCTCAGACCATAACTGGACTGGCCTCATCCAGGTCTGAAAAATCAACTCGCTTCGTCTAAGTCCGAATTTCAACTCACTGCTTTTATTCAAAATCATTAAGAATCCCAGCCCATCGCTTCCGAGCATGACGTCAATCACATCACCAGTCCTATTTCTTATCTGGGGTGTTTATTGTGACATCTGTGATTGTCACATCCTCCCTGCACGCGTGTGAACACCTGTGTTAATGTCTGCACCTAACCATGCACTAAGCCGAATGGTTCTAAGCCTAACTAAACTGAAAGATAAGATATATAAAACGAAAAATGATAATATAAAAAAATCCTTCCGCAATTATATAACAATCCCAGCATCACAAGAAGACTTAGAAAATGTAGAATTGATAAAAAATCATGAAAACTACTTTACCATGGCTAAATAATCAAGACCAAGAAAAGATCAATGTAGAGACTGAAAAAAGTAAATAAATTATAGGAATATATCCCAACGGACAACATAAACTAACTGAATGATTTAATCTATGCTGGATAAAAACTAGTAGGTGATAAAATAGATCCTACCAAAAGGACTCTGATCAGAAATAAGAAACTTTAATGGGAAATGAAGATAGGACAAATAATGAAGTCACTACAACAAACAAAACTATAAAATAAAACGCATAGAAACCCAACGAAATGAAAAGATCCTCAAAAGACAGTAGCCACAAAAATATGGCAACACAATTAGAAGAAATAAACCAACCGATATTGGCGAAAGAAAAAGACACAAAAGACATCGGGATAGGGTCATACAATACCAACAAAACAAAGCATACAAAATTAACTAATAAAATTCGAACAAAAAGTTGGTGGATATGGCACAAGGGTAAATCATTACCTGGATGCAACAGAAACAAAACAATTTTGGAGTAAAATAGGGAAACGGAAAGACGATAACAGTGTAATCAAGGATGATAATTAATTATATTAGTTAATCATTTTATTTGAAGAGATAAATTCTAAGTAAGATAAACTCTTTCAATGGAAGCGCAAGTCGCGAAGGTCAAATGGTGCACTTGTCGCACGCGTGGCAGGATAGTGAGTCGATTGGTTGTTTTGGAAATCACCTTGGACAATATTTTGGAGATTTTTTCAGAAATCGTTGTTGTAATGGGCAGATATTAAAAACTGAATATTCTGTGGCCTGATTTTGGAGAAGATTAATTCAAATTAAATAAAAGATAAAGACACACGTTCTTATATCATTAGTGAATGAAACAATTAAGATATATGATAAAATCAGAAGATTTTTGAACGTTAGTGAATTTAGCAGTCGAGTTGAGAGGTGAGAGTCGGAGACAGGCGAGAGTTTAAAAACTCAAAACCTTGCGGGAAGTGTTTATCGGTGGGGGGGGGGAAAAGAGTAATCGGTATCTTGTTTGTCAATCCCCCATGAATCTCTCTGAGTTTCTTTGTATGAACTAAATATCTTTCACACTGTCTTTCTCTCGAGTTACGATGGCTGAAATGTTGCACGATAACAACGAGTCAATTTTTACTTTGTGAAATATAACATCGATGTGTATTTATGATCCCGTAACGTAATAGCGGAAAAGCAGTATGAATAAATAATATGAAAAGAATTATAAGAACTCGAAGAAGGCAACGAGGTGAATATACACGTGGACTTATTTTGAACAATTCTCAAGAAAATAGCAAATAAGAAAAGTCTGGTTCATGTTGAACTATATGGATTCTAGTTTTAAAAATTCATGTCCATCCATGATATAGTGGTATTACAACTTAGTAAATGTCTACAAGAAACAAACTTAAACGAATGGATGAACAAATGGAAAACTACACTGATAGAGAAAGCCCTTATCCCCCCCACCACAAAAGGGGGATAATCTCCAGCAACTATCAACTGATATGTTGTTTAAATATGACTTGGAAAATTTTTATCACAACGATTAAGAAAAATTCTAATTCTCTCAGGTATGCCGCGTACTATTCCCTGGAAAATAAAAATGATGCCACAGACTATCACAAAGTCTGGTCCTCTGGCCGAGATTCGGTGATCTGTTTGTATCTCAAAATCCCAAAGAATTTTCAGCGTTCCATTCTACAGGGCGGATTCTGCAATATGGTCAAATTCCAATCTCTTGCTCTTGTGTGTAATTATATCTCCTTTTCGAGTTTTTCATGGAAGCGTTATCCGATGGTTTTGCACTGAATATTGAGTGACATTAAGTCTCCTCAAGTCTCCAAGACTTGAGACTTCAGTATTCTGGGTGATCTCAAAAATGGTTTAGTCCGGATGGTCTCAAATCGTCTTCTAATTTCTCTTTTCCAACTATTAATATTATTTACACCGTTTTCGAGTTTCCCACGACACCTTTAGCCGATAGTTTCTCACTGGCGTTTGAGTGATAGCAAGTCTACTCAAGTCTCCAGTACTCTTGTCAGTATTCTGGCCGATCTGAATAATACAATAGTGTGGATGGCCTCTACTCGTCCTGTTACTTCAAAGTTCTCCAGTCCTTGTACCAATCCTTTAGTGACTGTACCAAATGTACCAATTACAATTGGTATAGTCTTTGTAAACTTTCCCACCGGAAGTAACGGATTTTTCCACTTAAATCTGATTGCTAGTTACCTTTGGTATCCATGACTCTTTTGAGTATTTTAACGGATCTTAAAAATGCTATGGTCCGTATAGTCTCCATTCTTTCTTAAATTTCCAATTTCTCTCTTGAAAAAATTATATCGTTTGTTTTTTGGGGGGTTTTTATATCGTAACATCATAACTCGACTCAGATCACAAGCAATTACTCACTTAGAAATGTTGGAAACTGCAAGGCAAAATACATACATACATGTAACGTAATGACCAAGAGATTGAGTTTAGTTAGGCTGAGAACCTTTCGGCTCAGCACATGGGTTAGTTAGGTGCAAACCTACATGTAGGTGGTAACGCTCGCGCGGGGCGGACGTGCCACTCACAGATGTCACAATAGCCCGAGATGACGGAACGGGGTGACAGGGTGTGAGTGACACCACGCACCGGAAGCGCGCAGAGGTTTGTGGGAGATTTGAAGAAAGTTAGAGAGTTGAATACTAGACGCCAAACGAATAGGATCGACTTTTGGAGCTCGCAGACGCGAGGCGAACTTGCGCCCTATGGGGACCGCTCGAGATGGGGGCAAAATGAATAAGACAGCATAGCAAGATTGTGTCTCTCCTTATATCGAAACCTTTAACTCAAAGTTAATAAAAAGGTTTCGTACCTGAACAAGAAGTGGCTACGTGTTTTCGAATTTCGAGATTCCTATGTTCTTTATATGTTCTATGTTACGTATATATGTAATGAACGTCCCATGTACATTTCGCAAATAGCCGTATTTACCTATTGTACATACATACGTACATGAAAATATATTTTGCCAGAAAGACATTGAATACAATAAGTGTATACTCGACGGTGGGATAAGAACCTCCCTTCTCCACCAAATACGAAGAAGGTTTTGAAGTGCATCCCGTTATAGAGTTCTGAGAAATGTAGAGTATCGCTTTACTGCCATTTTTCCCTGGTCGACTCTGACCTGGAGTGGTAAGATGTGTTAGAGTACCTTCTATGGGCCTATTGGATGGTTTGGGGGTGGGTTATCTAACGGTGTACAAGACGTTTATAAATGGGTAGTAAGTATTTATGAACTTGTCCGTCAATAGCAGCAGGACATCGGCCAATCAGCAATGACTAGAGTATATTTGAGTTGAGGCATATTTATTTATGCTGACAAGACGTACCGTTTTTATTTAGAACCCCACAACTGCATGACAAGATGGCTACCGAAATTCTAAAAGGGTCAAATAGATCTATTTGAAAAACAATAATATGAAATAAGAATGTGTGAAACCACATAAATATTAGTAAACAAATGATTATCATCATCGTCTTGTGGTGCTACCAGCACGGATATCCCTGACCCTCTCTCGCCACTCCTCTCTATCGTTTATCGTTTCTACTTGGTCCACCAGGATACATCCCGTATCCTCGAAGAGCTGCTGTATATAGGTTCGAAATTGGTCGCGCTGTTTTTGCTCGGCTATGTCAGGGGATCCATTGGAGAACATCACTTATGAGCTCGTCCCCGCTTCTCCAGCAGTATCCGGCATGTCTGGTTCGTCTAACTTAGATAGTTTTCGTGATGGGAGGTGGGTGGTCGTACAGCTGCTGCATTAGGTGGTGTTGCCTCAGGGTCTTATTCAAAATTATTCGCAGCATTCTTGTGTAGTTACCGTCAAGCTTCTTCTCCATCCGTTTAGTTCGCGTCCATGTAGTGCATCCATATAGCAGTATCGACACGTTGGATTAAGAACAGTTTGCAAAAGCTATAATTATTTTAAGATTGCTATCATTAGTTGAAAACATACAGTAAGTTGTTGGCGACCGTAGTCGAGAGCGACCACAAGGCTCCCTTTACACCAGGTGTAGGGGAGGACGCAACTCCTTTCCCTGGATTGCTCCACTTTACCCTTGATACTTACCTTATACTGCTGATTGTTAAGCAAGGAGGTATTAAGTACCATTTTTAAAGTCTATGGTATGACGTGACATGGGATTGAACCCAGGTCTCCCAGAACACTCTACCCACTAAATTGCGGCGTATTAGCCGACCTCAGGATTCTTAGCCCAAAATCCTGGTTTAGACCTTTACCGACTAGAGGTCCCCTAACCAAACACAGAAGGCTACTGTGGCAGTCCGGTTAGTGTTTACAAACAATGTATCAGCAGTTGAAAACGGCCAGTGATATAGCATTGATATTATACTAATTTTTTTTTCAGAGTTTTATTATCTTTATATCAACCTCTGTGTTGAATTGTTAAATAGGTTTAGCAAACAGGAGTTGAAGTTTGGTAGGGCACCTCGAGTACTGCAATGGTTAGCAAGCTCGATTAGCAAACCTACATGAGTGAGTTCAAATCTCACTGAGTACCTCTTTCATATGGCCTTGTCCCACATCTAGCCAAACATATTAGTAAATTACCAAGAGTTTAAGTTTGGTTAGATTTGATTGGCTTGTGTTTAATGACATATCAATTCTTGTAGGAAATTTAATGCCAAATCCTGAAAAAAAATCGAACATGGAGCTGGGGTAGAGGTGGGGAAGTTCAATATCGTTCCAAGGGTATTAACCCGAAAGTGAATATAATAGCAAGATAAATATATATATATATATATTTATAGAGAATTAACTTAAATCGCGAGTCGAAAATCTTCTACTAAAGTTTCACCTTAACGGATCATCAGGAAGCCTAATCTTGACTCGAGTCGAGATTAGGCTTCCTGATGATCCGTTAAGGTGAAAGTTTTGTAGAAGATTTTCTACTCACGATTAAAGTTAATTCTATAATTGGCTCCATTGTATTGTTTTATTTGTAATTATAGCATTGCAGCATTCGCGGAGGGGTTTTTGGTTTTCTTTTGACCACTGACTGCATACCCATTGATTTTTTTCAAAGAGTCGTACGAGGTTGGCCTTTTCTTTCTTTTTTACCCAAAAAACTTTTTTTCTTTTTCCCCTGGGCGGTGATTCGAGGTACTATTATCTCTTGTTCCTGACCAGGGTTTTTTTGTTTTTTCCGATACCGTGAATACTGGTAGATATTAGATTAGTAAATATATATATATATATATATATATATATATATATATATATATATATATATAATACTTAAAAAAAATCATTTTTTTTAAATCAAAAATTAACAACTAACCGGTTTTGGTCCTCACTGATCACCACTGAATTGAGGACAACGATTAAGAAAGGATAAAGAGCAGGGACTGTGTAATGTAGAAGAGGAAGAAAAAAATGCTAGTTGACTTGAAAAGGGAGGGGTAAATGAGATAGTAATCAAATTAAAACCCAATAAACATCCCGTCTGTTTACAGAGGGAATGATTTTGGGTGAGAATATGAATGGTCTCAAGAAACTTCAGATGAAAGTCCGAATGGGACTTAGAATAGTTAACAAGTCCTCACTGTAAGACGGGGCACATTTACGGATATTTATGTGATGTTCTGCAATTGAAAACCCCTATTTTGGGGAGTACATGCTGTTTAATTCTCGAATCCAGACGTTGATTGTATTGTAAACCGCAAACACATCTAAAAGAATAAATGAAAGAACTACTAAGTTGACGGGGGGGGGGAACGTCTTTTCGATCAAATCTCAAAACAGCCCGCGTACGGCAAAACCACACATAAAACCATAGCACTCACGTACACAAGCAGGGATCTGGTTGACAAATCATTAACATGAACAAGCTGAGGTAACCTGAGATATATCCTGTTTAGTTGTACAATTTTATTTTTTTTTTAATTTTTTAATTATTCTCTTTTTAAGTATAATAAAATTTAGTACCCCGCGTAAGATATATATATATATATATATATATATATATATAAGATTTGTAAGCGAATAGTTTATAGGTAAGATTTTCAATGAACTAAATTTCATTTGTTTGCACCCATTCATTTATTTGTCCTTATGGCATATAACCTCTTGTGGGTTAATCAATGCCAAATCCGATTTATAAATATTTTTCTGTTGAATATATATGGTAGGTTGAGTTTTATGGCATATCAAACCTGAGGGTTATTTAATGCCTAATCATTTTAGCATATAGATGATTTGTAAACGAATAATTTTTAAACAACTTTAAACGATCCTCAGGACCTTTGTTTGTACAGTTAAATGGTTACAAATATCTTTATCTCACAGTCATAATTTCAGTGAATATTAATTATTTGTTTGTACACAGTTGAATGGTTTCAAATATTTTTCACACTAATGTAATATAATGGCCGAGGGATTTCGTTTCATGCCTTTGGGTTTAGTTTGGCTGAGAACCTTTCGGCTCAGTGCATGGGTTACTTAGGTGCAACATTAACACATGTGTTCACACGCTCGCGCAGAGCGGACGTGTCACTCAGAGATGTCACCATAGCCCGAGATGGAAAACGGGGTTACAGAGTGCGAATGACGTCACGCACAGGAAGCGCGCGGAGGATTTGGGGGGATTTTGAAAAAGTCAGTTAGTAGAGTTGAGACTAGACACTGGACGAGACGGTTGACTTTCGCTTGCTCGCGGGGGTCTTGGGCAGGTGTCACACGAGATGGTGGGGGGGACAGATGAAAAAAGCCGGAATCGAAAGATTGTGCCTCTCTCTCATGTCGAAAAACCTTTAAACTCAAAGGTAATAAAAAGTTTCTTACCTGAACTGAGAAGCCGTAAGTGTTTTTCGTGTTTCGAGATCCCTATGTTCGATGTTATATATATGAACATTATAGGTCCATTTCATACATAGCCGTATCTGGCTATAGCACTCTAAAACTTATATTTGCAAACACTTTTTTTTTCAAGCATGGCTATTTAACAATAATTATTGTATTCAACGCCTTTTATTCAAGCGGTTTCAAGTATTGCTATATAATGAAAATAGTTCAGTTTTCCCACTCAGTTAAACGTTTCCAAGTATTCCTAGCGAACACGAAAAATTCTTTTAATTTGTAATAATTTATTTGCACACAGTTAAATGGTTTTAAGCATCGTGATTTAACCCTAACTCTTAAAATTAACATCAGTCATTTGTTTTCACGCAGTTGAATTGATGAATGATTCTAATTCACCCATAGATGAAACCCTTAGAAGAATTACTATTCCGGATGTGGGAGTAATTGTAATGAATTGGTACTCTATCTTTGTCAGAGCCCTAGAACTAGAGTCTCACTATCAGATTGTTTAGTGTCATATCAGGACACTCATTTGGGGTGTGTTACCCATCTTCCGAGTTGCACTTGGTGTATTCTCCACCCCACTACAACTGGCTAGGCACGTATTTGAGTTGGTAATATCTGTGGCATTCATCTGAAGTTACGGTTAGTAATGTATATTGATTGTTAGAGTTACGGTCTTCTGGTTGATCACTCTGTGTTAAAGGTTTGGATTTTAGCGCTACCGTTTAAATCGACACAACGTTTTCTAAAGATATTTTCAGGTTTAAAAGGTCGACTCCAATGCTGCAAATTTACAGTAGGTGGGAAAGACTAAATAACTCAAGAAAGTTTGACATGTTGGATAACTAACTAACTAACAAACTAATTAACTAACTAACTAATAGCTCTGTATAAACTTTATTAGTAATATTGGATATCATATTTGGGGCTATAGAATACACTGACAGTACCCCAGCAGAGGGGTAATACCCCCACCCCCAATGAGTGTCCTGGATATTACACTAAACAATCTGATGTTGAGGTTCAAGTAATACTGAGTCTTTGTTGAATACGGAGCACCCCTTCATTACCATTGCTCCCAGGTCAACTCTGGATCGACGTAGTAGCACCTTATAGGACCCTATCTATGGGTTAAATAGAGCTAACAACAAACTTCTACTAAACTGAAACCGTACTTACATTTAAACTGCGTACTTAGGCTAAACTGAAGTATTTGAAATAGAACTGTTTTTTGCATTGAAACAGTATTACCACTAAACTGAATTGTTTATCATACAACTGATTTGACATTTAAATGTGTGTAAACAAAATCTGTACCTATACTCAATTGAGTTAGCTGAATTAGAACTGCTTGACTAAACTGAATAGCTTGAAATAGAAATGTTTTTCATAATTAAACTGTGTATTCATGCTAAACTGAATTATTTGAAATAGAAATGATTATTTACATAAAAATGGATTTAGCGTTAAATAACCTACAAAGGTTGATATGCCATAAACCCAACCAACCAACCAATCGATATTATATAACTGTGCAAATTACTTGTATTTATGTAATGCAACGGTTCTCAACTAGATGTTTGTAATACTAAATCACTAAATAGATGTTTGTACCGCCACGCTTTTCGGCAGAACCTTTTAGTGGTATGCCTTAAGTTTCAGCTGGGCCCCCGTTGTATTCTAACCGTGAGAAAAAGTGGCGAACATACAAAACACTGTCTTTGTTCGCTACGACACATCTTTGTAGTCGTCGAGCAGAGAGAAACAGAGTATGAAAAATGAGTCAACTGCTTTATGATTGACAGATAGAAACAAACAGCTCTGAGAAGAGAGAGAGCAGACACAGACTTTGATAATATCTTTCTCGTTTTATGTTGTAGGTCTTACAAGTGGTTTTTCGGAGTTTTGTCTTCACAGCGAGGGTGGGTCCCGTTAGCGTAGCTCACTTGAAATGGGTGCTGTAATTTTCGGCCGTCTTCACATCGCCACGTCTAGTGTCCAGCTGACTTTCTTGTTTTCTATCCCACGTCCATTTAACGGCTCCGCTGCTTATTTGAGTCAATCAGAATTCGTCGCCAAATTGCTGTTGGTGTATTTCTATTTTGAACCTGGGCGTCCGCTGCTAGCCTGATCTTGACTTGGGAAACCTCTAAGACTAGCTAGGAAACAATCTATTACTAAAACTAACGTCACTAATTATATTACATTAAGAATTGTTACTTGAAGCTATAATTGTGTATATTGAATTATTATGATTAGTTACTTAAACTATATAAGTTCTTAAACCTGAAAGTATTAGCAGTAAATAGGAATAATTAAAACTAAACAACTGTGTGCAAATTATTTTAATTAAAAGCAGTTACTAGTAATAAGGAATTATAATTATCTTAAACCATAAACGTTTTTAAAATACTTGAAATTATAATATTAGATAAGAATGCTTGAAACCATATAACTATGTGCAAGCAAATGATTAATATTATTAAATAGGAATGTTTAATGAAAAGCTTATAATTTTATGTAAATTGCTAATATTAAGAATAGATATTTAGATATATATATATATATTTTTTTTTACCAATATTTATCATCATTTGTTACTTAAAACCTTATATAAATGCTTGAAAAAATGACTGCTGGAGAACCAACCAACCAACCAACCAACCAAAAAAAAAATAAACAAAAATAAAAAAAAAACAAAAAACGAACAAACAAACTAGCAACTATGCTCAAGATAACAGAAATATAGTAAAATAGAATCACGCAATATTCTTTTTTAAGAAAAAGAATCACTTGCTCATTGTTATAATTGCTTGATATGTTATTTAATTTTAGCAGATTTCTTCTGGAGAAATTCAAGCCGACCAGACATTTCTGATTTGTTTCATGATTAATTCATTTATTTATTTCGTTTCAGTGCAGAAAGTTGTTGTTTCTTATCCATTCTTGATCGCGTGAAAGCGCGAGAAAATTGTGTTCTTAGGGGGAAGCACGTGCACGACATATAGAAGAAAAGGACATTTTGAGAAATAAGGTTTTTTGGTTATTAGGTGAGTAAATCAATAAAAAAAAGGGCCAAAAACGTGGAAATTTCAGCAACGCTCAATCTCAAACCAATTAGATAATCCAAAAATGAAATGCCCTATATACATAAAACAGATTTCCTAATCACGCACACACACACACACGCATGCATGTGAGCATACACATACATATATGTATGTATATTGTATCTAAAATATGTTAGTACATTTATATAAATCGCAAAATTATAGACGTATATATACACAAGCACACATAAAACACGTACACAATATATATATATATATATATATATATATATATATATAGATATATGCAAGCACACATACAAACACACGCGTACAATATATATATACATATATATATATATATATATATATATAGAGAGAGAGAGAGAGATAAATACATATTGGTATACTATAAATATGTAAATTCTTATAACTCACACGTACACATACACAGAAGCACACACACACACACACACACACACACACACACACATATATATATATATATAGAGAGAGAGAGAGAGAGAGAAAGACGAACATATTGATATACTATAAATATGTAAATTTCTATAACTCAAACACACACAGACACGCACACACACAAATATATATATATATATATATATATATATATATATATATATATATATATATATATATTATAAGAGTGTTGGTTGTCACTAAATCATTATATTCACAGTCTATATTCCATGAATTATATATATATATACGAATCTTTTTATATATGATAAATATTTATTGTACATGGTTTGTTGAATACACCTGAACATCGCCGTAAATTAAATGATATAGATATTAATATGTACACATCCAACTCAATTATGACAATCTATTTTATATGAATGTGAATTCACAGGTGCGCAAATAAACACCTACAAGTTTGCGCATGCATCGAAATACACTTTACATAAAAGAAGAAGTCACGCAGGGTGGTTATTGTCACAGAGTGTGCACTATGCAACCGTGCAGAACCCATTTATCAGTTGTTAGTAGTATTAAAACATTTATGAAGCTATTCCGTAAAACTGAATAACGCTTAACAGTTATTTACTATACTAAACATATCGGGCCATTTTTCTCATCTTGTCTTCATATGCATTTGATACTTCTCTGGCGTTCTTCATAAGTCTTTTACCATATTTACCCAACCCCTCCGCTCGGGCAGGATATGACACAAGGTCAATTTTTAAGCGGAGTTTAACAGGTTTGAATTCAGAGTTTTCCTTCTCCTAGACTAGTTGCCTCACCAAGGCTGAAGAACATTGTCTGCCCTACTATTTACCCATAGCTGGAGGGAGAATAATTGGATTCATACCTTTCCCAAGGGTATTAGTGCAATGTGAAATGCAATCAGTCTCGTCCAGGATTTGAACCCGTCTCGCCGGGTCCATTTCCTACGACGATAACAATTACTCCACGGGCACCTCCTTCATGAATCTTTTACCTGTTTTTTTCATCCATCATCATCATCATCAAGGTGTGATGACAACCAGGATTCCTTTGCCACGTTCATTTGAAGTCATCCACCCCAATTGGCAATCGTTTTTGAAAAGTCATCCAGACGTTACCCAGTGTCCGCACAGAACTAATGTATTCACCTACCTATCTTTGCAAGCTGTATGTGATAGAAGGTCAATACTTAAGAGGAGTTTAATTGGTTGGAATTCAGTGTTTTTCCTTCTCCTTGACCAGTTGCCATACCATTGTTAAAAAGCCCATTCTGCCCAACTATTTACCCATGGCTGAAGATAGAATAGTTGGTTGCATTCCTTTCCCAAGGGTATTAACTCAATGTGAAATGCAAACAGCCTCGTCCAAGTTTTGAAATCGGATTGCATTGTCCATTTGTCACTAACATAACCATGGCAACATGAACATCTCCATTTTATCTATCCATTCGCTGCGACACAAAGTCTGATTTCAAGCGGAGTTTAACAGCTTTGAATTCAGAATTTTCCTTCTCCTTGACCAGTTGCCATACTAAGCGCTGTCTACTCAACAATTTACGCATAGCTGAAGGGAGAAAATTGGATTCTTAACTTTCCCTAGGGTATATATGCTAAGAAAAATGAAAATTGTCTCGTCGTGGATTTGAACTCGTCTTTTCATATACATTTCCTGACGAATGTAGATTTTTGCTGATCGATGTCCAGTGTAGCCATGAAAAGAAAAATGTCATCCTAATATTCTACACCCATTCCCAACATGTCGTCCTAGATGAGAGATAAGTGGCTGTACAACTTCTGTTTTGTTGGGTATTACTTTTTGAATTTGTTCAAAATAACACGCAACATCTTTGCGTAATTTCTATCTCGCTTTTTCTCCAAGAGTTTCAGGATGTTCAAGTGGTGAAACCATAATTTTTTCAATTCTTCTTTATGCTTTCTGGTAATGGTTAACTAACTTTAAAGATGAATATATATACATATATACATATATATATATTCTCACTTACTTCCACAAGGTTGTCTAACAAAATGCACTCCAGAAGAATTTAATAATTCTTGTATAGCGTTTTGGCACATTTAAACGGATCGTGTAAAAAATGTTTATATAACAATAGATACGCTCCCTAACCGGGGGTTGAGCACTATGGCGAAGGAATTAATGGCTGCCGCCTGCATTGTGCAAAGCTCTTCTTACGAAATGAGGTCTGTGTGATCCGATATCACAAAGTGTAAACAAACGAAAGCTAATATATATGCGTTTGGGACATTGGTCTAATGAGTACAGTGTTCACCAATGGCCCAGGATACCGGGGTTCAATCCTAGGTCGAGTCATACTAAAGACACAAAAAATGGTACTTCATGCCACTTTTTTTAACACTTAGCATTATAAGGTAGGGATCAAGGGTAAAACAGAGCAATCCAGTGAAGGCAGTACCGCCCTCCCGATTCTCTGCACAGGGGTAAGACCCCTCCCCAATCGAGTCTCCTGATATGTCACTAAAAAATCTTATGATGAGGTTTCACCAATGCTGGACGTTTGGGGAATTCTGAGTACCTCTTCGAAACCATCACCCCAAGTCAACTCTGGACAGGAGTGGCAGCACCTTATAGGGTCCTATCTATGGCTCAAGTTGATCTAAGTTGTTGTTTAGTTACGCTAAACTGAATTGTTTGATAGAGGACTCTTTTTACATCTAAACAGCTTACTAATTCTAAACTGAATTATTTGAAATAGAACTGTTTTAATGCTTTATTGAACTTTTTTGCCATTTAACAGAGCAGTTTTGACATTTAACAGAGTAAATAAAAACTATGCTTATACTAAACTGAATTATTTGAAATAGAACTATTTTGATATTGAAACTGTGTATTTAATCTAAAATAAATTGTTTGAAATAGAACTGTGTTTTGACATTAAAACTCTGTACTTACACTAAACGGAATTGTTCGCAATAGAACTGTTTATATGTTAATAGTGGGTTTTTCATTAAATAACCTACAATGGTTGATAAGTCATAAAACCAAACCAAACTATATCATATATATTTACTATATATGTATAAAAAGGATTTTGCATTAAATAATCTTCAATAGTTGATATGCCATAAAACACTACCAAACTAAATCATATATATTTATTTTATATGTATAAACAGGATTTGGCTTTGAATAACTTGTAATGGTTGAGATGCCATAAAAGTAAACCAGACTTAAACTGAACCGTCAGTATCAGATGCAGCTTAGTGATATACTCAGGAAACCCTTTGGTTAGATGGTTCTAACACCTCTGCCGATTCCTAAAACCCCTCAAATGGGTAGCAAATGTATTAAAATATGTCTTAATTATCAAGGGTTTTGCTGTGGAAGCGTATTTATGTATGGAAGCAGTCAATAAGATATTTATCGAAAGAATTACCTGTGTCTAAGCTGTCGATGCTTTTCTGTGTATAAATAAACCATTACAAGTTGGATAGCAACTTCTTTTGTAAGTAGACGGATACTTCAATAATGTTAAAACACTTCAATTCAAAAATAGGTTCGCTTGACAGAAATATCGTCCACCCATTTCTCTTTTATTTTTTTTTTTGGTGGAGGGACAGATTTAATTGTCAAAGACGTAAACACGCAGCCTGATTATTTTTTCATTTTTTTTTTAAACTGTTGTTTTATTTCTGAAAACCGCATCAAAGACATTTATTTATTAACGTAATGGTAGACAGTAAATATGGCACGATGTTTATGACGGATAGAAGAAGAAGAAGAAGAAGAAGAAGAAGAAGAAGAAGAAGAAGAAGAAGAAGGTCACTGACTTGAAGATGATTGGAGTCATACGATCACGAAACGATACTCTGTGTCTGTCGATTTTGTTGTTTGCGTTGTTTCCCTTGGCTTTTTACGGAAAACAAGACTGTTCTTTAATCAGCAAGAAGTGTTTAAACAAAGGCAAAAAGCTGTCTAGATGTTTGTAAAGACTTTTAAATGCCAAATGGTGAAATTGTTTTTAAAACTTCGTAAGTTTAATTAGGTTGAAATTTTAGTTTTCATTAGCAGCAGAAAAACTAACAAAGTAAAACATAAAGAAAATTAAAATCAATAAGAATAATAATGCCATTCACACGATTCCTGAAAAAAATCATCTTATCAGATTAACTGTTCTTATAATATAAGGATTCTCTGACCCTAATCTTTAGATTTTTTTTACGGCTGGGGCTGTAGAATATGCATCTCTGCAGAGGGATAAGACCCTCTCCAACGAATGTCCTAGATATAACACTAAATGATTTGATGGTGAGGTTCCAGTAATGCGGGACCTTTATAGAATGCTGAGCACCCCTTCATTGCCATCACTCTCATGTCCTCTCTGGCTCACAGTGGTAGCACCTGATATGGTTCTAATTATGGGTCATATAGAACTAAACTGCGTACTTATGCTAAACTGAATTACTTTGAAGAGAACTGTTTTTGACATTGAAACTGTACTTACTCTAACCTGAGTTGTTTGAAATAGAACTTTTTTTCGTATAAAAATGGATTTTGCATATTATAAACTGCAAAGATTGATATGACATCGAACCAAAATAACCAAACCTTTTTTACTTAATACTTTTAAGCAATAATTATATTCTGATTTTAGCCACGATTAATTTCCCAGAAAAAAATTACCATACGATGTATTTACAACACGATACATTTATCGACGATGAATTAAACCCACGATGAATTTTCCGCGAGGGATTTACCGGATAAGGGTACAAATATTCAGCCCCGAGTTAAGAATTTTTATCAAAAATATTGTATTAGTATAGCGTTTATTGTAAGGCTAACAGCAACAAATAAATGAATTAATATTTCGTTTAATTCTAACTATTTATTCATCAACACGTGAAACAATTAATAACAATATACAGTCCATCCTGAGTATGAAGTTGAGTTTAAGGGCGCTGAAGAAGATAGCTGGTATTTTGGGGTTGTCTTTCAAAGAGCATTTAACGTCCCCGCCTCACTGAACGTCTGGTGGAATCTGTCTGACTGGATTTTGGATTTTTGCGCCAAGACTTCTGGGCTCTTCACGTGATTAGCATACCCAGTCACAGCGAGCCTCTCCCTCTCTCACTCCATACACAGGAATTACCATTATACTAACCCACCAATGGTAATATTTAAATGTGATTAAATATGTACTGTGTCATATGAGGCAGATTTGTTCATATCTGGAAGTAGATATACGATTATAGCGGTTTCCCGAACACTATATTTTTTAGGCACACAAATGAATTACGAAACTTTGCTTTAACAACACAACAACGAAGGGTTTTTATTTGCAGCTTTGAATATTTGGTTTGCTTTTGGTGCAGCAAGACTCGTGGAGTTTAGGCTTGTTAGTGTTGGAGACGAAATGGCTTAGCGGGATGTTGAGATGGCAGCGTGTTGTTGGATGTGTGAGGGATGTGTTTAAAGTCACCGTGTAGTTTTGTATCTGGTTTTTGGAGGAGAGTCTGCGATATCTCCATGTTGTCGAGAGCGGAGTTACGCTCGGATCGACATAGTCAATTTTTGGGGTGACAAGAAGTGGTGCCAATGGAAGGCATGTTGAATGTTTCTAATTTATGTTCAACTGGGATTTCTCGTAAAGAATCCATAAATTAGATGGTTCCCTTGTTGAGTTTCCATGTTGCTGCTGCTAGTGTTAAAGCCACAGTGAGATGTCCACACTGGGTGGCTTGTTTAACTAAAAAGCATCGCTAAGCAGGGACCACCAGAGGAACGTCTGTTCTGGTCGCCGTCTCACCCGAAGAGACTGGGTTTTGGCCACTCACCAATTTCGCTAGCCGGAAATGAAGGTCCGGGCTGAATAGGATAAGTCATCCTGATTGGGTGAAATTAGGTGTTGAAATAAATTGAGCGCCAAACCAAAATACGAGATTTTCCTCTTCTCTACACGAGGATCATTAAATAAGTTTCAAGACTTTTCTTATGGGCACTTTTATGGATTGTACACACATGAAACTCTAGTCCCCTTCGAAGTAATCTCCTCCAAATGCAATGCACTTGTACCGTTCCAACAATTTCTTCAAGGCCCCATGGAAGTCCTCTTCTGTAAGTGTGTCAATGACCTTCGTCACAGCCTCTTTCATCTCCTCAATTGTCTCATAACGACAGCCTCTGAGCTTAGGGAATAACCAAAAGTCACAGGGAATAAGGTCTCGACTATAGGGACCGTGAGGAACTTTCTTGATTCCCATCTTGGTCAAATAGTCTGTGACAAGGATGGAGTTGGGGACTGGTGTATTGTCCTGGTGAAAATGTCACTGACCCGATTTGAAGAGTGCTGATCACTTCCCTAGGAATCTCTTGCTGAACTCCCTTAAAACCCCAACATAGTAACCCTAACCCTAACCCTTTGGCCAATGAACTCTGGTCTATTGACTTCTTTACTCCTCCCACACCTCTCACCATCCCTCACAGACTCCGTGCCTTCCTTGAATGTCTTATGCCACTCAAAAACTGATGCTCGATTCATGCAAGATGCTCCAAAAGCAGTCTGAAGCATTCCATAGGTTTCTGTGGTATTGTTTACCAGTTTAAAACAGAATTTTATAGCATATCGTTCTTCTAAAGTGTTCTCACGTCCAGATTGCATTTTTGAAATTCACCAGCTGTGACTATCAGGCTTTAGTAGGGTGTATTCCAATTGCTGCTGTAGCTGTTCATTTGAACCTGAAATCATAAAAATTAGTCAGTCATCTCATAAGATGTGTAGCAATAACATAGTCAGTCATCTCATAAGATGTATAGCAATAACATAGTGAACTCTCAAGAGTCTACGACAAATTTTAAAGTCTGTTCAAAAAAAGTCTGGAAACTTATTGAAGGCACCACGAATTAGCGTGTATATAAATTCATTTAGACTTTTAACAACTCTTCTCTTCAAAGCTTTTCCTTTAAACCATATGACGGTGTGCAAATTATTTGTATTAAGAGTAATTAGTTGAAGTTACACTTGTTAACAAAGGATTATCATTGGTTAGTTCAACCATAAAATTGAAGCCCCGTCTGCAGGGGCTGTAGAATACAAAGACTGCGTCTCTCCGGAGTAATAAGATCTTCTCCAACGACGGGCCTAGTCGACTAGAGCTGTAGAATACACTGACTGAATCTCTATAGAGTGGGTAAGACTCCTCCAACGAGAATACACCGACTGCATCTCTGCAGAGGAGTAAGACTCTTCCAAAAAGTGTCCTGTGTATGACACTAAGTTTTATTTGTTGTTGAGACGCCAATCCTGGATATTTAGTGATTATAAATATCCCTTCATTAATCTTAATCCAGGTCCACTCTGACCCAGAGTGACAGTAACTTTTAGGGTCCCATCTTGGGTCAAATAGAACAGTTTAACATTTCAACTGTATGCTGACAAATGACTGGTGTTAAATTGAATTGTAAATGTTATATAGCAAAAATTGGAGCCATTTAACTGTGAGCAAATAAAAATATTTGAGTGGAATACCATAAACCGTTTAGCTGTGCGCCAAAATTGAATTATTGGTATTACATTGCTACGTTTAATATATATGTATAAACTAGAGTTGACATTGAATAACCTGCAAGATTGATATACATGCCGTAAAACCCAAACAACGAAAATAATTCAAACTATAAAATTACTTGAGAAAAGTACAGGATATCATATGACTGTGCGCAAATAAAATATTATTGAATAAGAATATTTACTGGAAACTATATATTTGCATAAGAGTTATTATCAATGATAATAGTTACTTGAAGATATATATTTGCAAAAGAATTATTATTAAAAATGAAACGCAGTTCCTTCCAAGCAGCGGTCGTATCAATACTGCTGTAGGGATGCACTACTTGGACACAAAACGGCTGGAGAAGAAGCTAGACTGCAATTACACGAGAATGCTGCGAGCAATATTGAACAAGTCCTGGTGGCAACACCCCAAAAGGCACCAACTATACGGCCACCTGTCTACCATCGCGAAAACTATCCAAGTTAGACGAACCAGACATGCAGGATACTGCTGGAGAAGCATGGACGTGCTCATAAGTGATGTACTCCTATGGACCCCCACATATGGCCGGGAAAAAGCAGGACGACCAACTCGAACATACATTCAGCAGCTATGTGAGGATACGGGATGTAGCCCTGAAGACCTGCCAGAGGTAATGAACGATAGGGAGAAGCGGCACGACATGATGATGATGAGGATGATGATGCCTCTTGATATAAAGTGTGAGAGTTCGAATCTTGACAGGAAGGTACTCTTTATTTCAAATCATCCTTATTTTAAGAGAATATTACGAGTTACAATGAAGAAAGAGGATGGGAGAAATAATACATTTCAAAAATGAATAATACTTGTGTGAGTCGCTTCTCCAGCAGTGTCCTGCATGTCTGGTGCGTCTATTTTGGATAGTTTTCGCGATGGGAGGCAGGTGGCCGTGTAATTGGTGCCTTGTGGGGTGCTGCCACCAGGAACAAGTCCAAGAGGCATGATGATGTTTATTCATTTTCAAGAAACTTGCGAATTTGACCCTCGTCCCTGCTTCTCCAGCAGTGTCCTGCATGTCTGGTTCGTCTAACCTGGATAGTTTTCGTGATGGAAGGCAGGCGGCCGTATAATTGGAGCCTTGTTGGGTGTTGCTGCCAGGAACAAGTCCAAGAGGCATAATGACGCTTATTCATTTTCAAGAAACAACTATAGAGCAATAAAGGAAAATGACACTGCTTGATAGAGCGATTTTTCAGCAACAAAAACCTTCTTTACATTGTCAACCCGGTTAGCTTTGTGGTAAAAGCCACATATTTAAAATGAATTATGTTTTATTGACGCTTTATGAAACTTTAAGAAATGAGAAAAATCGAAGAAAAATTGATGTTACGAACAAAATGATTGAACAAGGTTGTCATTTGATCCTTGTAATAAAAGAATAAACAAACAATTTTTTACTCAAACTGACTCACGTTTATTCTGGATATTACAAACCTCAAAATAAAGTCTCTTTCGCTTGGCGACTGAAATCAAACTACCTTCACTTTTTGATCTCGCTTTAATTTACTCGTGACTGTCCATAAATGAAATAAGTGCTCATTCCATTCTCACAAGTCAAGTGATAGAAGATTGATATCTGACCTTTCACCTGTTAACCAATCCTGAGGAATGTCCGAAGAATTCTCTTCTAATGAATTGAGCTCTCAGTAGCCTTTATTCGTGAATATGTAAACAAAACTATAGTGATACATATGTGTTAAAAGCCCTCCACTCGTGGTTGTGCAGTAGAATCTCCGGCTGTCGTAAAGTCAACCAGGTTTCGATTCCCGTTTCAAGAATCTTGCGTGTTTGGCCACATTGATGATTTGGGATTCAACGGAACAGTCTGTCTATGGATGACTATATATATATATATATATATATATATATATATATATATATATATAAAGCCGTGTTCAAGAAAAACCCTTCTAGGAGAAGTTAACTTTAGAATCCCAACCGTTAATGCAGGCACACAAATGAGTCTCCGCTGACATGTAGGTAGTCATTGACGGGAAAAGTCTAAGATATTCTAGCATAAAACCTGCAGTTCGCCTTGCGACCGGTTATCTCACTGGACTGTAGCCATGTATTCACAGAGAATTACATAAGTGACGTGTAAGCGTATTTCACTATAATCTATAGGATACACATTTTTTCTAGTCTTAAAATAAGCAATAAAAACATACTTAAGAACATTCTAGAAATTTAGGATCTAAACCGCATTAGCATTTAAATTACATTTTTATATTTTTCAACCAATCAGCTAAAAAACATAGAATAGAACATTCTAGAAAATTAGGATCGGAAGTGAACTAACAGAAAATATTTAGGCTCGAAAATAAAATAGTAAAATACAAATCTGATTGGTCAATAAATGTCTACGTGTCAAAATTTTAGGACGATTCTTTGATCCACCTGTACGATATAAATAACACAGAGTTAGGAAGCCAGACACACAAGACACAAGCTTACACACAAACGAAGACACAGATGAAGACAAGCCACTAAGCCAGTAAAGCAGTAGCCGATACATTCCGACAAATTCCTTTCCTTCCTCAACTAAAGTTCATGAACTCTCTTGAAATGGCCGAGAATTATATTCAAAAGAAAAACCCGACAAACTTTCTTCATCAACGTGACACGCTGTCGCCACAGTCATAAAAACCGCTATAAACTTAATGTAAGTAAATACGACTTATTTACGGACTCTGTTAACATGAACATACACACATCTTTAAACAAATTTATTCTCTTCTTGTCAAACTTTATTTTCCAAAAGGCCATTTACACATCATGTATTTTATTTGTTTTCATATCCTGTTATATGCTTATTAAATTGTTTGTTGTTTAATGTTCGTTGTGTTCTATTCCATTTCCTTTACGCGATTGTAAAGTTTTCTGTTGTATTTGTGGTGGGAATAATTTAGAGAGCAATCGACTGAAATAACCAAATTACATACTCCCCCCACAAATCCAACGACATATGGATGTCTTAACATCTTGTCATCGAAAAATACTGTCAATTTCGATTTCTTTCTCTGCATGATTGTTGTTGATAAGACGTCATGAAACCTGTGGTCACAGACAAGCTTTTATCCTATCAAATATATATATATATAAAATTATATATATTTATTTTATATTATTATATGATTGCTCTATTACAGATATTGAGAACACTCCAAATTATGCTGCATTTGGTCTGGCACAAATACACGAAGTGAGTTAGTGACAAACAACACTGTTATATATATATATATATATATATATATATATATATATATATATATATATAGGTTTGATTAAACAAAATTGAATCCTAATTGTTTTGGAGTGTTTTTCTAATTTTCTTTCAAGAGTCTTTATGGTTTTTTTTGTATTTTTTATGTTACAATTTTGAAATTTGTTTATAATTTCTCCAAAGGTAGTATTTCTTTCATACAGAGTACTTTCAGTTCTTGTCAGAACCATTATAAAAATAATTTTTATGTTACTTTTAAATAAAACTTGTTTACTATTTAAACTAAATTATCATTTCATTTTTGATTTTATTGCTAAAGTGATTTTATTTCTTTAAAAAATGAATACATTTTAAAAAGTGGGAAGGAGGCCTGAAATGTTTTGAGGGGAGGGGAAAAAAGGAAGAGAACAGTGTTATTCAATGTTTTTTTTCTCGGGAGCCCTGACTAGTTCCAATCATCTTCATTTGCTCTTGATAATAAATCCATTCTTTCGTCACCAAAAGCACAAACAGCCACCATAATACCTCATTCACTCTATGGACAGGAGATCTACTTAAAAACTGGATGAGGTGAGATGATATATATACAATTGAAAAAACAGCATGATGGTGGGGATTGGAGAAAAAAGCCCTTAGAGAACAAAAAATAAACCCCGTTTGGTTTCCCTCCCATCCCTCCTCTATGATGTGGAGAGCCGACTTCATTGCTAAAGTGATGCTTGTTTTTATCCCCAAGGTGATCCTAAGCGTTAGTGGCAGTTTATTCTTAAATATTTCTATCGTGAGAAGCAGAATGAAGTTTTTTCTATCTTTTGTAATACGGATTGTTCTATTTTTTACATTTCACAATATTATCACTTGTTTCAAAGTTAATTCTGTTAACAGTGGGTTGTCTAATTATAATATATAAGACTTCTAGGAATCTTAATTTTTTGACATTGTCTCTGTGGAGTATTTCTATTATTAACTAAAATATTTCTAAATGTTGCATTAAGACAATTAGTTGTTTTAGATGTTGCTATATGGAGCTAGAATATATGTATATATTCAATTCTACAGCTTGCGAAAATCACGAAAACACAAGACGCGCTGATGCAAACAACGTAATTCTCCTACCGGAGAATGTAAATTGAATGATGGGCCTTTGAATCAGGTTTACCCCCACAGTATTCACGAGCCCATTGCTGAGCATCAGCGTCCTGGAGACATTCCTTGCAAGCCAAGAATTTAGTGGCCCAAGGGTAATCAGATAGCTACCTGGACAAACTTAGACCAGGAGCTTTCTCTTTACTCACCACCCATCTTGAGGGCCCCATTGATCAACAAATAACATCTTTCAGCGGATTTATATATGACGTTTGTCTCGAGTGCTTTTGTGCAGTAACGCATAAAAAAGATAAAACTGAAGGAAAACGAACCGAATAGATGACGGATATAGAAAGGATTTCAACATGAATGATATGCACGCTGAACCACCTTTCTCGTGTGATTGCGCAAAATCAAGAAACGGTTACTATGACATCAACGGCCGAAAGTAAACGCGTTTTTAAATCACAAAATGCACTAAAATGAAGATGAACGAACGTCCAATGCAATGTCTGCTTTTAGTTGATCTGGTGTATATGTAGATATATATTTCTTTTAAATATCCTGTCTGGTGGCAAAAGCTGCTTGGTAGCGCCAGGAGTGGCAGTACCACCTTAAGCTACCGAAACTGTGTTATCACCCTGGTTCGCGGCTGATGAGGACAGAGTATCGCACGTGCTTTCACACGTTGTATGATGAATATATATATATATATATATATATATATATATATATATATATATATATTTAAGACTACTGGGAGTTGCGCAGATGAAGGTATAACGTCAAATGTAATGATAAAGGAAAAATGTGTTCTAAGATATACTTTTTCTGAACTCATTCAAAAACTTATTTTAAAAATTGTTTTTGCTTTTATTGTTGTTTTTCTATTTGTTTATTTTTTTTGTTTGTTTGAAATGAACCCTAGTAAAATGCAAATGAAAACTTTCCTTCTATTACTGAATACATTCCCAAAACGAAATCAATTGATAATTGAGGCAATTATTAGGAATATCCACACGATTATGATTAAGAAACACTTAGGGTGTTAATAAGGAGATTATGTTATTATTAGGTAAAGAAACAAACAATATGAAACAATTAGATGATGATTAAAAAACATAAAGCAGTAATTTGCAAGATTTTCGGGGGTTTCCTAAAGAGGAAAAATATTTAAAAAATAATCATCTAATTACCCAACAATAGAAGATAGAATATGAATATTAAGAATCCCCATTTTATAAGGAATCGTTTTTCCAAAAATTAATATCAATTTATAAACAGACAAAAAAGAAACGTTATTTTATTCTTTGTGTGTTAATTCGCCTAATTTGTCATCCATTTCACAAATAAACTATATATATATATATATATATATATATATATATATATATATATATATACGTATTTGTATATTTATGTACATATATATATATATATATATATATGAGTACACACACACACACACGCACACCCACACAATCATATATATATATATATATATATATATATATTTAGACAATCATCCCATTTGTCTTCAGTTGTTTAGTTCGATTGATTACTTGAGTGTTAAGGGTACGTCAACTTTTCTGAGGTTATTTCATGCTTCGAGGTTAGGGAATTGTGTTCGTTGTACGTTCGTATGTAGTTTTTTTTTGTGTGTAGTTGTTGCTTGAGCGTTTTTATTTCATTTAGACAATATGTCGTCATCAGTTCTTTTGAATAAAAAAATTACTTACAACCGAACCAACGAAATATGGTTTAAAGTTTATTGTCTCTGTTTAAGTTAACCAAAAAAGAAAGTAAAGGGATAAAGCAGAAAAAAAAACCACAAGTAAAATTCTTGGAAAACGGAAGTAATGTTTACCTTCACTATTCGCGCCCCGGCTTTTATCGGAGAAAAACGACTTATTAAAATTTTTTTTTTTAATTATTGTAATATTTTTGTATAATAAGTATAAAAAACACTCCTGAATCCGAATAAAATACTCTCAGAAAAGTTTAAATCAATTAGTGGTATAAAACTGGAGATTATCGGTTAGGAACAAACATTTACATTTTTATTTATATAGATTGGGGAAGTCTTCAAGATTATTCAGTAGAATAGTTGTGATAACTCCAGCAAAAAATAAAACGTTGTGCATAGAGTTTCAACGTAGTTATTCTAACGTTAACAACATGATGGGGAAGACAAAGGAGTTTAGCGTTGACGAGAGACTGAGAATTATTAACTTCCACAAGTCAGGAATTACTTGCAGCGCTATTTCAAACTGGTTAGCTCTCCGTAGTTCGTAATAAAGAAGTTTAAACCATTTGACACGACAGACAATTTTCTTGGGTGTGGAAAAAAGCCAAATTGTAACAGAGAACTGCACGAAAACATATAAATGTCTTCTAAAAGTCTTATAAAATATAAACCTCAGAGTTATTTTGAAAGACATCGCCAAAAGTTTCGATACGATGAGTATCAGCCCAAGTACTCGCATAATATCACACTGAATAGAAATGTGTTGTGTACTACAGCTGTGTCAAGATGAACCACGAGCATCTCGTATATATAAAAATAGAAGATTATATGTTTATTCTAGACAATAATACTTGTGTGGAGCAGAAGAGCAATTGCACACACGAAGGAGTCATCAGGAGTCGGAAGAGCCAGTGAACAACTGACTTTAGCCAAAATTCGGGAACTTATATAGTTTACAAGTCCCACATGACCTGCAGCAATTCCTCTTTTTCATTGGTTATGGTTACGTCCATGTCTCACTTATTTGTTTTCCATTGATTACAGTTCACGTCCATGTGCTGCTTGTTCCCCATTGGCTACATGACCAAGCCCACGTCTATGGGCTGACGTATCTGCTAACCATTTACCGAGTTCAACCACGTCTATAGGTCAAGGTGATATTCTCATAATCACCTTGTTGATATTATCTCCGGTCGGATGAAACTGTCAACAACGTCAGCCGATACAACACCTGCGGGACATGGTGACATTCCGGCAATCACCCCAATCTTATCAGTATATCTGCCAACAACATCCATTGTGTTCAACACCTGCAGGTTGTTAATATATTATAAATGAATTGTATGGAAAGTGACCCCTCTTTTCAAAAGTTGCCACATTGTTGTTTGGTATAATTTTTCCAAAACGGTCTTGGATTAAGAAAATTGATATGGAGAATGAGCGCTAAGGAATGATGGAAGAAAAATTTAATCATTCATTTGACTTCATATGACTTTCACGGTTTGAGGCAATACCAAGTGACTTTTAAAGTCACATAGAGTCGCATAAGTGACATTTAAGTCTTCACGCAAACCCATGTGACCCCCTGAGAGTCCATGTAAATTTGAGCATTTCAGGTGACTTTTAAGTAAGCATGAAACATCATGTTAGTCCATCTGACTTTAAATATAGACTTCATATGATTCTTAAGGCTTTTTGTGATTTCGTGTGACTCTAAGATTGTCTGGTGACTTTTATGGATTCAATGTGACTTTATGTGATATTTAAGGCTTCCAATGACTCCATGTAACTTTAAAAGATTAAATGAGAGTTAATCTAACTTTTAAGCATTCATGTGACCCCATGTGACTTTTATGACTTAATGTGACTTTTAAGTTGACACGTATCTTCACAAGACTGTAAAAGGCTTCTTGTTACACCTTCTGACTTTAAAGCATTGGCGTGATTTTCAGGCTTCATGTGACTTCATGTAACTTTGAAGGTTACATGTGACTTTTAAGGCTTCCTCCGAATCTTTATAATTTTGATATATTAAATGAGACTTCCTGTGACTTTTAAGCATTCATGTAATTTCATGTGACCGTTTAGAGATCATATGACTCCATGTGAATATTTGGCTCCGATATGATTCATATGACTTTAAAGACATCATGTGACCCAACGTGACTCTCTGGGACTTTGAAGACTTCTTGTGACTTTTAAGACAAGTGTCTTCATATGACTTTAAAAGCTTATTGTTAGTCCATCTTACTTCAAAACCTTGGAGTGGTTTTGCGTTTTAAGGCTTGATGTAACTTCATGTCACTTTGAAGGCTTCTTTTGATTTCATATGACTCCATGTGACTTTGGAAGTTTTACGCCACTCTATGTGACTTTAAACATTTTATGTAACTTGGTGTGAATCAATAAAAATAACACAGTGTCTCTTGTAACTTCATGTGACTTTTAAGTCAACGAGTGATTTTATGCAACTTTTAAGAGGCTTTATTTGACTGTAAACCCTTGAGGTGACTTCATTTGATTTTTTAAGGAGTAAATGTGATTGCATGTGACATTTGTGGTTTCAATGAGCCCTCATGTGAGTTTTAAGCATTCTTTATGGCCTCATGTGACATTTAATTATTCATCTAACTTGGTATGACCCAGCATGAGACTTTTTCGTATTCATTTGATCCTATGAGACTTTTATGCATTAATGTGACTGCATGTGAATACAGTTGAAACCATGGGACTTGAGGTAACTTCATTTGACTTTGTAGGCTGGTGGTGACTTCACGGGATTTTAAGGCTTCATGTGTCTTTGTGTGCATTTGATGGTTTCCTGTAACTTTGACGGTTTCCTGTGATTCTACATGTTGAGTCTTCATGCGTCTTCATGTTGTTATATTTTGACCATCGACTCGGCCCAAAAATGCTATTGCAAGGTGATACACCGGAAGGAAGTGACACATTCCAACGGCCAGTAATCGAAAGAGATCACGTGGGCGGATTAAGGCTTATGATATGGGACAAGGTGAAGGTCCCATTGTTCCACTACAGTGATGCACCGGAAGAGAGTAACCTCTGAACTGCATGACAGTTATTTCCGCTTGATGACGATTAAACATCCGATTTCAAAGATCCAGTAGGCGATCGTGTGGGCGTTGAATTATTATATAATTGAGTTGAGTTGGGTGCCAAAGCAGTTGCCAGTAGAATTCCAGACACCTAGAGACGAGATGTGGTAAGGAAAGCCACACTAGGCCGATGGGGCTTGAAGCCCTGATGAACTGGGGTCCAGAGAAGATGCTGATAAGATGCAGTAAAGAAAGCCAGCATCCAGCAGTGGACCCCAAGACCTCTGGTTGAGCATCTGAGAGAAAAAAGGATCCCGCTCTTCACGAAACCTCACTCGTCGTCACGCTGTGTGCGTTGTCTCGGCCATCGTCTCCTGACATCGAAAAGTTCAAGCCTCATCGACGAACGATCCTAATTCCTCTCCTGACTGCTCCTACTTCACACAAGCGTCCGTCGAGAAAATTAATATATATTGTTATATACAAATTCCGTGTTGTCGTTTGTTTGATCAGAGGGCGGAACGTAACAATGTGACTGTTAAGGCTTTATGTAACAACATGTGACTTTTACAAGTTCATGTGACTTCATGTTACCCATGTGACTTTGAAAGCCATCTGTAATTTTATGTGGCTTTTAAGGCTTCATGTGACTTCATGTCTGTAACTTTGTATGACTCTTAAGGCTTGAGATGACTCACACTGCCTTTAACGTTTAAGGTGATCTCATATGGTTACAAGAGACTTTTAAGCCTTCGTGGGATTTATTGTGACATTAAGGCTTCATATGACTTTTAGGACTTTATGTGAGTTCATGTGACCCCATAGTATTTTTAAAGCTTCATGTGACCTTACGTCTTTGTGTGTCTCCTTCTGACTTTTTGGCTTGATGTTACTTTAAGGTTTAATGCAATTTCATGGGACTTCATTATACATGGGGAACTTTCAATTTCAAATGACTGTTTGAAATGACCACACGCAATATATTTTATCATGTTTACAAGAAAACGTACATTGAAACATTCATATTTAAAGGTGTAGAGAAGAGGAAAATCTCGTATTTTGGGTTGGCGCTCAATTTATTTCAACACTTAATTTCATCCAATCAGGATGACTTATCCTATCCACCCCGGAACTTCATTTCCGGCTAGCAAAACGGGTGAGCGGCCAAACCCAGTCTCTTTGGCTAGAGACGGCGACCAGAACAGACGTTCGTCTGGCCGTCCCTGCTTAGCGATGTTTTTTAACATAGCAACACCAGCAGCAACATGGACGCTCAACGAGGGAACCATCTAATTTATGGATTTCGTACAAGGAATCCCAGTCGAATATGAATTGGATGCATTCAGCATGTCTTCCACAGGCACCACTTCTTGTCACCCCAAAAATTGGCTATGTCCATCCGAGCGTAACTCCGCTCTCGACCCACTAGTTCCCTTTTCACCTCTGGTCCACATTAATGGAGATAACGCAGACTCTCCCCCAAAAATGCCAGATACAAAACTACACGGTGACTCTAAACACAATCCCTCACACGTCCCGCAACACACGCTGCCATCTCAACATCCCGCTAAGCCATTTCTTCTCCAACACCAACAAGCCTAAACTCCACGAGTCTTGCAGCACCAAAAGCAAACCATATTCCATGCTGGAAATAAAAAACTTTCTTTGTTGTGTTGTTAAAGAAAAGTTTCGTAATTCATTTGTGTTGCTTAAAAAATATAGTGTTAGAGAAATAAACAATTTCCCGAAACGCTATAAATGACTGTTTGAAATGACCTCACAGAATATGTTTTATCATGGGTGCAAGAAAACGTACGTTCAAACTTTCATTTTTAAATGACTGTTTGTAATGACCACACTCAATATATTTTATCATGTTTACAAGAAAACGTAGATTGAAACATTCATTTTTAAATACTGTTTGAAATGACCAAACACAATATATTTTATCATTTTCACAAGAAAACATGCATTTAAACTTTTAGTACTTGTGCAAATTTATACAACATAGATAACGTGAAAGAAATTCAAAACTTTTCATATATTTCAATTACTTCTTGAAAATTGCTTTTTGGAGAAAGTCTTGAGAACGAGCAGCCCCATCGGCTGATGTTGTAGAATACGCCAACAGTACCTCTGCGGCAAAATAACACCTCCATATAAGTTTACCGGGTATGACACTAAACTTATAATGAAGCTCCAGTCCTAAAACTTTGGGGAATTTGGAGTACCCCTTCATCGCTATTACTCACAGGTCAACTCTGATATAAAATGATCATACCCATTAGTGTTTCAACCATTTGTTAGTGCAAAAAATTTATTTCCTCTTTCCAGTCGTAATATTTGAAAACTATTAATAATATACGCTATTTTCCTAGGATAAAATAGGATAAGAAAACAGTGTTATGTTTTGACATTTTGACCCAGCCAAAAATACCATTCAAGGTTATGCACCGGAAGGAAGTGACACATTCTAATGGCAGTTATGAGAGGAAATTGCAAGGGCGGAAATTGGCTGATGAAATGGGATGAGGTAAAAAAAGTCCCATTATACTCTCATAGACTGACGCAACGGAAGTGAGTGACCTCTGAACTGCATGACAGTTATTTCCGCTCGATGACAATCACACAGGCCATTGCAAAGATAGCGGAAGTGACACATCCCGATCGCCAGATATCGGAAGAAATTGCGGAGGTGTGGAGGCGTGTCCATATCACTGCATAGGAGTTTGAAGGTAATATAAGGCCGACGAATTGAATAGAAGGAGTACAGTTGAGTTCCGGTTCCAGTACAGGCGAGTAGAGTTGGAGACGGAGAGGGCGAGATGTAGTAAGGAAAGCCAGCACCCGGCAGAGTGGACTCCAGGGCTCCGGTTGTGCAACCCTGGAGAACGAGAAAGACACAACGCTGACGGCCATAATTTTGGGGTCAAAATATTTCAGTTATGTTCGGTCTCCAGCTCCCTCTCACAGTAAAACCACACACAACCTTTTCGAACCCTTACAAATAAAGTGAGAGGTAAATATTTTTATAAAGAAGTCTTCCTGCGTCTTTGTCATTGCGTCTGTCTTCATTATTGTGTCGTTATGATACGGCACATGAGGATATAACAACAGGATAAAACGCCACTTCTAGTTTCACGCAGTCGATTTCCAGGGAAGTTAGGATTCAAGATGTCTTATATCGTATACTAAATCAGCGTTTCATACCTGAAAAAATATTTCTATATTGCTCTTTACTTTTGTTCACAGAGCTCTGTAAAAACTTTACTGATCAAAAATCATTTTTAATCTTACCCATGTAGTATTGATTATATAGTATTGTAGTATTGAAATATAGACAATTACTACCCATGTAGTAGTTGGCGACCATAATCGAGGGCGACCAGAAGGTTCTCTTTTCAATAGCTTCTACACCGAGGTGTAGGAGAGAGCGTTACCCCTTTCCCTGGATTTCTCCACTTTACCCTTGATGCGTACCTTATATTGCTGAGTGTTAAGCAAGGAGGTATCAAGTACCATTTTTAAAGACTTTGGTTTCGGTTTCGGTTTCTTTGTTTAATGGCATATCAACCTTCGTGGGTTATTTAATGCCAAAGCCATTCTCTTAGAAGAACCGTAGTGGTACTATTTAAACCATAGCTGGGAGGAGAAGGGTGTTCATACCCTTCCCACAGGTAGTTGCCCGAAAGTGAACGTAATAGCGCGACTGGAGTATGAACTCGCTCACTACGATTCCGCAGTCCATCGCTTTAACCATTACACCACGTGGACACCACGTGGACACCCCTTAAAGTATGACATGACCTGGGATTGAACCCAGGTCTACCGGACCATTGGCGAACACTTTACCCACTTGGCCAATGTGCCGGTCATATTATATAACATAATAGATTGGTAAGATATATTATTTGTATTTTATATAGCATTCAAATTAAGTGTCTTTATCCATAAACTCATGGAAAATTACAACGAGTCAGTAAGTGTGTCCTAAAGCTATTGAAATCAAAGTCAATCAGTGAACACAGCTCTCACTGTGCGGTTTTAAGAACAAAACATCTCGGAAAGTTAGAAATTAGTTTGTCTCTTAGTGAGAAACGGCTGTCTTGAGTGGTTGAATGATCCATCTTGTTCACTGATGCCCCGTAGGCCGCAGAGTTCGATGAAAGTCACTATAGAAATAAAACACATGAAAATGTAGCGGCGTTTTTATTCTTCATCTCAACAGAGAATAATTTAGAACAACCGGCGATTACGAAAGAAGACAACGAGCAAAAAAAAAAAAAAAGATAAAGGGGAGGGAATGGTCGGGAACGAGCCGAGACTCGAACCTTGCTGGTCATTGACCCACTAGGTGCATTGTGGTTCTAATGATGCAAGCAGTATCACAGACCTAAATCTAGATCCGGGCACGTATGCCAGAATATAGCTTGAACTAGACCGTGAGGCCTAGTGCTATACAAAGGGTGCATAGGAGTCAAAAAAGATGCTCGCCCTCCCGAATGTGGCCCAGCCAAAGCTGGTACCTTTCGGCCTCGAAGGTGCCATTAATCGATACTCTATCCGGCATGAATGGCAGACAGCCGAGCAAAATCCGGGGAAGTATAAGCTGAATGGATATGAAACAATGAAAGATAATTGACAGGGAATGTATATGCAAGTATTCTTTATTTTTATTTCATTTTGAACCAACAAAAATATTTTTTGGAATCAAGTATATTGAGGAATTCACCGAAAGATTATTTCATTCTAAGCTCTCTCGGAAAATCTAGTAGTCATTTTTCTGTAGCCCGACAAGAAACTGTCACATCATTGTGTTGTTCGTTCTTTTGACTTTGTTTATATGGACATATTAAGAGTATTTATTATTAAAACAATAATATCCACTCTTGAAAACATTCCTAACGGAAATGGCCTCTAGAATCAGTCTGCGTTTGGCAATCTAACTCTTTATAATGACTCTTAAAATTATCTGTCTCTCCTATCGATATATATATAAATTTACAAATTGGTAGGCATCTTTTCTATATAAAATGGAATGAGAACACAAGCAGAGAAAATTCCTAAAATAGAAACTTTTTATTCTGAAAAATCATAGGAGGCGCTTGTGACATAACGGTTATCCACGTTGGAAAAAGACTCGAAAACGCGCGTTTCCATCCGGGGATTGACTGATGGTATTTCACAAGCATGAATCCAACTATTCTACCCTCATCTCCAGGTATAGGTAAACAGCAGGGTGGACTGGGCTCTTTAACCTTGGTACTGCAACCAATCTAGAAGGATAACTGAATTCCAACCAGTTGTAAAAAACTAAAATTGGCGACCGTCATCGAGGGTGACCCGAAGGCTCCCTTTTCAATAGCTACTACATAAAGGTGTAGGAGAGGGCGCTACTCCTTTCCCTGGATTGCTCCACTTTACCCTTGATACGTACCTTATATTGCTGAGTGTTAAGCAAGGAGGTATCAAGTACCATTTTTAAAGTCTTTGGTATGACGGGACCTTGGATTGAACCCAGGTCACCCGGACCATTGGCGAACACTCTACCCACTAGGCCAATGAGCCGGTCCCCATATGAAAATGAACCTTATGTTGCATAATGCTCATTGTGGAGTGATTGGGTCAATACATACATTTTAAACGACTTTAGTGAACACAGTAGACAATA
The DNA here is from genome assembly GCA_963585895.1 of Sepioteuthis lessoniana. Classification (NCBI taxonomy): domain Eukaryota; kingdom Metazoa; phylum Mollusca; class Cephalopoda; order Myopsida; family Loliginidae; genus Sepioteuthis; species Sepioteuthis lessoniana. The sequence goes on from OY757911.1 coordinate 115,020,831, forward strand.
AATTTGAAAGAATAAGGTAAATTAAAACAAAAACAGACCCCTCTTTCGTTTTGGGCAAAGCAGGCCTTTAACTCAAGTTTTTGTAATTAGATATATAGAGGTTTACAGATAACAAATGTTTGATTATGGAAACAACTATCGTTAGCTTTTCTAAAGCTTTAAAAATGTTTGCCAAAGGAATTAGATTTTGCGTTTGTGCATTCATTTCAAGTGTGTTCACCAGTTCTTAGACGTGTGTTAGGCAACCCTTTTAATCAAAAATCTCTTCATTTAAAAAAAAATTCTACTGTATATTTCGCCGAAAACTATCTGATACAATCAAAAGATAATTGACCTTCTTTTTTCAAATAATAAGATTCAACCTTTCTCTACTGAGTAAAAAAAAAAGTTGTTGTTTACGTGAAATGTTGTCTTATTAAAATCTGAGTTGCGATTTTCTGTTTTTGAAGCGTCTAAGTTTTGTTATTAGAAATACAATGAAGATCTTTATGTGTAAGAGCAAAAATATTAACACACCAGTACAGAGAGAGAGAGAGAGAGAGAGAGAGAGAGAGAGAGGTTGTTAGGTACATATTCAAATATATGTATATGAATGTATTTTTTTAACGAACAATGAATGTTTAAGCAATTTATATGAAATAGGATTAAATCATTTCTGAATATATTTTGTTTTCTTTTTTTGTACCTGCCTCGTGGTCAGAGAGAAGATATTTCAGGCCTTATTAAATAACACCTCTGTACAAATATGTTTGTTCTTTTCTATCCACGCATGTTTTTTTTTTTCTGGCTGTTTTTTTTTTTTTTTTTTTTTTGTTGTTGTTGTTTTTAGGTTCTTGCATTTTCAAGTCATGTCAGGCTTCATGAAAAGTTATAAAAATATCTGGCTTCTTTTAATTAGATCTGAAGCTGATATTCCAAGGATTTTGAATGATCATCCTTCCGAAGGAAATAATTTTTTAAGATTTTTGCCTGAAACACAGAATTATGATAAGAGAAATAAAGCAGAACTTAATATTTTCATCTATATTTCTCTCTCTTTCTCTCTCTTTTTCACACACACACACACACACACACACACACACACACACACACACACACACACACACACACACACGTGCATGCTTATATATATATATATATATATGTGTGTGTGTGTGTGTGTGTGTGTGTGTGTGTGTGTGTGTGTGTGTGTAAAGTATCGCCAATTAATAAGTAAACACCGAAAACTTATTTTATAAAAAATACATTTTTTTTCTAAACCCACCTTACCAGGATTTTAATACTTTTAGTGGAACACTATCTATTAAAAAAACGCACATTATTGTATACCATTTAGGAATAAACTCTACAGCATTGGGTTGGTTCCTACATTAATGGCATATCAATCTCCGTGACCAAAACCATTTTTGGAGAAAACCAGCAGTGGTTTTCTTCAACCCATAGCTAGGGCGGAGAGTCTTAATGCCTTTACCACAGGTATTAGTTTTAAAGTGAACGTGATAGGATGAGTGGAGTTCGAACTCGCATACTACGATGTCGCACTTCAGCACACTAGCAACTACACCACGAAGACTCGTCTTCTAAAGCAATGACACTCAGTAAACAAAAATAAAATCGAATACTTCACTAAAAAAAAGCAAAACGGTAGAATCGCATAAATAAATCTGTGATATTATAATTGTAATCATTCTACATATTGATATTTTTGTTTAGAGAATATAAATGATGTAGAGCTTGGTTATTAATAACATCTAATCATATCCGTTCATAATGTGCATAAGAGAAAAACACCGTTTCCCGTCTAATTTAAAACAAATTAATTTTTCAGTAAAATGTTCCTTTAGGAAAATCTGAGTCGTATATCTCTTGACGAATCTCTGTATTTCAGCATAGATCATGCTGTAAAAGAGGAAGACACTCTTAAAATGGGTACCCTGAGTACGATAGTAAACAACACCCGTTGACGTGGCTCCATTTCTACAATTTTGGAATGTTTGGCGTCACCACTTTGTTGACATTACTGCCAGGTCAACTCTGGCCTAAAGTGGTAATACCTGTTGGGGTTACATACTTAGGTCAAATAGATCACTTTCAGAATTATCAGTATTGTATAGGGGATCTTGAAACCATATAAATGGAAATTATTTTTATCGAAAATACTTTGGTGGTAACCTAATTGTTTCAAAATAATCAATATAACTGATTACTTAAAATCATACAATTAGTTGAAAAACTTGAAACTATACAACTGCGTTCAAATTGTCAATATTAAATTGGAATTGTTGGCGACCTTTAGTTGAGGGCGACCAGAAGTCTCTCTTTTCAATAGCTACTACACCAAGGTGTAGGGGAGGGGGCTTATCTTTTCCCTTGATTGCTACACTTTACTCACGATACGTACCTTATATTGCTGAGTGTTAAGCAAGGAAGTATCAAGTACCATTTTTAAAATCTTTGGTATAACGCGACCTGGGATTGAACACAGTCATTTGTTTACTTGCCCAAATTGCTGGGACTGTAGAATACGCGAACTGCTTCTCTGCAGAGGGGTAAGACCCTGCCAACGTGTGTCCTGGGTATGACACTAAACAATTTGATGGTGAGGTTCAAGTAATGCTGGAGCTTTAGGGAATATGGAGTGTCTCTTCATTGCCATCGCTCCCAGGTCCAATCTGACCCAGAGTGGTAGGACCTGATAGGATCAGATCTATGAATAAAATAGAACTAAACTGTGTACCTAAGTTGAACTGAATTGCTTGAAATAGAACTGCTTTGATATTTAAACTGTGTTCTTATGCAAAACTGAATTGTTTGAAATTGAGTTGTTATTGTATGCTAAAGTGAATTGCTTGAAATAGAAATGTTTTAGACAATAGTGTACTTATGTTAAAGTGAATTGTTCAAAATAGATCAGTTTATTTGTAAAAGATGGATTTGGTGCTAAATAACCTACAAAGCTTGATATGCCATAAAACACAAGCATCAAACAACCAAACATTTGTTTGCACACAATTAAATGATCAAACAGTTCTATTTCAAAAAATTCAATTTAGCATAAGTCATTTGTTTGCACTGCTTAAATGTTAAACAGTTCTATTCGACCCATAGATAGGACTCTATCATATCCTACCACTCCAAAGCTCTACAATTACAAGAGCCTCTCCATCAGATCGTTTAATATCATATCCAGGAAACTCGTTGGGGGAATCTTACCTCTCCTCTCCGAATGGGCTGCACATATTTTTGTACAAAGTGTTACGGCGAATCATAGTTAATTGAAGCTATAATTTGCACTCTTTACATTTATCGGTCTATTGTCCTCATCTTTGTCGCCATGTTTATCACAATGTTTCGACCGTTGTACATCCCGACCTTCTTCTGGTGGTTAGAATGTTGGACCTAGTTCTTAATTTCGCTCACCGAGGTACACTGTTCTTGTTGCACGAGACATGTTTAATGGATGTCAGTTATCAGTTATCTCCTGTTAATGAGCGTACAATTGTCGAAACGATGCGATAAACATGGTGACAAAGATGAGGACAATAGTCCGAAAAATGTAAATAATATACATAATACCTCATCTCAGAAATATAAACAGATATTGAGGCTATAATGGTTTACTACGGATTATTATCAGTTACATGAACGAATATAATTGCAAAGAAATGTAAATTCATCACTAAAACAATAGCCAAGGAATTTGATAACCAAGTATAGGCTGACATGATTTAAAGGTAATTGTTGTAAACCTGTAAAGGGTCTGGAAGAAAGACATGAACTCGGGTTTACGAGGAACAATGTATATTAACGAAAGTATAATACAACATAGGTAAAAAGGTGTTGAACGTCAGTCTGACTGCCAAAGTGTTCGGCTGGGGAGAACATCCCTCCGGGATGAATATTCTCCCGGTATTAATAACAACAGGAAGAGTTCATTACAGTCCGCAGGTTGGGTACCATAACGCTAACGTACCATTTTTTTCCTTTGTTTTACATCGTTGTGTCCAAAGAAAATAACTCGGCGAAAATAAACATATACTACAGTTTAATACAGGACCTAAGCACCAGTGTAGGAATTGACTGTTATTCTCCTTTTTAAGACAATAAAAAATAATACCATAAATGTTGTGCCAGATAAATTGGATTACGAGAAGAATTTGTGAAATGGGATGTAAATTTCTTGGCTCTAGTTGGTTTCCTTTATTAGTCAGGCCGAGAACTTTTCGTCATTTTCTTATATGAAACATCACTGTCTCTCTAAATACGTGTTGTGCTTTAAAGCGTTTGATATATATGTATATGTTTTTTTATATCTCGCTATCAAAGTTAATTCAATTAATTAAATCAACCGTCGAGTAAAACATTTCCCAATACTTCTTGATTGCTTTCTTTTTTACCAAATTTATTTAAATAGCTCGAGAAGAAGAAGAAGAAGAAGAAGAAGAAGAAGAAGAAGAAGAAGAAGAAGAAGAAGAAGAAGAAGAAGAATATGCAAACGTGGAAGACGCATCTCAATTTATTCCAAGTAAATGAGAATTATCGATCTCTGAGTGACACTCCGTTCCAACTGAGACATATTCGAATTTCTTGGCCAATATGTTATCAATGTCAATGCTTGTCGGTGATTGGCTTGTAACTTTGAAAGGAAGTGGATAACGAATGAGAAAATGCCATTCCAACCATGACATCACTTACAGTAGACGCGCTGGAACAATGGACTAAAAGTAAAAAAAACAAAAAAACAAAACAAATAGGAGACTATTTTTTATCTTTATGTTATAAATCACTTGTCCAATAAGTCAGCCTAGAATTGTGTTCAAATTTAATTACAGGATGGATAAGAGTAACGATTAAAAACGAAAGCAAATAAAAGTTAGTCATTAAAAGGAAATACTAGTTATTATAAATTACACCACTTATACTAATAATAATGATAATAGGATTGTTCTCTGAGGAAAAAAAGAATGCCGCAGGAGATCCAGAGGCACAGCAAAGTTACTTTACACAGATCAGCACATCCTAAACGAGAGCAAAACCAGACGGAAAAATTTCAATATGGCTTGGATTGACTACAAAAAGGTATATGATATGGTTCCGTAAAGCTGGATAATAAACTGCTTCAAAATGTACAAAATATCAGAAAACCCTGAAAACCGTACTTGCATTTAAACTGCGTGCATATGCGAAACTGAATTATTTGAAATAGAACTGTTTTTGACACTGAAAATGTACTTTCACTAAACTGAATTGTTTAATATAGCACTGTTTTGACATTTAACTGTGTGCAAAGAAAATATGTACTTATGGTAAACTGAATTGTTTAAATTAGAAATGCTTGACTAAGTTGAATAGCTTGAAATAGAAAAGCTTTTCACAATTAAACTGTACTTATTTTAAACTGCGTACTAATGCTAAACTGAATTGTTTGAAATTGAACTATTTTCATAAAAATGGATTTGGCGTTAAATAACTTACATAGGTTGATATGCCCAAAAACCAACCAACCAACCAACCAACCAATAAGCTCAAAAAATGCACTGCCGGATACAAACTTAGTAGATTGCAAGACAAGATGAATAACCTAATGTACATGGATGACATCAAACTATTTGCAAAAGATGAAAAAGAATTGGAAATTCTAATACATGCAGAGAACTAGAAAGCTACGCAAGACAAATCTATTAAGCAAAAACCTTATCAAAGGAATAAATATCTGGCCAGTACCCCTCGTTAGATATTCGGGACATTTTTTGAAGTGGACCAGAGAAGAACGTAAGCAAATCGACCAAAGAACAAGGAAACTATTGAACTTGTATAAGGTATTACTCCTCTAGACGACGTTGAGAGACTATATGTATCAAGAAAGGAGGGAGGAAGAGGACTTATCAGCATTGAAGGGAGCGTTGACGCATTGATACAACAACACGAGGACTACATAGAAAAGTACGCCGGACTGATTACAGTCATCAAAAACGATACTTGACAACACGATGGTCAACATAATGATAATAACTAGGAAACAAAAATAGGAAGAAAAACGACTCTATGGGTGTCTTAAATGACTAATAAACTATATCTCGCACGAGAAAACGTGGACCTGGTTAAGAAAAGGCAACTTTAAGAGAGAAACAGAATAATAGCAGCACAAAACAACGCCATAAAAACCAATCATATCAAAGCGAGAATAGATAAGACGAAACAAAATAGCAAATGTAGGCTATATGGTGATAGAGACTAAACCATCGATCACATAATAAGCGAATGCAACAAATTAGCACATAAGAAGTATAAGACTAGACAAGACTGGATGGGCAAGGTGATCCACAAGGAGACGTGGAAGAAATTTAAATTTGACCATATGAATAAATGAATCCTAGAATCTGTCCTAGAAAAGGACACATGAACTCCTATGGGACTTTGACGTACAAACGGATCATTTAATCTCGGCCAGAAGACCAGACCTTATAATAATCAAGAAAAAAAGAAAAAAAGAAAACATTCAAAGTTGTGAACTTTCCTCTCCCGGCTGACCACAGAATAAAATTGAAAGAATATGAACAGAAGGATAAATACCTCGACCTTGCTAGAGAACTGAAGAAACTACGAAACATAGAGGTGACAAATATACCAATCATAATTGGTGCTTTTGGTACAGTAAATAAAGGACTATTAAAGGGACTGGAGGACTTGGAAGTGAGCGGACGAGAAGAGACCATCCAAACCACAGCATTATTGAGAACGGCAAGAATACTGAGAAGAGTCCTGGAGACTTGAGGAAACTTGTTTTCACTCATATATCAGTGAAAGACCATCAGTTAAAACTGATGTGAAAAACTCTCAAGGAGTGAATAATAATAATAATAATAATAATAATAATAATAATAAGCACCTGTCCTAGAAAATGACACACATAAACTCCTATGGGACTTCGAAATGCACACGGATCACCTAATCTCGGTCAGAAGACTAGGCTTAATAATAACAAACAAAAAATGAGAACTGGCAAAATAGTCGACTTTGCTGTCCCGGCTGACCACAAAATAAAACTGAAAGAATGTGAAAAGAAGTATAAGTACCTCGACCTTGCTAGGGAATTGAAAAAAACTGTGGAACATGTAGGTGACAATTATACCAATTGTGATTGGTGCGTTTGGAACAGTAACTTAAGGATTACTAAAGGGACTGGAGGGGTTGGAAGTTGGCGGATGGGTGGAGACCATCCAAACGACTGCATTATTTAGAACGACCAGAATACTAAGAAGAGTCCTGGAGACTTGAGGAGACTTGCTGTCACTCAGACTTCAGTGAAAAACCATCGGCTAACGCTGAGGTGAAAAGCTCTAACGAGTGAATAATAATAATGATAATAATAATAATAATAATAATATGGATCAAGAAAGTGATGGTGATTCCGATTGTGATTGGTGCGCCTGGTACAGTCACCAAAGGATTTCTATAAGAACTAGACGACATGGAAATCAGAGGACAAGCCATGACTATCAAAACTACAGCATTATTAAGATCGGCCATAATACTGAGAAGAGTCCTGAAGACTTGAGGAAAGTTGCTGTCACTCAAACCCAAGCGCAAAACTACCAGCTACTGTGGTGTAAAAAAAACCTTCAGGAGAAGAAGAGAATATATCATGCCAGATTACTTAAAAGCTATTAAACATGCGGTTGACCGTGATACTATTTTTATAGGCACGTTTGGAAAGGTCTGCAAATGCTTAGTAAGGGAAATTGGAGGACGAAATAAGACCATCTAAACTACAGCATTGTTAAGAAGAATTCTGGAGACTTGAGGAGATTTGCTGTCACTCAGACTCCAGCGAAATACTATCAACTAACACTGATGTGCCACACTCGCAAGGAATGAAATAATGCCATAAACACCCGAGCAGTCTCTCTTGTAAGATACCCGAAAACATTCATAAAATGAATAAAGGAGAAACTCGGATAAATCAGAAAAACGACAAGAACGTTGATGAGTATGCCTTACCATATTTACCAACCCCTCCGCTCGGGCAGGATATGACACAAGGTCAATTTTTAAGCGGGGTTTAACAAGTTTGAATTCAGAGTTTTCCTCCTCCTAGACTAGTTGCCTCACCAAGGCTGAAGAACCAGTCTGCCCTACTGGACTCCATAGCTGGAGGGAGAATAATTGGATTCATACCTTTCCAATGTGCAATGTGAAATGCAATCAATCTCGTCCAGGATTTGAACTCGTGTCGCCGTGTCCATTTCCTACGACGATAACCATTACACCACGGGCACCTACACCTATTATGATTATGCCTTAGAGGCGAGAGATGATACCGACAGAACTGAGGTTTGCTTTGATGAATCTACACGTAGATTCGAGGAGTATATTAACAAGTGGAAAGACTTCTGACAGCAGCTAATAACAATAATAGCCTCATTAGAACAAAAAGAAAAAGAAAACCTAAGAAACAGAAATAAGACGAAAAACAATTTCATGGATAAGAAAATGACTGCATAGTCATTTTCTTATCCATGAAATTGTTTTTCGTCTTATTTCTGTTTCTTAAGGGAAAATTTAAAAACGAAACAGAATCTTTTTTAATAGCTGCACAAAACAACGCCATAAGGACTAATTACATAAAAGAAAAAACTGATAATACGCAAAAGAATAGCAAGTGTAAGTTATATGTAGACAGATATAAAAGGGTTAATTATATAATAAGCAAATGCAACGCGATTGCTGGAAATGATTTAAAACTAGATATGACTGGGTGGGAACAGCGATCCTTGAGAATCATGCAGGAGATTGAAATTTGATTGAATAAGCAAATGGTACACGCACAAACCAAAATCCGTCGTATAAAATCAGTCCCATAAATTTCTCTAGGACTTTGGGGTGCAAACGGATGACCTGAGCATGTCTAGAAGTTCAAACCTTCAGGGTGCGGAAGCAATATATGAAATAATTTTTAAAACGTTTTTTGTCTGATTCGTCCAATTTTTGAAAAAATAAACGCAATAAATCCTAAATTTTCATGGTTAGTTATATCATTCAAGCACTTTTTAAATATTTTTTTTTAGCCCCATATGAGTGAGCAAAAAAAGAAACGCCAAAGAATCTATGATTTGCTTTACGCCGAAACCAAGCCCCCAAAACTTCCTAAATGATTGGAGTTTCTTTATGACCTCCATCAAGGCCAGAACTTCAACCCAATTGATTACGCTATTTGAGGCATTTTAGAAAACAAAACAAATGCAATTATCCATCCAAATATTTATTCGCTAAACATAGCTTTTGAGGAAGAATGGAATAAAATGTCTGAAGAATTTATTTTGAAGGCATACAAATCGTTTCGAAGGCGTGTTAATATAATAATTGAAAAAAACAAAAAACAAACCAACAATGGTTGCCATATTTAGTAAATTTACTGTTTTGTTTCTATCTTCATATTTTGTTGTTTATTTTTTAGAATGAAAATTAAACTTGTTTTCAAATAGAGTCGTTTATTATTTAAATAGAATATTCCTAATTTTGTTTCTGCACCCAGTAATGCTATATTTTTGATTTTGTTGTTGCAGAACAAATTAAAAAAACCCCACAAAAAACCATGGATCTTAGCAGAAATCTGAAAAAGCCGCAGATCATAAAAGTGACGTTAATAGCAGTTGTTATTGTCGCACTTGGTACGAACTTCGAAGGTCTGAAAAAAGAGAAGTGGAAGTAGAGATCTGAGGAATAATCAAGAACATTTAGACCACAACGGATTAAAGATCGGCTTAGATTATATAAAAGAGTCCAGGGGATCTGAGATTTCCTGTCACTCGGACTGTGAAAAATCATCAGTTAAAATTGGTTGGTTGGTTGGTTGGTTTGGTTTAAAAGGCATATCAACCATTGTAGGTGATTTAATGCTTAATCCTCTTTATACATATACGAGGTGCATACGATAAGTTTCCAGACTTTTTTCGTATGGGTATTTAAAATTGTCGTAGACACTTGAAAATTCACTATGTTATTGCGATACATCTTATGAGATGACTGACCAATAGTTATGATTTCAGGTTCAAATGAACAGCTACAGCTGCAATTTGAATACACCCTACTAAAGCCTTATCGTCACAGCAGGTGAAATTCAAAAATGCAATCTGACACTTTAGAAGAACGATATGCAATAAAATTCTGTTTTAAACTTGGAAAAAATTCTACAGAAACGTATGGAATGCTTCAGACTGCTTTTGAAGCATCTTGCATAAATCGAGCATCAGTTTTTGAGTAGCATAAGAGATTCAAGGAAGGCTGGGAGTCTGTGAGGGATGATGAGAGGTGTGGGAGGAGTAAGGAAGTCAATACACCAGAGTTGATGGCCAAAGAATTAGGGTTAGGGTTACTATGTTGAGGTTTTAAGGGAGTTCGGGAAGATATTCCTAGGGAAGAGGCCAGCACTCTTCAAATCGGGTCAGTGGCATTTCCACTAGGACAATACACTAGTTAATAACTCCATCCTTGTCACAGAATATTTGACCAAGATGGGCTTCAAGACTCTTCCTCATCCTCCCTATAGTTCAGACCTTGCTCCCTGTGACTTTTGGTTATTCCCTAAGCTCACAGGTTGTCGTTATGAGACAATTGAGGATATGAAAGAGGCTGTGACGAAGGTCATTCACACGCTCACACAAGAGGACCTCCATGGGGCCTTCTAGAAGTTGTTGGAACAGTGCATTGCAGCCGGAGGAGATAGCTTCGAAGGGGAGTAGAATTACATGTGTGTACTATCAATAAAAGTGCCCATACGAAAAAAGTCTTGAAACTTATCGTATGTACCTCGTATATCAAATGTATATGATATGGTTTGGTTTGGTTTAGTTTTATAGCATATCAACCCTTATAGGCTATTTAATGCCCAATCCTTTTTATACATTTATTTTGAAGATATATGATTTGTAAACACATTTTGTTGATCATATTTTTAAACGAACCGTATTTTTGCACACTTTTAATTTATTTGAAGATAACATTTTTAAACGCACCAGAATCATTTCTTTGCATATAATTAAATGTTTATACATATGATTTGTAACTTAGTAGTTTCGAGATAATCTTATTTTTAAATTACACAAATTTCTTTTCACACATGTATTACTATTATTTGCACACAGTTAAATGGTTTCAAGTATTCTTACATAAAGGGTTTTATTTAATATTAATCATTTATTTGCACTCTGATTTTTTTTTCAGATATTGCTGACTGATAGTTTTATTTGCTCACAGTCGAATGGTTTCAAAGCATTGCTATGCAACATGATCAATTCAATTCAGTCGCAAAATGAGTTTAAAGTATTTCTTATCAACATCAATTATTCTATTTAACATTACTCACATGGTTAAATTGTTCCGAGTATTGCTATGCATCACTAACAATTCATTTAAACAATGTCACAGTTTAAATGTCAAACAGTTCTCTCTGACCCATAAATGGGATTCTATCAAGTGCTACCACAATGGGTCTAAATGAAACTGAGTGCAATGGCAATGAAGGGGCACTCCATATTCTCTAAAGCTCCAGGGCTGGAGCCTTAAAATCAGATAGTTTAAATTCATATCCAGATCATTTACTGGGGAAGTTTTACCCCTCTCCAGAGATGCAGTCAATGTATTCTACAGCCTCAGCAGATAGGCCGTGTTAAAATTGATGTGTAAACCTCGCAAGAAATGAAATTAAAAAAAAAAACCCTTATAACTAACCAAATGTCGGTCCGTCCGAATAATGAAGTATTTGCTATTTTCGATTCGACTTCCCCGAATCTTTCAGAAATTCTTAGAGTTCTGTCTAGAAAGCTATTAAATTACACGTAGAAATCCAACTGTTTTTTTTAAATTTTTTTTGTAGGAGTTGTCTATCTACTGCTTTCTAAGCCTTCGTGTCCCCTTCCTAGTAAATGTTTTTCGTTTTAAAGCACTGATCCATGTTTTGGCTTTTGTTATTATAGCTCGTTTCCTGCATGTATACATTTATAATCTCCCTGATGAACAAGTGTCAAGCCGCTAAAAGGAATTCATTTAATTTAGTTTTATGTAAACCAACGTCTAACGTAAAAGAAATCCATTTATAATACCCCTTCAAGTCTGGAAAATAATAAAGTGAACAATTTACTCAAAATATTTATCAATTCTTTGGGTTTTTTCTATGGTATCTTACATCTCCGAATAAACCCCAAATCATCTTCCGTACAGTACGTTTGTGGTAACCAAGGTAGTAACCTTTAGGAAATAAAGTACTGAAACAAATCAAAATAGCACTGTAAGCGAAGTTTATTATATACTGACTATATATCCCCTGCAGAGAAGTAAGATCCCCCCCCGTAAAATAAGGAGTGTCCTGTGTATGACACTAAACATCATACGGTGATAAGTCTCCAGTTCTGGATGTCAGGAGCGTGTGGGTCACCCCTTCGTCGTTTTTACTCCCAGGTCCATTCTGCCTTGGGGAGTTAATAATTAGCATGATCCCATCAATGAGTTAAATATGCCTACTTTAAAATCATTTCAGTTACGCATGCGTACTTAAAAATATAAAAATGTGTACAAAGAATTTATATTCCATACGAATAAATGATATCATGTAATTATATGCAGAAATCTCATAAGAAACAACACAAAAATTTAAATATAATCTTACAATCTCTGCGATTTCTCAACCTTTTGGCTTCAAATAATACAAGACCGATTGATGTAGCATTAAAATAAATGAATGAATGAACCAATCAATCAATCAATTAATCCAATCAAGCATTCATTTGAAGGAGAATTATTATCTTAGACTTTTAAAAAAGTGACTCTATGTCCTTTATTTTTGATAAGGACGATCTTGGAATCCAAATGTAAAATGGACAAATAGAGCTCGATGTATTTTTTTCACTAATGAATGGTAATAGTCCACATGGTGATGTGACTAATACACTGAACAGTGTCATTATAGAGAATAAGTTTAAACTCCAATCGTTCTAAAACGTTTTGGTTTTATGGCATATCAACTATCGTTGGTTATTTAATGTCAAGTCATCTTTATACATTTATACTCAATATATATAATTTAGTTTGGTTTGCTTTGGCTTTATAGCATATCAATCATTGTAGGTTATTTAATGCTAAACACTCCCTATACATTTATATTTAATATACATGATTTGGTTTGGTTTGCTTTGATTTTATAGCATATCAAACATTGTAAGTTATTTAATGCTAAACACTCCCTATACATTTATAAGTATATTGTGTCAATGAAATTCTTTAAAAAGTTCAAGCTCATTTTTTTGCACATAGTTAGAGTGGTCAAAGTATTGCGAAGTACCACTAACTATTCAATTAAACATCAGTCAGTTGTTTCCACACAGTTCGATTTAAAACAATTCAATAAATCATAAGTCATTTATTTGCACTAATTTTAAATGTCAAAAAGTTCTATTCGACCCATTGATAAGTTGGTTGGTTGGTTGTTTTGTTTTGCGGCATATCAACCTTTACGGGTCATTTACAGCTTAATTAAGTTACTTCGACAACAAATTTCAAACAATTCATTTAAGTAAAAGTACACATTTTTTTACACACAGTTTAATGTCAACACCGCTCCTTTTCAAACAATTCAGTTTAGCATAAATTCACTGTTAATTGTCAAAACAGTTCTATTTCAAACAATTCCCTTTAGCATAAGTACGCAGTTTACACAGTTAAATGTAAAAACAATAAATTTCAGACAATTCAGTTTAGCGTAATTACAGTTTAACTCTATTCGACCCATAGATTAGAACCCTATCAGGTGTTACCACTCATGGTAAGAGTGGACCTGGGAGTGATGGCAATGAATGAGTTCTCTGCATTCCCCAAAGCTTCTGTATAAGTAATGCTTCACCATCAGATCGCTTAGTGTCATATCAATAGCACCCGTTGATGGAGTCATACATCTCTGCAGATATTCTACAAAGGACCCTATCAGATGCTACCGCTCCGACTCAATGTGACCCCTGGAGTAATGGCAGTTTAGAGGTACTCCACATTCCCCAAAGATCAAGCATTACTTGAGTCTGAACATCAGATCGTTTGATGTCATGTTCAGGACACTCGTTGTGGTGTGTTCTTACCTATCTGCAGAAATGTAGTCGATGTATTTTATAGGCCCAGATGACTAGGCTAGCAAATACGTCAACTTTCTCCCTAAAAACCCTCGAGAAAAGTATCAACCATTATATCTCACCACCAGTTATCAGTTAAATAGTATCACTACTGTTCTTCTTCAGATATAGTTTTGGTATTAAATAACCCACAAATATTGATATGCCCTTAAAGAAAGAAACCTTAAATAGTACCACTAATCTTCTTCTATATGGATGGTTGGTGACCGTAGTCGAGGGCGACCAGAAGTCTCCATTTTCAATAGCTACGACACCGAGGTGCAGGGGAGGGCGCTACCCCTTTCCCTGGATTGCTCCACTTTAACCTCGATACGTGCCTTATATTGCAGAGTGTTAAGCAAGGGGGTATCAAGTACAATTTCAAAGTCTTTGGTATGACGCGACTTGGGATTGAACCCAGGTCTCCTGGACCATTGGCGAACACTCTACCCACTCGGCCAATGAGCCGGCTTATTGTCTAGTGAGTAGAGTATTCGTCAGTGGTCCGGGAGACCAGAGTGCTTAAAAGATGGCTCTTGGTACTTCCTTGCTTAACACTCAGCATTATAAGGTAAGGATCAAGGGTAAAGTGGAGCAATCCAGGGAAAAGAGATAGCGCCCTCCCCTACTCCTATGTGTAGTAGCTATCGAAAAAGGGAGCCTTTGGATCTCCCTCGACTACGGTGGCCAACTTTACTTTTACATGGATGGTTTTGGTATTAAATAACCCACAAATATTGATATGCCCGTTGCTGCTTTGTGAGGCGTTGCATCCAGGATATTTTCAAATTGGCGAGTTTCATCCGTCTGTCGTTTCAATCTGGCCTTTTCTGTTTCGTAGTTTTAATATATATTGTAGCCCATATACTTAGAGGAGGTTCTCAAATTATTTATACTTTCTGAGCGACGACTAATTACACTGTTATTCCCATAATGTAGTGTTTCCATTTCAGCAGCTGAACAAAATTAAATTCCCAGAATATATTGACTATGTAAATGAAATTGTCATTTAATGAAGCTTTCCGTTCCTACACTTCGTTTGTCTATTATTCAGTCTGATATTCAAATAGTTGAGAGTGTTATTTGTTAGTAAATTACAATGATCTTTATTGTACACATTCGCCATTTGTTTCTAGTTGGCCGTGGGACAGTTAGAAATGAAAAAGAATTCTAAGCCTATGACATTTTCACAATATCTGGTACGTTATGGTTGAAACAAATCCATGTTGCAGTTTTGAAATCTCTTTCTTTTTTATTCTCTCTCTCTCTCTCTCTCTCTCTCTCTCTCTCTCTCTCTGTCATTCCTGTCTTTTTTTCTATCCTTTTTTTCTTTGGTATCTATCTATCTATCTGTCTGTCTTTCTATATATATATATATATATATATATATATATAATTCAGTCTATTCATATTTATCTATTCAAGAGATCATTATCGAAATGAAACCCTGCGAAGTATTGATAGAATCGATTTGTGACACTCTAAGGATGCCGGCTTTTCAGTGAATTGGATGAAATCAAATAATGTCTTCGTTGAGGCGATGCAACTGACGGTCATTTTACATTAGTCGATTTTTGTCACATTATTCATCAAAATGTGTTATGATTCATTTTTTATTATTATTTGATTTCTGCATCTTGTAAAAGTTTTAGTTATTATGTATTTCACATATTCCTTTCATACAAAAGTTTTATACCTGTAAATGGGTACAATAATACACTGCCCGTCAGAATTTTCTCTCGGCTTTGCAACCGGCTTTACAATAATACACTGCCCGTCAGAATTTTCTCTCGGCTTTGCAATAAGATAAAAGAATGAAAATTGAAGAAATGGACGTTTTAGAGAATACCTTTGCAAAAAGATTTGTTTTTTTGTTATCAGTTTTATATGATAATTTAAAGGCGTCCATGAAATTCATATTAAAGACAATTCATTTATGTTTGTAGATCTTAAAAAGTGAAATAAAAAATATTATATGAAAATATATGTGTTATCTGAATTTCTGAGACGAAGTTTGATGATTTTTATCATTCAGGGTTTTCGGACTATTATCTTCTTCATTGTTATATTCACAATGTTTCGGCTAATGTGTCCTCCGGCCTTCATCAGGTGTTTCTATTTGGCTATATTGTGTTACCTTTATAATTTGTTAATAAATTTTTACTATGTTGGGTTTACAGCTATCAGGTTCTATCATTTTATCATTTCAGTAATTCCTGTTTATATATATATATATATATATATATATATATATATATATATATATGTGTGTGTGTGTGTGTGTGTGTGTGTGTGTGTGTGTGTGTGTGTGTGTGTGTGAAAATTGCAAAAAGCAAAAATAAATTCGTAATATGAGCTCATGTAAAAAAATCATGCAAAATAGTAATAATTCACCGTGATGAAGAACATTAAATTTACAAGTCCCAAAGATTCACTTTGAACTCTACACATAGCGTAACGGTTATGGGTGTTGGTTCCCTATGCTTGAAAGTGATAATCATCTAGAGGTTGCTGGTTCAATCCTGACTGCAGGCGAGTAACCATACAGGATGCTTAACACTTGTACTCCGTTATAGTCAACGAATTCAGAGTAAGCGACACCCGGTGATTAAAATAAAGGACGTTGTTAGAATTTTTGGTGTTGGCTTCCGAGTTTAAAAGAAATATCTGAGGAAGGCTGATGACATTTCAACCGAAACGTTCTGAATAAAACCATAAGAATTAAGACCATAGCCTGGAAATCTAAATAATAAAAAAGTATTTTCATAAAAATAACTTGTTTCAGAAATTAAACATACGGAAAAATGGGTTGGTTTTAGGAAATCTTATCTCTCCTTAGATTAAAATGAAAGTAGTAACTGTTACAGTACTATTAAATGGTTACACCTCATAGATTCTAACAGAACACTTAGAGAGAAGCTAGATTGGAATTACTCATGGTTGCTGTTTTTAAAAAATCCAGGAAGCAGCACAGCACAAACCAATCTTTTTCGGCCACTTTCCTCCCATTACCCAAACCATTCAAGTAAAAAGAATAAGACATTATTTTATATATATATATATATATATATATATATATATATATATATATATATATTGTCATCCATAGACAGACATGTCATTGTTTCACAACACATCAGTGTGACTAGACTCGCGAGATGTTTGAAGCCGGGATCGAAGACTGGCTGATGTCCTATCGCACAGGCTCAGCAAACTCAGAGTATGCGAAGTGATTTTAATGTTTGTGTATCACTTTCCTTTTGTTTACTTATATACACATAACGGCTATTGAGTACTCAGTTCATCAGTATAGCTTTGCATTACGTTAATGGCAACCGGTAATTACTTCTGGAGACTGCTCAACTCCATGGGGGGAGTTTATATATATATATATAGTAAAAAGTAAAGTTGGCGACCATAGTCGAGGGTGACCCGAAGGCCCCATTTTCGATAGCTACTGCACCAAGGTGTAGGGGAGGGCGCTACTCCTTTCCCCGGATTGCTCCACTTTACCCTTGATCCGTTCCTTATAATGCTGAGTGTTAAGCAAGGAGGCATCAAGTACCATTTTTTGAGTCTTTGGTATGATTCGACCTGAGATTGAACCCAGGTCTCCCGGGTCATTAGCGAACACTCTAACCGCTAGGCCAATGTCCGGTTAAATTCCGGCATATATATATATATATATATATATATAACCTTTTAATATACACTTTTTTTGATATGTACTTTTTATTAAATTTTATAAATGATCCCACCATTTTTACTGGGCAATATATTTTTCTGTGTTGATTTCTCTCTGAGGTGTGATATATATATATATATATATATATATATATATATATATATATATATCTTTAAGAAAAAGAAAATCCGGTCACTTTAGAATTATAAATTTATTTCCATCCTGCTATGAGTATTGATATGAATCAATAAGTCCAAATTTGTTGTTATTGATTCATGTCAACATCCATAGCAGGATGGAAATAAATTTATAATCCTAAAATGACCGGATTTTGTTTTTCTTAAAGGAATTGTTGCTCTTTACATTGAACTCTTTACCAGGAATATTTAAATATTCGAAGTTTGAATAATGAAATTGTCCTGACGGAATTATTCCCGCCTCTGGATTGACTGGACTGAAAAATACACACACATCGGCACTCATATATGTATATAGTCATCCATAATTCTATCAGAACTCTTTAGTGTGGCTAGACAGGCTAGATTCCCGAAGGCTATGATCGAAACCCGGTTGACTCAAACGCCAATCCAAGATTCGACTACTCAGCCACGAGGAAACTAGCGGAAACGAAGGAAATTTAAACCCTTATATATCACAATTGTTTTTGTTTTTGTTTGTTTGTTTACATATATCCGCTGAACGACTACCTAGAGCTCGATTCATATGAAGAGCCTTGCATTACGCTAATGGCAACCATTTACTTCCTTCACTAGAGAGCTCAACCCTACAAGGGTAGGGGAGCATATATATATATGCTCCTCACCGTGGGATGAGATTCTAGTCGAGAAATTGGCTGTCCACCACATACACTGAAATATAAGTTGCCCGACCTTAGTCTAGGTCGACCCGAAGGCTCCATTTTCAATAGCTACTACACTAAGGTGGAGGGGAGGGCACTACTCCTTACCCTAGATAGCTCCTCTTACGCTGGATCCAGGCATTGTAATGGTGAGTGTTAAGCAAGGAGATATGATATATCATTTTTGAGTCTGATATGACTCGACCAGGATCTCCCACACCATTGGTGAACACTAACCTATCGGTACTTGACGATTGGTTGTTTGAGTTTAACGACATATCAACCTATCAAGGGTTATTTTATAACTAGTGACCAGTAAATCGGGGTCATTCTAGGTTCATATTTACATTTTTCTATTATTGTGTCTAAAGATCTTTTTTTCCATGCTGTCCTATCTGATACGGGTACTTTTTAAACCGATCTATTTGAGCCATAGATGGGACCCTAACAGGTACTAACACTATGGGTCAGAGTGGACAAGGGGGTAATAGCCATGAAAGGGTACTGCACATTCCCCATATCTCCAGAACTTATATTTTCTATCATTTCCTATTTAGTATCATACACACTTTTTTCAAGAGATCTTATCCCTCTGCTATGGTGAAGTCGGTTTATTCGATGCACAACAGACAGCATTTTACATCTTGAACAGAAAGACAGAAGAAGGAATTCAAAACAAGAATGAAATGTTTTGAGTGAAAAACAATCCGGCCACGAACTTTGATTATGGTTAAGCCCCCCCCAAAAAAAAAAAAGAAAGAAAAAAGAGTTTGGCTTCAGGGAGATATTTCCACTGTGTAAGAGTTAGGTGTTTTGGGTGAAAAAAATTCCGGCCTCGAACTTGGTTTATTGTTTAGTCAAAAAAAAAAAAAAAAGAAAGGAAGAAAAAAGTGCTTGGCTTCAGGAAGATGTTACCAAGAGTTATGTCTTTAATCTAACACCAGAAGTTCTTCCCCGTAGGACAAATACCGACCGAACCAAGAAAATGTAGCTATGCCTTCATCAATGAATGCTAGAAAGAGCCTGTGCCTAGAAAATGATTTTGTGTCACATTTTTGGCTTGGATAACTCATTAAATGTTTTAAAACTAAAAACAAAGGTACTACTTGACTAGAGTCTCTTAGAAAGAAAAAGTTAACGGGAACAAAACGACTAGATGTAAAAAATAGTCATATTCGAATAACACTGACCTATCGAACATACGTTGGATTACTATGATAAATGAACAAGTAAATTTGGCGACAGAAGTCGTAATTTACGAAACTCTATGCTTCGATTGGCACAAGGCCGAATAAATGGGGCACCCAATGAGACTCGAACTCACTCGTGTAGGTTTGCTAAACTAGCTTGATAACCATTACACCACCAGAGGTGCCCATTTGGCGACAGAAGTCGAGGGTGACCCAAAAGCTTCTTTTTAATAGCTACTACATCGAGGTGTAGGGAAGGGTGCTATTCATTTCTCTGGATTGCTCCACTTTACCCTTGATCCGTTCCTTATAATGGTGAGTGTTAAGCAAGGAGGTATCAAGTACCATTTTAGACTCTTTGGTATTACATATAAAAATGTAAATTCATATGAACAACAAACATAATTACCTAATGCTTATGCATAAAATAACCCTGTAATATAATGGCCGAGGGATTTCGGTTCATGCCTTTGGGTTTAATTTGGCTGAGAACCTTTCGGCTCAGCACATGAGTTAGTTAGGTGCAAACTTAATGCAGGTGTTAACGCGTGCGCGCGCTGAGCGGACGTGTCACTCAAAGATGTCACAATAACTCGAGATGAGGAACAGGATGACGGAGTGCGAATGACGTCACGCAACGGGATTTCGAAGAACGTTAGAGAGTTGAAACTAGACAATATATATCATAAACTGTTTGTGTTAATTTTAACGATTACTGATATCAATTTTTGTCTTAAAAGGTACGAAAATAAACTTACTGTTCTTTTGAAGAATTCAAATTTAGCTATACTTCTACAAGGATAACTTTAGCATTAAATAACCCGTGAAGGTTGATACTCAAACCATGTATCAATGTATTAATGAATCAATTGAATCAAATCCAACATTCATATTTTGGGTCACGCTAGGCACTGGTCAGTAACCCAGCCCTTATCTTTATTAGACGTGGGGCAGGTACCGTTGCGATGTACGCCTGAAATAGGCTAAATTACTTATATATATATATATATATATATATATATATATATATATATGTGTGTGTGTGTGTGTGTGTGTGTGTGTGTTAAAACTATGCCGGCCATCTGTAACGTAATTAAATGGCTCATAGAAAACTGAAATTGAAAAAATAATTGATGAAAGGAATAAAGCAGACAGTCACCGAATAGCAAGGTCAAAACACTTGTGCTTATTAAAAATGACTAGAAAAAAAAATTGGGGCTTCGAAACCTTCTTCACTGGTGTGGAACCACCGGAAACGAATATGTTTCTGCCCCGACACAACAGGCGGAAGGAAGGGTACTCGTGTCTTTTGGGCAGCTGACTTTGAGACTTGATAAGGTAAAGATATACAATTGAATACAAGCCGCGAAAATGTAAGGAAAAAAAGTTTACGAGCCCCAATTTCGGGGGCGTACTTCAAAAGGTGTGTTAGACTAGATGTGACAATACGGCAAACAGTCTCGGAGGAAGAGAATTCTCAATGTAAGCCAGTAATACTCCGGTTAAAAATGACTCTATGTTGAATCTTACTAGTGAAGGAGGTGTTGGGAAAATACATACGTGGCTCCTTCACTTAGTGTTGACAATTTTTTCATTTCTAAATATCGATATCAGTTTATATATATATATATATATATATATGCGTGTGTGTGTGTGTGTGTGTGTGTGTGTGTGTGTGTAAAGTTCGTGACTTTAGACGAGGGTGACTCGAAGGCTCCCTTTTCAATAGCTATTACACCGAAGTTTAAGAGAGGGCGCTATTCCTTCCCTGGATTGCTCCACTTTACCTTTCATTCTCACCTTATAATACTGAGTGTTAAGCAAGATGACATCAAGTACCTTTTTTTGAGTCTTTAGTATGACTCGACTTGGGATTGAACCCCGATCTCCCGGACCATTGGCGATATGGAGGCCGACTGTTTTCCGGTGTCTGAGAACACCGAAAACAAACCGGACCTACCCTAAGTTGGAGGTGTTCATAATCTAACGAGGATAAAAAAAACAAACAGGGTCGGACGTAGTAACATGAATTTATACAAGTGAGATTCCAAGATCTTCGGAAAAGGATGGCTGGAGTAAGGGTAGCGGCATAAAGAGAATTGAGATGGGGAAGATCTTGGAGACTAACAACTAGGTGACAAGGACGATGACTCACAGCATACTGGTAACTAAGGTTCAAGGACAAAAAATTGCATCTTTAACTGCTTTAGTTTTATATCTGATCATGTTTAAAAAAAAATAAACCATAGCAGTTTCACTAGTTTCCTTTATAGACCTGCAAGAAAAAATTTCATTTAAAAAGAGTTCCTATAACTTTCACGTGGAATCAAATGATAACCAAGACAGATACGTAAAAATGTGAACAAAGGATAAAATTTGTTGATACTTCAGCATTGAAGCCTAATATATTTGGATTATATTTGGCATCATTTTGACGAGACAGTAATACTTAAAAAGAACCATTTCTGAAATCAAAGAAACTACATTCAACAGGTCAACAAGAAATAGATTATTTGTATTGATCGCTTCTATCAGCTTACTTCAAGAATTGCTATTCCACAAGTCAATCGTTTTTGTACACTTTTTGTTCGATCCAAGAAATTGTTTGGGAAAATTCATCCAGATTGTTTCCTTGAAATACGTGTGGATGTTCCAAATTAATGCCGACAATTAATTTCCATGGATTCTACGAAATGTACAGGGTTTTGATTTCTTTGTTTAATGGCATATCAACCTTCATGTGTAATTTAATGTCAAATCCATCCTTGTAGAAAAACAGAAGTAATGCTATTCAACTCATCATTAGAAGGATAAGGGGATTCTCACTTTTCCGAAGGGTATTAATCCGAAAGTTAAAATAATAGTGTGAATGGAATTCGCTTACAATTCAGCATGGTATCCACTTCGTCAAGGAGACACTGCACAAAGACAGGTGTATTATAATGAGCTGTTCCAAAGTTAATGTCTTCTATTTACGAGGATCATTTAATAAGTTTCCATACTTTTATCGTATGGGCAATTTTATTGATAGTACACACATGAAACTCTTGTCCCCTTTGAAATAATCTCCTCCGGCTGTAATACACTTGTTGTACCGTTCCAACAACTTCTGAAAGGCTCCATTGAAGTCCTCTTGTGTGGGCGTGTCAATGAACTTCGTCATAGCCTCTTTCATCTCCTCAATTGTCTCATAACGACAGCCTCTCAGCTTAGGGAATAACTAAAAGTCACAGGGAGCATAGTCTGGACTACAAGGACGGTGAGGAACTGTCTTGCTGCCAATCTTAGTCAAATAGTCTGTGACAAGGATGGAGTTGTGGACTGGTGTATTGTCCTGGTGGAAATGCCACTGACCCGATTTGAAGAGTGCTGGCCTCTTCCCTAGGAATCTCTTCCTGAACTCTCGTATAACCTCAACATAGTAACCCTAACCCTAACCCTTAGGCCTATCAACTCTGGTGTATTGACATCCTTACTCCTCCCACACCTCTCATCATCCCTCACTGACTCCCTGCCTTCCTTTAATCTCTTATGCCACTCAAAACTGATGCTCGATTCATGCAAGATGACCCAAAACAGTCTGAGGCATTCCATACGTTTCTGTTGTATTTTTTCCAAATTTAAAATACAATTTTATTGCAGATCGTTCTTCTAAAGTGTCCTCACGTCCTGATTGCATTTTTGAAATTCACCAGCTGTGGCAATAAGGCTTTAGTCGGGTGTATTCCAATTGCTGCTGTAGCTGTTCATTTGAGCCTGAAATCATAAAAATAGGTCAGCCATCTCATAAGATGTATAGTAATAAGATACTGATTTTCCAAGAGTCTTCGACAATTTTAAATGCCTGAACAAAAAAAAGGTGGAAACTTATTGAATATACCACGTATTTCCATTGAATCTTTAACGATTCAAGAAATTTATAACTCGTGTTAGTGAATGCTCCAAAAGTAGTTCCTTTTGTTAATTTTTTGTATAACTTGAACAAAGCACGCTAATAGATGAATCATAAGGTTCAGTTGAAAAGTTTTACACATGTATTTATTCTGTCTTTCCCTCTCTTGCTCTCTCTCTCTCTCTCCCTCAGACACATTCTGCCTTTTTATTCATCTGTCGCAGTTCTTATCTATCAGTCTTGATTATATCAGTTGCTTCATATCAATTAATTTATCTATCAATCTCTCTGTCTGTCTGCCTTTTAGTGTATTTCACTAATTAGAGTGTTCGCCAATGATCCGGGAGACCGGAGTTCAATCCCAGTTCAAATTGGGACAAAGTCTAAAAATATGGTACTTGATGACTCCTTGCTCAACACTTAGTATTGTAAGATACGGATCAAGGGTAAGTGGAACAATCTAAGGAATTAAGTATTGCCCTTCCTAACACCTTAATGTTTAGCTATTGTAAATGGAGCCTTTGGATCGCCCTTGATAACATATGTACATGTATAAATAAAAAGTAAAGTTGGGGACCTTAGTCGAGGGTGACCCGAAGGTTCCCTTTTCGATACTTTCTTCACCAAGTTGAAGGGAAGGGCGCTACTCCTTTCCTTAGATTGCTCAACTTTACCCTTGATCCCTACCTTATATTGGTGAGTGTTTAGCAAGGAGGCATCAAATACCATTTTTTAAGTCTTTTTATGACTCGATCTGGGATTGAACCCAGGTCTTACGGGCCATGGGTGATCACACTTACCATTATACAAAATCAATTATTTTCCATACTAAGGTGTTGAAAATAATGCAAGGTGAGTCTCCTAGCCTTAAAATTTGAATCTGCTTTTTATACTTTTTTTTCCAATAAGCTCTTTCAGAAAGAATACTGAATCCTCTTAGACTCTTCTTTCATTGCTGATAATTAATATATTTTCATGGAAATTTTCAAAGATACAAAAACCTAGATAATCTAAGAACCCTCTCTGTCTGTCTCTCTCTCTTAGATTATTGAAAAAAGATTCTATTAACAATAATCCTCATCATCATGTCGCACCATCAGCACGGATATCCCTGATCCTCTCTCGCCACCCTTCGCAGTCGTCCATCGCTTCCGGCAGGTCCTCAGGGCTACATCTAGTATCTACACAGACCTGCCGTAAGTAGGAACGAGCTGGACGCCCTGTCTTTGCTCGGCCATGTGAAGGAGTCAACAAAAGTAGTACATCACTTATGAGCTCGTCCCTACTTCTCCAGCAGTGTCTCGCATGTCTGGTTCGTCTAATTTTGATTGTTTTTCTGATGGGTGGTAGATGGCCGTACAGCTGTTGTTTGGTGGGGTGTTCATTGGTCTAGTGGGTAGAGTGTTCGCCAATGGTCCTGGAGACCAGGATTCAACCCCAGGTCGCGTCATACCAAATACTTTTAAAAGGGTACTTAATACTTCCTTGCTTAACACTCAGCAATATAAGGTACGTATCAAGGGTAAAGTGGAGCAATCCTGCGAAAAGTGTAGCGCCCTCCCCTACACTTCGGTGTAGAAGCTATTGAAAAGGGAACCTTCTGGCCACCTTCGACTACAGTCGCCAACTTTTATACACAAGAATGATGCGAGCAATATTGAAAAAGTTAACAATAATAGTAATTGTCAACTTTTGATTTCTTTTTTATCCAACTTGAATCATATAAATAAAAGAATAAAATACACAATTTTTCAAGAAGGATTGCTCTTTATTTATTACTCGACTTCATTTTTTATTTCTTTGAATAAATTTAAGTTACTTTCCAACAGTCAATTCCTTTAACAAAGCACCTGTAAAAAATGCTGGATGAAACAAAATATGGATGCTGCATGATGTTTTGAACAAATCCAGGAAGCAGCACCCTACAAAACATCAGCTGTACAGCCACTGACTTCCCATCTTGCAAACCTCCCAAAAAAGACGAGCAAAGCATGCTGAGTGTTGTTGGAGAAGTAAAAACGAACCTTAAGGGACGTCTTCCCATGGTGTATTACCCATGGTCACATCAGTGTTAGCCAAAGTGCAAAAAACTTATATTCATCAGCTCTTTGTTAACTGGTTGTTATTTAGAGGACATAACAAGTGCTATGGCTGATAGGAACTGAAGGATATATTTATATATATATATAGAGAGAGAGAGGAGATGTTAGAGAGAGAGAGAGAGAGAGAGAGAGAAAGTTTTCGAGACAAAGAGAGAGGGAGAGAGTAAAAAACATGCTAGCCCGTCTTGGTGATGTTTTTTCAGTCTTTCGTACACATTAATTACACTGTATGTACAGTAAATATGTATATAATTATTTTCTAAAAATCAAAACTTGGCTTAAGAGATACGGAAAATCGAAAGTAAGACTACTAGAGTTATTGCAGTTGGAGGTGTCCTCGTGGGGTTATAGTGGAAATGCTTGACGGCGGAATCATAGTTAGCGAGTTCAAATTCCAGTCCCGCTATTACGTTCACTTTCGGACAAATACCTTTGGAAAAGGTATGAATCCTCCTCTTCTCCCCGCTATGGGTCAAATAGCATCCTTGCTGTTCTTCGAGAAGGAAGGCTTTGGCATTAAACAACCCACGTTTTTAAACGAGTTGATAACGAAGCAATAAAAATGCACAAGTGAAATAGCTTATCGATTTGTTGAATGACGATTATTCTCTAGTGTCTTCAACTGACCTTTATATATTTGTTGTAAGAGCAGTTCGCAAATAAGGTTTTCATTTCGGAGGTAAATGTTAAACTTGCAAAGAGTGTGTTTCGAATTAGCTGTGAGTGCTTGGTTTGTTTATTTGCATACGTAAGTGTTTATGTGTCACTACAAATCTACCAGGGGAGTTTCCGTGGCGTAATGGCTAACGATATGGACCTCGGTCAAAAAGTAAGCGCGTTCAAACTCCAGTTGTACTATTACATTCACTTTCGAACTGAGGAAAGGCTTGAACTCTTCATTCCCCATGGGTTTAATAGTATCCCTGCTATTCTTCTACAAGTTTGGTTTTGGCATTTAGTAAGCCAAGATGTTTGATTAAGCATTAAACAAAGAAACCAAACCAAACTTTGTCCCAGTTGGATTATACAGGTTGTCTCAAAATACTGATACTAGCGCAACTCCGGTCATTTGGAACCCGTCCGGTAAAAAATATATCCTTTGACCTAGAGACATCAAATTGGATTTTTTAAAATTGTTATCGTATCAGTTTCCAGGACATGCAATCTTTTTTTGAGTTTCTTGTCTCTGTCATAAATCATTATCATATTAATAAGTTGCATATATTTTGAGACAGTTTTGAATGATTTTGTCCCCAAATAAGTAGTGACGGAAAATACGTTTCCTCTCTTGTCCAAAGCATAGTGATCATCGATTAATAGTTGTCATAATATCCTATTTTCAATTCTGAAACAAAAAAAGAATACAACGTTATTATCATTAGAGTTATTAACAGTCACGTGGGTTCCATGTATATTCCGACACCCTATATATTTACAATATTATGATTTATTACCAAATCATTGAATCAGAAAGAGATGTGCGACCACTTACCACCCATCTCAGAAACTATCCAAGTAAGACGGACAAGACAATAACAGAGAAGGACGAACTCATAAGCGAATTTCTCTTATGGACTCCCACACATAGACATACCAGTTTTGGCTGACCAGCAAAGACGTACATAAATCAGCTCTATGCAAAAGTGGATCCAGTCAAGAGAATCTGCCAAAAGCGGGAGATGATAGGATCGAATAGGAATGGGAGAGTCAAGAAACTCCCTACAATCACCACGAATCGATGATGATAATCGGGCTATATAGTCGCTGTTCATGCTTGAAAAATAACTTTATGATTAAATAACCCAGAAGGAATTGATATGCCTTTAAACCAATTGATAAACACACCATTACATCTGAGTTTTATGTTTATCAGAAAACATGGGATTTATTCAAAAGATAGCATTGCAAACTTATTCCTAAGATGGTTTCTTACAGAAGACGGAAAGTACACCTTCTGCGTGAGCGCGTTTTCTTATCGATTTAGCTTCTTCGCTGTTCAATGTCTACCAAGTTAGATTACTTAACGATTCGTTGCAGTTTCTACTATCGATTTGACTGGAGGAAGAAAGCTACAGTCGACGATTTCTCTTTGACGGCGGAATATCGACCGGAAAACGGCGGGCTACAATATCTGGAACAAACCAAACAACAGTCGTGACCGACAAATAACGTTGACCTTGGACGACATTCGATGACTTTCACGTGACCAAGTTTTTCGTTAACTAAGGCATCTACGCACATGAACGAAAAAAGCGAGTACACAATTTGCCAGCGTTTTCCACTCGCACAGACAAACACGTCAGCAAGCGTTCAGCGAAAGCACACACTTAGAGGCGTTAAACACTCAATTGTACATTGATAAAAATGTGAGAAAAACCGTACTGTGTCGGGGAGAATGAGATATGGAAGACACGCTTAACATGTCTAAGAATAAAAAGAAAATATCAGCACCAACGTAGGTGACCCACTTTTTTCCCAACTGCAATAATAACATAGTTGTTAGAAAAAAAAAAACTCCGGGAGTCCAAATTTCATCGCTACGAGATTGGACGTGACTTGTCTCTCCACAAGGAAAAATAAATACCATTTTGGTTGACTTTGTGAGAAAATTCTTTTTTGTCGTTGAAAACTCGGTCTATCTATTTGTTTTATTATTTTCTCTATATTGGTTGTGAGTATATATATGAGTGTGTGTGTGTGTGTGTGTGTGTGTGCGCGCGCGCGGGCGCGTGTGTGTGGGTAGCTGAAAAAACTTAGGGCCTTCATAGGATAATTTTATCTGCGAAAAGATTTGCAAGCGTCGAATGTTTCGTTTTTCAGACCTTCATGAGGGTCTGTAAATTATTAAATCAAACGAAAAAGAGGAAAAAGTTTTAAAATGTTCTATTTCTGTTGGTAGCGTTCTGGTTAGAATTTTGTAATGTGTTTAGGAAATTTATTGATAAAAAAAATCAATATCTATCTATCTATCTATCTTTTTATTGACTTTATATCTACCTAACGCTACAAGTAACTAAAATGATTTTTTTTTAAATTTTGGAAATTCACTCTCTCTTTCTCTCTCTCTCTCTCTCTCTCTCTCTCTCTGTGTGCGTGTGTGTGTGTGTGTCTGTGTGCATTTCAACTATGAGATAAAATGTTTTTTTCTTTGGGTTGACCCAAAAACAAATTTCCTCTGATGCAATTTCCCCACATTTTATTCACTTAAAAAACATTTACAGTGAATTTTGAAAGTGTTCGAATCCTTCTGCCTGTGATGAAATATTTTTAATTAGATAAAGATCGATTTAATCTTTCAAAAAAATCTATGATTAAAACTTCCTAATGTTGTATTAGCATATTTTCTGAGATTTTAATATGTTTAAAATATTGCGAACGATTTTTCTTTCAGACTAAAGATGTTGGAATAAATAAAGAAAAATCGTCTGCTTCTTTGAAGTCTTAAGATTTTTCAGACTATTTTATGGAAAAATAATTTTTTTTTTTTTTCAAGTTGCGCACCTTCCCAAACCAGGGATATTTTGCGCGGAAAATTGAAATTAGAAATAAAATTAAATATTGCATTTTTTCAAATGTTTCTGTAAGATAATAATCCAAATGCTTCTCTTACTGTCCACAAAATTTGAAATAATAATAATTTGCATAATTATTAATATGTTTAATTAATCATTTGATTGTCTAAATTTCTGAGACGAAGCTTGATGATTTTTATCCGTAAGAGCTTTCGGACTATTGTCTTCGTCTTTATTGTTTTATCAACAATCAAACTTTAAAAATGATTTCTCGGGTTGAGCCATTTCTATGCTGAGATAAACAGGGGACACCTGAGGAAGGCCGAAGGATACTGTGGCCTAAACGTTGTGAAAAAAACAATAAAGAAGAAAACAATAGTCCGAAAACTCTTACTGATAAAAATAATAATTTAAATAATCGAAGTCTCCAATATTTTTTTACATATCACGGAGTACTGATTAGAGATAAGAGTAAAATCATTGAATCAAAAATGGATTATAGTTGATTTTGATAGTAAATGATAAAGTACATGGGTTCTAATAAAACATTTGGTTTTTATTGTTTTATTGTTTTATTGCCTCAATGACATTTACCCATGATATATTTTATGAGACTGTGTTGCCAACCCTGGAACAAACATACGTGGGGCATTTCCAGACTTTTTTGTTCAGGCATTTAAAATTGTCGTAGACTCTTGAAAATTCAGTATCTTATTACTATACATCTTATGAGATGACTGACCAATTTTTATGATTCCAGGTTCATATGAACAGCTACAGCAGCAATTGGAATACACCCTACTAAAGCCTGATTGTTACAGCTGGTGAATTTCAAAAATGCAATCTGACACTTTAGAAGAACGATATACAATAGAATTGTGTTTTAAACTTGGAAAAAAATGCTACAGAAACGCATGGAATGCTTCAGATCGCTTTTGGAGCATCTTGCATGAATCGAGCATCAGTTTTGGAGTGGCATAAGAGATTAATGGAAAGCAGGGAGCCTGTAAGGGATGATGAGAGGTATGGGAGGAGTAAGGAAGTCAATAGACAAGATTTGATTGGCCAAAATGTTAGGGTTAGGGTTACTATGTTGAGGTTTTAAGGGATTTCAGGAAGAGATTCCGAGGGAAGAGGTCAGCACTCTTCAAATCGGGTCAGTGGCATTTCCACCAGCACAATGCACCAGTCCACAACTCCATCCTTGTCACAGACTATTTGACACAAAGATGTGCGTTATGACAGTTCCTCACCGTCCTTATTGTCCAGACCTTGCTCCCTGTGACTTTTGGTTATTCCCTAAGCTCAGAGGCTGTCGTTATGAGACAATTGAGGAGATGAAAGAGGTTGTGACGAAGGTCATTGACACGCTCACACAAGAGGTCTTCCATGGGGCCTTCCAGAAGTTGTTGGAACGGTACAACAAGTGCATTGCAACCGAAGGAGATTACTTCGAAGAGGACAAGAGTTTCATGTGTGTACTATCAATAAAAGTGGCCGTACGAAAAAAGTATGGAAACTTATTTAATGATCCTCGTATACACTAAGAGCACCTGCGCCCACCATTGGACAGAGCAGTTATCCTTGGAAAAAAACTGTTAACTTCAAAACGTAAGTTTAATCTTTTTTCTTTAATAATTAGAACATTTTAGCAGAAAACTACTTACATGTAAATTTAACAATTTGAAAGAGGCTATTTTGCCTGTCCCTGTACAAAAACAACACCATTGTTATGTTGTTTCAACATAACTGCTATAACGTTATGAAAGAAGTCTAAACTATTTATTCATATAAAAAAAGCAACAGCTTACTTATTTGGTTATCATCAATATACGCTATCCCCAAATTTTCGGCTTATTTTTTAAGGAATGATCTTTCCATCGTAGCAGTGGGAACCTGCTCCTAGACTCTTTTGATCCATTTCTTTTCGGGAAATTATGATATAATTTTTGATTTGTTTTCAATCTATTGTTACAAAGTTTTGAATTTATTGCTGAAAAAAAAAAAAGGCTTCAAGTTTTATTATGAAAAAAACTTTCATTGATATGTATTTATTTATTGAAGAATGTCCAAATTAATTCATTGTAAAAGAAAAGGATTTAAGATTCAGATGAAAAACAAGTTTATTTTTCCGGAAAAAGCTGATGAAAAGAGAATGCGAGGCTGATTCCTGCTGCTAATTTGAAGACAGCATTCCTTAAAAACAGCTTATCTTGAAGATAAGCAATTATTTGCTTTTTTTTTTTTTTTTATTAGGAAACGTTTATATAAAACACTGGATCAATGAAAGAATTCCTCCAGACAGATCAACTGTAAATCCCCCCCCACAGCTTAACACAACAGTAGAATTTCCTCCCAGTCTGATCAACTGTAGATCTTTGAAACTTGTTAAAAATGAATGTTTTTTTTTTAATCTTATCAATTGTTTTTTTCGTAGAATAAGAGATTTTTTGAATATAGAAAAATATTCGTAGGGATGTAAAACCAGAAATATACACTTTTTGAAGGTTGTTTATATTTCGAAAGTTTTTATTAAACTTGTATTTTTAAAGCTCAAAAACATTGTATGTATCACATTCTTCAGAGAGCTTAATAAATGTTCCATAAAATAAGTATTTTAGAATTATTATGTGAAAATAACAACATTCTACATTAAACTTTAAAGTTTTTAGAGATTTCTAAACTAAACATTTTCCGTAAAATCCAATCTAGCGCATATTACAAGATTAACTTTTCTATTACTATCACTGTTGTGAATATGGATTATCTCCTCTTTGATAATCCAAGCTATAAAAGCTGTACATTTCCGCTTGTCAAGTAGACGAGTAGTAAGATTCTTAATTGAATAAAGATTACTTGACAGAATCTCTTGTCCTGTTTTCATTACAATCACAAACAAAGAATCTTAAGTGTGAATAATAAAAAGGTAAGTTAGGATTATTTAGATGTAACATTTTCTAATATTAAGCTTTAAATTCTTCAGGAACGATTTTCAAAATACTTCTAAATATTCATTTTGGATCAACTATTGAATCTTCACTCCAGCTCAACAGTAGAATTCCACCACAAACTTTGGGGAAAAGTGATTTTTCAATTGATTTAAATTATTATTTTACATCGAGTAGTAACACAAAAAAGATTAAAGTCAAGTCACGAGTGTATTTATTTAATATAGACTTTTAATGTTTGTTGTTTATTGTTCATTGTTTTAAAAACTTTATTTTAAAACACAAATACTTTTTAAATAACCGGCTGAACTGATGAAAATAGATTAATTGTTATTTAATATTAATGTCCTCATAAATTTAGCTTCATTATCATCTTTCATGACGCCGTATGGTAAAAAAAAAATTTTACGCCGACAAAATAAGGGAGTTGTTACTTTACCTAAAAAATAAATTGTCAGTCAGTTCTCTTGAGAATAAGTTATTATTTTATATAAGTATCAGATATAGACATTCTTATAAAATTCTTATATTCAGGTATTCTCATTGCGACCATTGCTATGGATTAAATTGTAAATTATTATATTGAATATAAGAATGAAAAAAAAGCGATAAGAAAAATATATAAGAAAAAAGGTCAGTAAATTTTAAAAATTGAATTTAAGAAAAGATTTAAACTATCATTGGCTGTATAGGATAAACCCCTGTAATTATTTAATGTTTTTGCTTTTAAACGACATTTCCCTATGCCGTTATAAGATGCTAATAGATTATGAATGTGTCTAGCTAAGTTAGCAATAGTTACAGAATTCATAAGGGTGGTAACATTTTTTATAAATACCCCGTATTGTTATAATTAACTCTTTCATTTATGAGAAGACGATAATACATCGTCTTTATTCTGGTCAAACTTACGTTCTGAAGTTAAAATCAACTGTCATGGGCATCGACAAAAACTATTTTATGTTGATAGAATTTTAATTAAAATTAATCAGTATGAGACATCAATTTTGCCTTCTTTATAGATACCTTTGAGAGAGTTTAATTAAAATATTACATACTACTGCAGTGTCTATAGTGCTGTTCTCTACCCTCCTCCCTCTCTCTCTCTCTCTCTCTCTCTCTCTCTCTCTCGCTCTCTTATATATATATATATATATATATATATATATATATCTTACCCTATCAGTGGGGCTAAGAATAACCCTTGCAGAAAAGTAAAATCCCCCTACTAAAATGAATGTCCTGGGCATGACACTGAACTTCCTTTGGTAGTGAGGTTCCACTTTTATATCTCAGCGAAATGTGGAGTACAACTTGGTGCCCATTACTCTCAGGTCCACTTTGAATCGGAGTGATAGCTCCTGTTAGGATACTATCCATGAGTCGGAGAGATCTCTGAGAAAATTATTTTTTATTCGATTAGAATACTTGATATAACTGTGGACAAAAAAAAACTTTTAAGAAACTGCACAAAAAATGTAAATTTAAATTTACAATATACACAATTCCCAAATCTCTTGGCATAAAATAACCCGGAGTGGATGAAACGTAGAAAATCAATTTGCAAAATCCCCGTCGGGTTGTGACTAACGTGCTGGATTGTGACATAGTAGAAAGTGTGTTCGAACTCCAATTGTTTTATGTTCACTTTCGGACTAATATCCCTGAGAAAGGCATGAACCAACTTATCCTTCTAACTCCGACTTAAATATTACCAATGCTTGCTTCTACAAGGATCGTTTAACCATTAAATAACAGATGAATGTTCATATGTAATCAAAAATAGCAATGAAAGGATAAAATCATTCAATCTCTCTCTCTCTCTCTCTCTCTCTCTTATATATATATATATATATATATATATATATATATATATATATATCCCAGTTCATATCTATCTGCTTACTTTTATATATACTCTCTTCCAAGTTGAGAATTCATATTAAAGAAAAAGCCTTTAAGAATTTGCTTTCTCAAGATGAACGTAAACTAAAGCGAGTTAAAGCTAAGCAATGGCTTATAACTTGCACTCATGATTTTTTAAAAGTGTGACAATACCCGCCAGCCTATCCCACTATCTCAGCTTCCTTAAACCACTCATGGCCATTAGAATCGTCTAGTGGTTTTTCTTATCTCTTGCCAGGGGAGTTTCCTTTACGAACACACAAAATACACAACCAAGATGGTGGAAGAAAAGACCCAACAAACAAACACTGGCCTGGGTTAGCTCCAAGCGCAAGAGGGGAAAGTCTGTAACACTTTTTGTGCATTCTGTGAGCTAACACCAGCGTGTACTCTAGCAAATATCTCTCACAAAGCCACGAGCAATGCTGACTTAAATTATCGCGTTGGTCAACTCGGCATTTGTCGGTCAACAGGTCTTAGCAGTCACCTTTCTGACTTCTGTTGACTGGTCTCCGCTGCTCCCTTCTGCAGACTGGGTCCTTCTCTTGACTGACCACTCCTGCCGACTGATCTCTGGGACCTTCCTTCCCTCGTCCTTCCAGTCTCGAGGGAGATCCCGCACGCAAGCCCTTGTGTGGGTTTTGCACCAAAACAGACAAAGGGATTCTCTGACTGGCACTCACATCCATAGAAACGAATGCCGCCCATCGTGTCATAAATGTCTGGAATTGCGGAAGTCAAGAAGGCCAAAAGATACAGAATAATTTGTGAACTGGGATCTTTAAAAATCTCTCTCAAGCAAACTCTTCTAATGAAGCAAATATTTCAAAGCGTCAGAATTGGAAAAAAAAATTCATGAAAATTGATTTTTCTTAAGTAATTTTCTCGAACGAATCACGAGTGATAGTTGATGGACCAGCTGGATGGGCAAAAGACGGATTTCATTCAGAAGAAGGCAACAAGGAGGTGGTATCGTGATGATATGAACTTGAATTGTTAACCAAACTATTATTTAGCCATTAAAAGTCAATGAAGAAGTTAAACCTAACTGTGCTGTTGAGATTTTATGTACATAACTTCCTTTGCATGGTAAAAGTCCATGTTTCGTAGTTTTACAATGAAATATATATTTATGCTTGACGATGATCTTTTTCATGTATCTAAGGTTACCCGTGGTTTCTTTGAGCTTAAAAGATTTACAAGAGAGAAGATCATGGAATGGTCACCATTTTAAAATCTATGGTCTTTAAAGATGAAGCTATCAAAAGGTTGCAATCAATATAAAGGCAAAACAGACTTATTAGAATCAATTAAAACTACCATGTCGGAAATTAGATTCGCAGAAGTAAAAAAAAAACAAAATCGATGGATAATAGATAAGGGTCACTATATTAAAATGGAAAGGTTTCAAAAACTGATCCTATGTGTTTGTTATATTATAGAGGTTGATGAATTTTTGATAATGTTATCCTATTTACCAACCCCTCCGCTCGGGCAGGATATGACACAAGGTCAATTTTTAAGCGGAGTTTAACAGGTTTGAATTCAGAGTTTTCCTTCTCCTAGACTAGTTGCCTCACTAAGGCTGAAGAACCTAGTCTGTCCTACTATTTACCCATTGCTGGAGGGAGAATAACTGGATTCATAGCTTTCCCAAGGGTATTAGTGCTATGTGAAATGCAATCAGTCTCGTCCAGGATTTGAACTCGTGTCGCCGTGTTCATTTTCTACGACGATAACAATTACACCACGGGCACCTCAACGAATTTTTGATAATGTTATTACTGAAATAAAATGGGGACATTTGGGTTTGCCTTATAATTTCAGATGCCATTTTTTTTTTAAGAATACATTAAAAGATTAATTAATTTCACTAAAACACATTGCTACTAGATAGAATATTTTCTCTGGTGTTGCTTCGACATCTAAATTGATTATTTAACATTTGACTATTTTCTTTCCTATTAAATTTGAATCATGAAGTTTTTGTTTAAAAACTTCAGAGATGGTATACGCAGATTGCTTATAGGTATTGAGTTGGAACAGGGACATTACGATAGAAAAAAGTAATTTTATTGGACTGTTGATAGCAAAACATGCATTCTATTTTGTGCTTCTCCCTGGTAAATTTCTAGAAAGTGTTTTTAAAACAAAACTAAATTATTAAATAAATATCATTAATTTTTTTCTCTATCGTACAAACATTTAGTGTATAATCAATCAAGTAAATTAAAATGAAAATGAGTTCGCGTCTGGGATTAATCGAACACACACACACACACACACACATATATATATATATATATATATATATATACGCGTCATTGTGAAAGAAAAAGTTTTTTTTAGAAAGGTTTTATCTTTTTTAAACGAGTTCAGAAGAGAAGCAAAGAAAATTGCACTGGTGTGATACCATATCCATTTGTAGAAAGAAAATCATTTTCTGGTGTCCGAGTGTCTTCCACTCACCTTTAAATATCTGTAGCAGAGGCACATGCCAATGAGTTTAAACTGAATTGTTTGATTAAGCCTTTCAAATGACTAATGGGGTTTTAATTTAGTTTGGGACGGAAGAGTATCAAATTATATCATGACTGACCAGTTAGCTTTTTGTTGGTTTTAGTTTAAAGTAGAATGATAATTCTAACTTTCTAACGTATTGTTTTTGACAGCATGTACAATCCAGTGTTAGGAATATGCCTGTTCAATTAAAGGGCGGTGGCTGGTGTCGTCAGTTATATTTTTGACTGGATCATTGGGGGATTTCAGGTCTTTCAATAAAATTCTTACCTCACCAATTCGAACCCACACGGGATGAGCATTTTCCGAGGCGCCACCAAAAAATTCCAAAGTTAGCAGCTAAACTGGCTTATATCTTGTTTTGACAGCGTACACCTTGGTTTCTGCGCTCTGGGTTGGCTAATGCTATAGTCAACCAATTTGGATAGAAGTTGTTTTAAATAGGTCTACGTAGCGTTGACACCTTTTTTTTCATTGGTAGGACGCAGAAATTGGGGTATTTCTTTTCAACAAAAAAAAAAAAAATGACGAATGTAGCACAACACGTTAAATACTCATAGAACTAAACGGTAAGTTAATAAGATTTTCGATTCGTGGTAAATTTAAAAAGTATTATTAATTGAAAAGTTAGTAAATGAATTAGTTGATTTGAAATGCTTGCCGCATTGATTATATTCATTATTACATGACTGGCAAGATTTACGGGCCCACATGCTCCGAAGGCGCAGCGGATAGAGGCGTTGATTCTCTACGGTTCCAGGTGAGCATTGTCAGAAGATAGCGGTTTTAATTCTTACCCAAGTCGACCAGAGGTTTGCTTGGTCAAAAACGTGGTGCGATAGACAACAACTATGGAAGGCAGTAATTACTGGGGATACGGTTACAAGACTCGGCATTCCTATCCGAGGTCACGGTTAATCACCTGAAGAAGGCTTCTCAGCAGAAGGGTATGACCCCCCCAACAAGTTTCCTGTTTATGACCCTAAACAATATGATATTGAGGTTCCAGCAATGCGGGAGCTTTGGTGGATGCTGAGTACCCTTTTATAGCCATCGCTCCCAGGTCCACTCTGGCCCGGAGAGGTAGCACCTGATAGGGCCCTATCTATGGGTTAAATAGAACTAACGGCATACTTATGCTAAACTGAATTGTTTGATTAAACTGAATAGCTTGAAATAAAAATGTTTTCACAATTAAAATGTACTTACATTTAAACTGCGGGCTTATGCTAAACTGAATTATTTGAAATAGAACTGTTTTTTGACATTAAAACTGTATTTACACTAAACTGAATTGTTTAACGTGGAACTGTTTTGACATTTAACTGTGTGTAAAGAAAATATGTACTTATACTATACTAAACTGAATTGTTTAAATTAGAACTGCTTGACTAAACTGAATAGCTAGAAATGTTTTTCACAATTAAACCTACTTCCATTTAAACAGCGTGCTTATGCTAAACTGAATTGTTTCAAATAAAATCATTTTCATAAAAATGGATTTAGTGTTAAATAACCTACAAAGGTTGATATGCCATAAAAAAAATAAACCACCAATCAACCAACTAATCAAATATTCTTTATTCTGTTCTTCTTTCTTTTAAACAATCAGAAAAAATCTATTATAGAAACACTGAATTGAAGTTTTTTTTTCGTAAAACTTTTTAAAATATGTTTTCGCTTTACATGTGATATTCAGTATATTTTTATTCGAAAATGAATTATATATCTGATAGCCGTTGTTATTGAACACTCAACGGAGATTCCGATTCACTGACAAAATAAATCTAAACCCTGGACTGTTTTCCTCAGATTACACACACACACACACACACACACACACACACACACACACACATATATATATATATATATATATATATATATATATATAATAAACAAAGACACTATTGGTAATTACAGTTGGGGAACTTAAATAAAACAATAAAACAACGAAGGACCTTTTCGTCCGACACTTTTCAAGTTATTAAACACCGGAAATTCAATTAAAAACGGGGGTATACACACACACACACACACACACACACACATATATATATATATATATATATATATATATATATATATATATATATATATATATATATATATGTGTGTGTGTGTGTGTGTGTTTTATTGTTTTATTTAAATTCCCCAACTCTAATTACCAATGGTGTCTTTGTTTATTATATTATATGGATTTTCCCGTAACCATAATTTAATTATATATATATATATATATATATATATATATATATATATATATATATATGTGTGTGTGTGTGTGTGTGTGTGTATATATCCAAATGTATAGGTTTCGCAAATGAATCTGACTTTAGTATTCTAGGTTTTTATCATTTCATATATTTGTGTTCGACACGTGTTTTAGACTTTACGTCATCCTCATGATATATGATTGTTTGGGTTGATTTTTTTTCAAGTTTTTTTTGTGAAGATTGTTTTGATAACGGTGTGATTATTTTTAATCCCAGGATTTGTATCTACGACAGTCCTGTTCGTGTTAATTGTCCGTGAAAACGTCTGGCCTCCACAGATTAAAAATTTTTTTTTTTTATTTCTTTATGTGTATGTATCTACAAGTATTACTTTTGTGTGTTTAAGTGCATCCATACATTCACATACTATAACGAGTTATCCTCCCTTGTTCGTAGCATCCCGAAACACAACGTTCTCGTCATCGATAGAGACATGAATGCCCAAATTGGTAAAAACGTAAACCACAAATTCAGCTTACACAACTCATCAAACAGAAATGGGGAAGTAGAAAATAGATTAACATGCCTTAATACTTAATTTCAGAAAAGAAAGGGAAAACTATGGACCTACACCTTCGCAAATAATACTAAAGTGCTGACAGACTATGTCTTTATAAATAAGAAATTGAATAATAGCTTAGAACATCTATTGATATAATGAAAGATAACGGTTATAAACTTGCAAAAGAAAGAAGCAGAAGAAGCCCTGCACAGACAATTACGGATGCAGAATACACCGATGACATTGCGCTTCGGACAAATACACCCGCCCAAGCCAGAACCCTGGCATAGGCCTCCATGTGTTGACATGGAGGCCTATGCCAGGAACAGACAAGACGGAATACATGCGCATTAATTGAAGAGCCGACATCACACTAAATAGTAATTCTCTGAAAATAGTTGACAAGTTCACCTACACTGGAAGCAGTGTCTCATCAACACGCGACTAGCAAAGGCATGGACAGCTATAGATAGAGTATCGGACAGACCTTATGGATAAAATAAAACGCGGTTTTTTACGATGACGTTAATTTTCTGCAGGGCTGCAGAGGAGATGATTGTTGCGTTGGGGTGGCCATTAAAAGTAGCTACCATCATCCTCGGCTGTATTCTCTCAATGCTATTTAGTGACTTTTGTGACCGGGGTCCTATAAGGATATCTACACCTCCTATCGTGGCATTAATTCACACAAGCACACAAAGTAATACTTTTACATACAATTTAAACACACACACACACACACACACACACTTACAAATTCATCTGCTGAGGTCGGAGTTTTTCACCATTCAACTCCTCCAACAGGACATTCACAGACACGAATCCTGGAATTAAAAAGGATTAATGAAAACAAACTTCTCAATAAACGCCTGAAACATTGATTACCCTGGCTATTATTAATCTCTTGAAGAAGATATAAAGTATGAGTCACGTGTAAAGTACAAATATACGAAATAATAAAATCTTAAAATATCAAACTTAGATTTATTTGCGGACCTACTCATATTCAAATATTTACTTTTCTGTCGTTGGGCCAACAACAATTTCGCTAAGGCAAAAATGTAAAAAAAAAGGATACTATATAATGTCTTATAATTCCCAAGCTGACGTGGTTTCGATCCCAGCTTCAAGCGGCCTGCGTGTCTAGCCACACTGGAGTTGGGATAAAACGAAACAGTATGTCTATATATACATGTGGAGGTGCCCGTGGTGTAATGGTTATCGTCGTAGGAAATGGACACGGCGACACGAGTTCAAATCCTGGACGATGGCATTTCACATAGCACTAATACCCTTGGGAAAGGTATGAATCCAATTACTCTCCCTGCAATGGGTAAATAGTAGGGCAGACTAGGTTCTTCAGCCTTGGTGAGGCAGCTAGTCTAAGAGAAGGAAAACTCTGAATTCCAACCTGTTAAACTCCGCTTAAAAATTGACCTTGTCTCATATCCTGCCCGAGCGAAGGCGTTGGTAAATATGATATATATATATATATATATATATATTCTGTTACGAACCGACTTTCACTGGGACTGCGAAAACAGGCACGTAACGAGAATAAAAAATATATATATAAAATTGCGAGAATGTCCCAAGGTTCGATAAAAAAAAGGGTGAACTATGGGAACGGAATTTCTCCAATATAAGACTCACGGTAAATCACAGCAGAATAAGCGACAAACACTCACAAAACCAACACAACACAATTTGAAGATTTAACAACAAAATTTTATTACAACAATAACAACGTATTTAGGGAAGAATAAGAATATATATAAAAAAAAGGCTTTAAGAACAAAAGGGGATGGAACACTATTGTTACTATGTATATATAGAAGTCCGAGACGAATTATAACTCAAATAGATTTGCATGATAGACACAGAGGCAAAAGAAATACGGAACTCCCTGAGGATTTAGGACTGGTTAATAATCTCTTTTTTTTTTCTTTCGTTCTTTTTCTCTTTCGTTCTCTCTTTTTGCTGTCTTTCCTTTTTCTCGAAGAAGCTTGCCACAAGGAGTTAGTTTTCTGCTGTCCTTTTTCTTAGTCACATTTCGGGTGTAATGAAACAGAACCCAGGGATGAATGTCGACGGTTTGAAGTCAAAACCGCTACTGCGATATATTCACTTTTCCAGTCAAACACCAAAAGTCCTTCCTTGACACTTAGGGCCGAATACGTGGATGATAAGGTCACCCAAAGTTCACTCCAAGAGTTCAAGGCTAGCTAATATGGGAAAAAGTGGAAAGGGGTTGACTTGCAATTCCACTTCTTATCGTCGTCTTTTTCTTTTTTTTCTCCTTTAGCCTCGAATCATGCGTGATTAGAAAAGGTTCATTTGGCGCCCCCCTTTTCCAATTCTATTCTTCGTCTCGGAATAATACGGGTGAATGAAACACACCTTGTAATTTACATAAAAAATATATTTCTTCTATTTTTCTACCCCACGTAACACCTCCTCACCAAAAAAATGAAAAAGGATCGCTTGCGATCTTTTTTCAAAATTCTACGGGGTAGAGTTGTGAGATTGAAGTTTTTCATAGTACTTAGTCATCATGTATCTTACAATGTGTGCACTAAATATTTAGGCTCCTAAGTTATACTGCGTGACAAGGTATCGGCACATACGTTGTCAATGCCTCGAATGTGTCGGATGTCTAAATTATATTCTTG
The DNA here is from genome assembly GCA_963585895.1 of Sepioteuthis lessoniana. Lineage (NCBI taxonomy): Eukaryota > Metazoa > Mollusca > Cephalopoda > Myopsida > Loliginidae > Sepioteuthis > Sepioteuthis lessoniana. The sequence continues at coordinate 115,063,047 of OY757911.1, forward strand.
GAGGGTCAGACTCCTATAAAGTAATCTCTTATTCTTACTTTTCATTCGGTGTAAGAAAGTAAGGGGGTTATGGTCAGTATGTACAACGATCGGATAATATGATGAGGATGCATAAACATCAAAATGACGTAGGCTCAATACGAGAGCTAAGATAGGGTTTTGTTTTCCCCTTTCGTAATACGATCTGATCGCATTAATATGACACAACTGTATTTTTTTTTCTTCGGTCTGGGGTTCTTAGTACGTAGTTGAGATCACTAATTTTCCTAATTATTTTGTAGGGACCATGCAATCGGGCCTTCAGGGGATGACCGGATAAGGGCAGTAGTACAAATACTTTATCACTGGCTTGGAAATATCTGTGGACAGTATTTCGATCATATCGTATCTTCATCTCACTTTGGACTGTTTTAAGTCTCTTCCGTGCCAACTCACAAGTTTCCTGTAATCGGGTCAGAAAACGGGATACATATTCCAGTAAGGATTCGTTCGCGGGATTTCCTTGCAACCATTTCTCTTCCAGCATGGATAAGGGTCCACGCACAGTGTGTCCAAGTATTAATTTGAATGGACTGAATCCTAGCGACTCTTGTGGCGCATCTCTCGCAGCAAACATGAGGAATGGGATACCTTCATCCCAATCTTTCTAGTGGTCGAGACAGTATGCTCGGATCATGGTTTTCAGGGTAGAATGGAATCTTTCCAAGGCTCCCTGGGATTGGGGATGATATGTACTCGACGTAACCGTCTTTATTCCTAAAGAGTTCATGGCTTGTCGAAATACTCTGGAGGTAAAGTTGGAGCCTTGATCAGACTGCACTATCTTAGGCGATTCGACCATGGGAAAGAAATTAGTGAGAAATTTCATAATCTTTCCTGCGGATGTACTCCTCATTAAAATATCATCTTCAATGAAATACTCTGAGGGTACTTTGTTCGGTTCTTCTTCTAATAATGATTTTTCGAAGAGAGGAGCGATTTGGTCATCCTCTCTCTGTTCGACTGCTATGGATTTCTCTGTAACAGGCACGACGTCAATTATTTTCTCCCGTGGGTTAGGGTTTGAAGAAGGGGTCTGTTCGAGCATAGGGTTTAATCCTATCTCATTGCTTAAGCAAGTTTGGGAGAGGTCAATTATTTCATTCTCTTCGCTTTCCATTTTGGTAGTAGAATCTTCAGTCCTCTTCGCTTCTGCTCGGGTTACTACACATGGTAAAAGTGTTTCAGGATGTTCTCGTTCAATTTTCTCCGTCTCCTCCGAGACGCTCAGTTTCTCCACCACTCTTGGATGGGGTACCACTCTCTCTCCAGCCAAGTCGTTTCCCAGTAACATCGATATGCCTTGCATAGGCAGACTATCGACCACTCCGACGATTACAGTTCCGCATACTATTTCAGAATCGAGGGAGATCTGATGTAGCGGGACGCTAACAACATTTCCTCCTACTCCTTGTATAACCACCCGTTCGCCTGTGGCTGTCTCTGATTCACGCGGCATGTCGTTCTTAACCATTAGAGACTGGGTCGCTCCCGTGTCACGTAAGATTTTTATCTCGACCCTCTTCGTGGCACCATCAACTGGGTGCACGGAGACATTCGATATAAATGGTTTGTATTCCTCTCAGATTCGGCTCTCGGTCCTCTTATTGCTTTCCTTATGCGACGATATAAAACCGTGTGGTTTATTTAGGCTACCGTTCTTATGCTCGGCACTCTTCCTCGCGTAACAATTCGCTGCCAGGTGTCCTGTCTTCCTACAGTAGTAGCACGTCAAATTCCTTCCTCCTTCCATATGTCGAGGGATACGAGAATGAGGAGTAGGCCTCTCGTTATTCGGGCTGTTCGGTCGATGTAGATACGTTGTCTGACCAAGCCTCGCCCTCGAGCTAGTATTAGTCGTTATTCGGGGCTTTACGCTCCTTCTATACTCAGATGGGTCCTCTGACTTATTCTGGTTTCGTTGGTGTGTCAGCGTGTATTCATCCGCTAGGGTAGCCATTTCATAACCTGTGTCGACCTGTCTTTCGTTGAGGAATGTCTTGACGTTGTCGTGTACGCAATATTTAAATTCCTCTATTAATACGAGTTGCCTTAATTTCTTGTAGTCTGTTCCGATGCCTTTCGCTGCAATCTTTGGTCGAGGTATGTTTCTTTCTGCCTGAAGAACTCGACGTAGGTTTGGTTTTCGCCCATTCTGCAATCTCTGAACCTTTGTCTGTAGGCCTCCGGTACCATTTCATAACTTCTTAAAATTGCCATTTTTACAGTGTTGTAGTTGGCGCTGTCTGTAATTGAAAGGGAAGCATACGTTTCCTGCGCTTTGCCTTTTAATACTGTCTGTAGTAACGTCGGCTACGCTTCGATAGGCCACTCGAGATTCGAAGCGATTTGTTCGAAGTGCTGGAAATATTTGTCCACATCTTCTTCGTTGAACGCGGGTACAAGTCGAATGTGTTTAGTAAGGTCGAAGTTATTTCGTTCCTTCTCGCGTCGTGTGCGTTCCTCTTCTAGTTCTTTGAAACGGGTTTCTTGGTTAATCCTTGCTAGTTCAATCTGTGCTTCAATTTTGAGCTTCTCTAATTCAATTTGAGCTTCCGATAGTTCAGGCAAGTCTGACGCAAGGTCATCGAGAACACTTTTTTCGAAAATGTCATTATCGACCATATCTTCTGCAACTACTTTTATCAACTGTGTCTTTCGCATGGACCGTCTTACATCCAGCTCCAATTTTAACCCTACCTCTAAAATATGGTCTTTTTTCATCTTTATCAGATCACCGAACGTGGGAGATTTTAGGAAGGTATCTATCACTGACCTTTTGACTTTTCTGTCTTATGCAGTTTTATGAGTGCACCGCTCCCTACTGTGAGGTCTTATAGAAAGGAGAAATATTCTCGGACTGAGCCCCCAATTCTGTTACGAACCGACTTTCACTGGGACTGCGAAAACAGGCACGTAACGAGAATAAAAAAAAATATATATAAAATTGCGAGAATGTCCCAAGGTTCGATAAGAAAAAAGGGTGAACTATGGGAAGGAAATTTCTCCAATATAAGACTCACGGTAAATCACAGCAGAATAAGCGACAAACACTCACAAAACCAACACAACACAATTTGAAGATTTAACAACAAAATTTTATTACTACAATAACAACGTATTTAGGGAAGAATAAGAATATATAAAAAAAAAGGCTTTAAGAACAAAAGGGGATGGAACACTGTTGTTACTATGTATATATAGAAGTCCGAGACGAATTATAACTCAAATAGATTTGCATGATAGACACATAGAGGCAAAAGAAATACGGAACTCCCTGAGGATTTAGAACTGGTTAATAATCTCTTTTTTTTTCCTTCGTTCTTTTTCTCTTTCGTTCTCTCTTTTTGCTGTCTTTCCTTTTTCTCGAAGAAGCTTGCCACAAGGAGTTAGTTTTCTGCTGTCCTTTTTCTTAGTCACATTTCGGGTGTAATGAAACAGAACCTTGGGATGAATGTCGACGCCTTGAATTCAAACCCGCTACTGCTATATATTCACTTTTTTAGTCAAAAACCAAAAGTCCTTCCTTGACACTTAGGGCCGAACACGTGGTTGATAAGGTCACCCAAAGTTCACTCCAAGAGTTCAAGGCTAGCTAAGATGAGTAAAAAGTGGAAAGGGGTTGACTTGCAATTCCATTTCTTGTCTTAGTCTTTTTTTTTTCTTCTTTAGCCTCGAATCATGCGTGATTAGAAAAGGTTCGTTTGGCGCCTCCTTTTCCAATTTTATTCTTCGTCTCGGAATAATACGGGTGAATGAAACACACCTTGTAATGTACATAGAAAATATATTTCTTCTATTTTTCTACCCCACGTAACAATATATATATATATATATATATATATATATAAGCTGTCGAAAGGAGAATCGGTGGCCAAACAAACCTGGTTGGGTGGCCTAGGTGTTATATAACATATGACATGGATTTTCAGTTCGTTCCAAGTGACCCCGTGTTCTTTGACAAGCTGTCACGTTGTAATTAGTAAGCAGGGAGACGACAGCGCGTCAGGGCAGTCAGGCCCAACAGGTATGTAACTGGAAAGAGATCACGTGATAAACACGCGGTCAGATTTAGAGAGTGCAGAGAACCGGGAGTCGAGCGAGAGACGCGCAGCCGATCAGAGGATTAGGTCGTCTCTGATGATACGGCTTGCTCGGGGGTGCAAGCGTTGGCACCCCCCTTGCTCCAGGAAGAAGATATGGGACAAGAAGAGTCCCCTCTCTGAGTATATGTATCTCCATCTATCTCTCAAACTAACAACAAACAGTGGGTCCTTTTCGAGAATAAAATGAGAGATATATCTTTATAAAGAAGTGTTTCCTTTGTTCATTATCTTTAATTATGTTCCTCGTTGTTCATAAAGACACAGTTGAGAATACAACACCTGAAAAGAGAATAGGATTGTCAATATACTCAAAACTTCCGAGAATACCAGGAACGTTATTTTACTGACGACTCCCCAGTGCGCATTGGAAATATTATTTAGCGAAATATATGTATACGAGGGTAGATAGAAAAATTCATATGCTGACAAAAATCTCTCATCGAATGTGACCAAATGAGGTCAGTTTTTTAACACAGTCCTCTTTGAAGTCCACAAAACCATAGGTGTTTCAGTAGTTGGATCCCTTGGGTAAAAAAATCAGCAGCAGCAGATATGATACCATCATACAACTTTACTCTTAACCCATATACATATATATATATATATATATATGTGTGTCTGTGAGAGAGAGAGAGAGAGAGAGAGAGAGAGAGAGTGTGTGTGTGTGTGTGTGTGTGTGTGTATGTCTGTGCGGGTGTGTGAATGATTATGAAAAAAAAACGATATGTTATAGGCAATTAAAAAGTGCTCACTTTTTGGCAAGCAGAGCATTATAAGTAGTTGTTTCCCATTTTTTGAACGAACAACACAGTCTTCTAAATTCCATGTCTGCTCAGCTAGTCAAATGACAAAATGACAAAAGTAAAACTAAAGAGAAATTAGTATTTATTGTATTAGTATTATTAGTATTATCATTAGTATTATTATTATTGGTCTGTCACACCTTCTTTCCACTTGAATTAGAGGTTCAAGTATTGGGAATGTCAGGATTTCGAATGCAGATTTTCAAGATAGGTACAGGTATCTAACTGATGTTGTACCTGACTAAGGTAGGACACGTGTGGGTAAATAGTCCCATTAAAATGTTTGGAGAGTGATTTGATTTTAATTACCGGTTACAGAGAGATATTTCAGTCCAAGATTAATGAAGGAAGAACTCAAAAGAAAACCTGAATTTTTTCTAATCATATTTACCAACCCCACCGCTCGAGCGGGATATGACACAAGGTCAATTTCTAAGTGGAGTTTAACAGGTTTTAATTCAGAGTTTTCCTCCCCCTAGACTAGTTGCCTCACCAAGGCTGAAGAACCCAGTCTGCCCTACTATTTACCCATAGCTGGAGGGAGAATAATTGGTTTCATACCTTTCCCAAGCGTATTAGTGTTGTGTGAAATGTTTTACGTCTCGTCCAGGATTTGAACTCGTGTCGCCGTGTCCATTTCCTACGACGATAACCATTACACCACGGGCACCACTGAATTTCTTCTAATAGAGACACAAAATAATACCATAATTACCAATGATATTAAAGCGAAGATTTATAATCCATAGCAGAATAGAAAGTATAGACAAAGAGGAAATGGTTAATCCCATAAACTTCACTAGAACTTTGAGATATAAACGGATCACCTACTCTCGGCCGAAAAGCAAGAATTAGTTTTAATTGAAAAGAAAAAAGAATCTGGATTTAGACGTCCCGGCGGACTACAGAGTGAAAATTAAAAACAAAAAATTATGAATAAATAGACTAATATTCGGATCGTGTCAGTCGTAATCGGTGTGTTCCAAGTGCTCCGACTACAATTAGTATCACCGTCCCAATCATGTAACATCGCTTTTCGGCTCTCTGGCAATATACAGATATTTTTCAGTTTTATCACTAAGTACTCTTCTGGAACGGAATCATTTTTTAGAAGATGTTCCCACAAAAATGTACTTGTTGGAATAAACATATATTTCGTTTTACTAATTTCAGTGAATATTAAAAAAAGTACTTACTTTTATGAAAGTGCATCGAAAGTACTTTGAATTTGTACTTAAACTTATTTTTCTACTCATCTAAATGTTATCTTTGACTACTTTTTATTGGTATAAATATTAGGGTGTATCAAATATACTTATTATTACTTCTTTGAGAGTTTTTAACACTGGAGTTGGTGACAGCAAGTCCCCTCAAGTTTCCAGGATTCTTCTCAGCATTCTGGCCGATCTTAATAATGCTGTAGTTTGGATTGTCTCCACTTGTCCTCTGATTTCCAAGTTTTCCGCTCCCTTTACCAATCATTTGGGGATTGTTCTTACTATTGGTATCACCGTTACCGTTATGGTCCATAGAATTTTTAGTTCTCAAGCAAGGTCTATGTATTTATCCTTCTTTTCAGTTTCTTCTAATTTTGCTCTGTTGTCTGCCTGGACGGCAAAATCTAATATTCCGCAGGTTCTCTTTTTGTGGACGATCATTAGACCCGGTCGTGCTCTTTGCAAGTTTTTTGCAACAGCGTTAACTGATAGTCTTCCATTGGAGTCTAAGTGACAACAATTTTCCTCATGTCTCCAGGACTCTTTTCAGTATTGTAGCCGGTCTTAACAATGTTCTAGTTTGGAAGGTTTCAATTCTTTCTCCAAATTCCAATTCCTGCAGTCCCCTTACCAAGCTTTTAGGGACCATCCCAAGTGCTCTAATTACAATTGGTATCACCGTCACCCTTATATTTCACAGCTTCTTTACTTCTCTGGCAAGGCCCAAGTATTCATCTCTCTTTTTGCTTTCTTTGATTTTCATTCAATGGTTAGGTGAACAGCAAATTCTGTTATTCAGCAGGTTCTTTTTACTGTTTATCACCCTGGTCTTCTGGCCTGGGTAAAGTCATCTGTTTGTATCCTCAAATCCTTGGGATGCATCTCATTTTCCGGAACGGATCCGATCTGTGCATATATCATTTGGTAGAGTAGTTAAATTTAACTTTCTTGCACAATTCCCTGTCCCTTATCTTCTCCATCCAGTCATATCTTAAATTTAACGATCTTTACGCTCATTTGCTACTTTTGCTTATCATTTTGTCGTACCCCACCGGCTACTCACCTAAAAAAATCCTTGTTTAAAGAAAACGCAAAGACATTTATATTGTCAGCTACCGGAAGTGGACTCTTGTATCAACAAAGATAACATCGCCAGATTCTCTAGTGAGGAGAATTTTCCACTATCAAAGCAGGGACTTTTCTTGAGATAAGTTAATTCTACAAATCCTCTCAAAAGTAGTTTCAAACTGTTGAGCTGAACGGGTTATGTTTGCAAGTTTCTCTTCGTGATATAATGATTTATTTAAATATTAAATTTAAATATTTAATTTATTTAGATATTAATTGAAGAGAAAATTTATGTCTAATTTCGAACTCGTGTGAATCCAACAAGTACACAACTTCTCTCTGTTATAATAACTGAAAGCAAGTTATTCAGAACGACCGTTACCAGCTATGTCGAAAATCACGTTACATTAGTAGTAAGAGTAGTAATAGTAGTAATATTATTACTTCAACTGCTGTTACTGTATAAGAAATTATTGTAACAAAGTAACGGAATCATTTGTCGATATCAACTGATTGTACCAGAATATGTTTCAACACACTTTCTACGTTACAGGAAACTTGATGATTTCTCTATAAAAAAAATTAGGGGAAAATGGTGTCACTTGATTCCCATGAAAAAAAAAAGAGAAACACATTATTACTGAAACTCTCAGGCGTTAATTTTGAATGCAACAGTTTTTTTTCTATAACATATACATCATAACATGTCCCTAAAGGTGAAATATAAGACTACAAGGTACGGCTATAAAGTTAACAGGCTGACGAACATATTGTGACGTTGAATTCGACTCTGGCCTCAATAGATCTACTTCTCGGTCTTTGTAGAAGGCTGTTACGTTGAATGTGTATCGCCGGGAGCAGCCTGGCACTTGACACCCCACAAAATAAATCCAGGTGTATGAGAAACAAACAAATAATGTTGATGCTGATTCGAGGTTAAACTGGTCCCAGACGTCGGTAAGGGGCTGCCGATTAACTTTCACATACACCACCAAGTCCTTTGTCCCCCTATCCCCTCATATCACGGAGAAACAAACTCCTAGGTTAGATAATATTCACTGTAGACAGATTTCCAAATCCTCTTGTAATGTTTAAGGAGGCAATAAGACGTTTAGCGAGAATTAATGAAAGCGGTTGGGCGCCGAGACAAGATACACGTCAAAAGAAGTCAAATAAACTGAGGAAAGAACACAATCAAAACATTTCAACACAAGGGTTCATTTAGAATATAACAAAATTTCAATATGCGACGATCAAACAATTAATAATGAGATTTAAGAAACTGTTCCTTTTTTCTTTTCTCTTTTCTTTTTAAAATACCGGCAATATTAAGCCAACAGGAAAACGTCAAACAAAAATGTCTCTTAACAGTCCTTTTTCTTCTTTCTCTTTTTTTCTCTTTCTTTTTCTCTTACTTGAGTAAAAGTGTCTGAGCCGTCGGATTGAAGCGTGTAGCAATGCTCATTCAATAATTTTAACTATTGGTGAAATAGAACATTTACAGTTTTTTTGAAATAAACACAACTTTCCAATATTTAAGATTTAGAAAAGGAAAAGGATTTGAGCAGTACTTATCTTTGACTGGTTTTCAATTTTCAGATTTTCACTCTTTTTACAGGTGAGCTATCTTTTCCCGGAGCTGGCTGAAATCAGCATCTTATTCCAATGCTGGATTTGTCCAAACTAAAGATTCTCCTTCAACTTTCTCTAACGCGTGCCGGCCTTTTTGACACGAAGATACTGTTGACCAATCATTCGATTTTTCCTCTTCGACCACCTCGCCGAATCACGCCATTCGATTGACCTTGACCTTTTTCGTTTCAGCAGACTAAAGTTCAAAGGGTACAGATGGCTTACCCTTTCTCTCCCCTAACACTACAGCGGTCGGTCCCTGTTATCTGATATTTCTTAATGCCTGTTATTAAAATGAAGAGGAGTATGGGTACTGACCTCCCCTTCATTCTCTTTCTATAGTATACCAAGTCACAATATTCTCACTGAATGTGACAAATGGGGCTTATTCTTTAAAACAGTTACCCTTGTGGCCCACACACGTTTTCCATCGGTGTTGCAGTGGTTCAATTCCATTTTTCAAAAATAGTTATCACCAAGAGATGTGATCTTATAGGGCTCATTTTTCAAACTATCCCCCCTTGCTTTCCGCTCGTTTCTTCCATCGGTGTTGCTGTGGTTGGATCCTATCGGTCAAAAAGTTATCACTTGTAGCTATGAAAAAAGGTGGCTCATTTTTTAACAAAATTTCTCTTGTGGTCCATACTTCTTTTATCGGTGTTGTAGTGGTTGGATCCTATCGGTCAAAAAAGTTATCACCAGTAGATTTGACTTCATCAATGGAACGTTGCTGTCCACCTTCAAATGTTTATCCTGATATTAAAAAACAATAAGTAAAACTTTTTACAATAGTCGATGAAAAGTTTAAGTTTATTATAAGTTTATTATAAGTATTTTAAATTAATTTAAAGTAATTCAAACCCTGACTTTTTACCCAGGCTAGATGTGAAGTTCTGCTTGGTTTTCCTGGTTCCTTTCATCAATTCTAATTATGAGTCATCGGACTGAATTCTCTTGTCTGTCTAGTCACAGCAACAATTTAATCAATATGAAAGCAAAACAAAACAAAAAAAACCCCAAAAAACAATATGCCCAAAGTCTTCATTAATGTAATGGCGATTTCTATCGATTTGTCGATCAATTGAAAAAAAAAAAGCTTATAAGATATTTAAGATATATCAAAAATTGTATTGCCAAAATCCATTCTGTGCGACGACTGCAAAATACAAAGGTTATTCAATAAATATTGTGAATTATTTTAAAAAAAGGAAAATATTTTTTTTAATAATTTCTTTCAATAAATGTCAAGTTTTCATTGATCAATAGCAAACATTGTTTAGATATTTGTTTTGAGGCTTGTTCAAAATTATGGTAAATAAAACAGAACGTTTCTGGCTTAAACAGAGTTCTGTTAAAAAAAATTTGTGGTGACTAAGAAGTGCAAACAATGTGAAATTAACGGAAAAGGGTATTATGTAGCCGAGGTGCCCGTGGTGCAATTGTTATCGTCGTAGGAAATGGACACGACGACAGGAGTTCAAATCCTCGACGAGACTGATTGCATTTCACATAGCACTAATACCCTTGGGAAAGCTATGAATCCAATTATTCTCCCTCCGGCTATGGGTAAATAGTAGGACAGACTAGGTTCTTCAGCCTTGGTGAGGCAACTAGTCTAGGAGAAGGAAATGTCTGAATTCAAACCTGTCAAACTCCGCTTAAAATTTGACCTTGTGTCATATCCTGTCCGAGCGGAGGGGTTGGGTAAATAGTATTATGTAGCCGAGATGTATGTTTTATTTTTTTAGAAAGTCATAGGAGCCTGAGTCATAAAGGCAGTCTATCGAGTGAAAAGACACTGAACCCCCCGGTAAAGAATAAGTCAGGAGCCCAGCTGTCAGTAAAAATGGTCATACTGACAGAGCCTGTTGAGGGAAAGATTCACCTTATTCATTGAATAAATTCTTTATTTATGTGTGAATAAATCAAGGGGTCAAAATATATGTCTAAATTTCTGCATTGACGAGTCTTTATTATTTACACAATATATTCGTGGATCATTAAATAATTTTCCTGACTTTTTTCGTATGGCCACTTTTATTGATAGTACACACATGAAACTCTAGTCCCCTTCGAAGTAATCTCCTCCGGCTGCAATCCACTTGTTGGACCGTTCCAACAATTTCTGCAAGGCGCCATGGAAATCTTCTTGTGTGAGAGTGTCAATGACCTTCGTCACAGCCTCTTTCATCTCCTCAATTCTCTCATAACGACAGCCTCTCAGCTTAGGGAATAACCAAAAGTCACAGGGAGCAAGGTCTGGACTATAAGGACGGTGAGGAACTGTCTTGATGCCCATCTTGTTCAAATAGTCTATGACAAGGATGGAGTTGTGGATTGGTAGATTGACCTGGTGGAAATGCCACTGACCCGATTTGAAGAGTGCTGGCCTCTTTCGACACAATCTCTTCCTGAACTCCCTTAAAACCTCATCATAGTAACCCTAACCCTAACCTTTTGGCCAATCAACTCTGGTGTATTGAATTCCTTACTCCTCCCTCATATCTCATCACCCCTCACGAACTCCCTGCCTTCCTTGCATCTCTTATGCTACTCAAAAACTGATGCTAGATTCATGCAAGATGGTCGAAAAGCAGTCTGAAGCATTCCATAGGTTTCTGTGGCATTTTGTCCAAGTTTAAAACAGAATTTTATTGCATATCGTTCTTGCATTTTTCAAACTCACCAGCTGACAACCAGGCTTTAGTAGGTTGTATTCCAATTGCTGCTGTAGCTGTTAATTTGAAGCTGAAATCATAAAAATTAGTCAGTCATCTCATAAGATGTATAGCAATAATATACTGAATTTTCAAGAGTCTAAGACAATTTTAATGCCTGTGCAAAACAATATCTGGAAACTTATTGAAGGCACCACGTACATTTGGGAATATTCTTATCATGTTGCATCTCTACAGATGGGTTAGACCCCACAACGAGTGTCCTTGATATGATATTAAACAATCTGATGCTGAAGCCCTAGTCAGGGAGCTTTGGGGAATGTAGAATACACCTTCAATGTCATTATTACCAGGTCCACTCTGACCCCGACTGGTAACACCTGATCAGGTCCTATCTATGGATCGAATAGATTTGTTTGACATTTAAACAGTATGTAAACAAATACCTAAGGTTTAATTGAAATTTCATTTATATATAGCACTAACTGAAACCATTTAACTGTCTAGAAAAATTACCAAAATTAATGAGTAATCAAATTAGTCCTAACTCACTTTAAAAAGAAATTACTTACAAAATATTCACTCACAAATAATATAAGTATATCCATTTAACTGTGGGCAAACAAATGATTAATAATAAATGGAATTATTTGAGTTAGATTGAAATACTTGAAACCATTTAACAGTTTTCAAATAAATGAGCTTAGGATAGTTTGAAACATTATGAAGAAGATGTGTTTATAAATATATACATGTTAAAACAAGATATAGCATTAAATAACCTACAATGTTTGATATATCATCAAAATCAACCCAACCAAAACAAACCACATTACCAGAAAGTTACCGACTACCACAACAAAAAAGAAAAACGCCGAAAAGCGGCTGGACAATTTAGCGACCGAAACGTTTTTACTATGTATTTATTCAACCCATTCGTCATGGATAGGATATGGAACAAAGTTTATTGTTAAGTCAAGTACATCTGATTTGAATTCAAGGTTTTTCTTCTCCTAGACAAGTTGCCTAAACAAGTCTAAAGAACCCAGTCTGTCCTATAATTTGCCAATAAATGAGTGAGAGAGGAAAGATGGTGGGCTCATGCCTTTCCCTTACATAAAGTTGGATGAAGGGAAATGCAAGCAACTTTGTCTAGGATTCGAACTCGAGTCACTCATTTTATTTTTGGTTGATAATCATTATGCTAAAAGCAACTTCAAAATGTTGCGATCATTAGAACCAAGATGGGTATTGTAGAACCCTACGTGTAAATAATCTAAATACAAAACTATTTCTTCATCTTAATAACTAATCAGATATATCTACTTCAAAACAAATTACTTGAGAATCAATAGCAGACATGTATGTAGTGCCGACGACAGGTAAACAATGAAGAAAGCTTTCCCCTAACACCGTCATCAGTCACACGATTTTGTTTTGTTTTTCACTTTCTTTATTCAGTTTGGCAACACTGATTGAAAATCATCTGACCAAATTCAGTTTAACACCAAACTTTCTACAGGCCAGTCAGTGGGGTATAACATACGCTGACTGTATCTCTGCAGAAGGACAAGTCCCTAACTAAAAAAAGGGTTTCTTGTTACTACATTTAACTGCATTTTGATAACTGGAGATAGAGGAGTGACCCTCCATCGCATCACAGTTACTTCTTGGTCTACTTTAACCCAGGGTTGAATTCTAGTTAGTCACCTTTACTAGTTTTCCCAGTCTGCTGGAGCTTTAGAATACACTGACTGCAGAGTGGTAAGAACCCCCCCTCCAACGAGTGTCCTGATTATGATACTAAACAATTTGATGGTGAAGTTCTAATAATGCTGGAGTTTTGGGAAATGCTGAGTACCCCTTCATTTACATCACTACCTGGTCCTCACTGGCCCGGAGTGGTAGCACCCTATAGGGTCCTATCTATGAGTCAAATAGAACTAAACGGTGTATTTATGCTAAACATAATTGTTTTAAATTGAATTGTTTTTAACATTGATTCTGTATACGTGTGCTAAACTGAATTGCTTAAAATAGAACTGCTTTTACATTTAACTGTGTGTAAACAAAAATATACTTATACTAAACTGAATTGCTTGAAATAGAACTGCTTATATCTGTAAAAAGACCGGACATTGGCCTAGCGGTTAGAGTGTTCGCCAATCACCCGGGAGACCTGGTTTCAATCCCAGGTCGAGTCATACCAAAGACTCAAAAAATGGTACTTGGTGCCTCCTTGCTTAACACTCAGCATTATAAGGTACGGATCAAGGGTAAAGTGGAGCAATCCAGGAAAAGGAGTAGCGCCCTCCCCTATACATTGGTGTAGTAAGCTATCGAAAAGGGAGCCTTCGGGTCACCCTCGACTATGGTCGCCTACTTTACTTTTTTTTACTTTATATCTGTAAAATGGCTTTGGCATAATTAAACTGCAATGGTCGATGTGGCATAAAACCAAAATGATGGTGAAATAGATCTGTTTAAAAAATATTCGCATTTGATAAAAAAAATGACCTTTTGAAGCAATTACACAAAAAAGCAAAGATGAACGTTGAATGAACAATTCTCTATCCTTGAAGCATAAAATAACCTAAAATAGTTGGACATTCCAGTAAAATTAATGATACTATTAATAACTAAAATAAACCCGCTATCTGATAAGAAGCCCTTTTATCGTATTTCTGATTAGTTCGTCAAGGTCTCGGTCGACCGTAATCATCCAAAATTTTCAGGTCATCTAAAAAACACTGGGTCTACTAAAAGTCAGTGACGGGGAAAGAATTCGATGTCAAAAAGACTGGCTTAAGTTGTCACATGCTTTTATCACATTTTCCTAAAGGTTGCCGCACAATTTGATATTCCATTCCATTTTCTTGACATACTTAACCAAACCCAAGTGTCAGTCTTCGTGTTGTAATAGCCAAAGAACTGGACTGCTGCCTCGAAGTAACTGAGTTCGAAATCAAATTGCGCTATTATGTTTATTTTCGGACTAATACCCCTAGGAAGATTATAAGCCCCCTTATAGCCCAAACTATGATTTAGATAGTATCGTTACTTTTATTCTGGGATGACTTTGGCATTAAATAACCAACGAAAGTTGCTATGCCATTTCTCAAAGAAAAAAAAACATTTGTAAAAATATAGTTAAGTAGATGTCAGAAGTTCAATCCCAATTACGACATGAAAAAATCATATACAAGACAACAAAATGAGAAGAAACTACTTTTGTGGACTGAGCCAGGGATTTGCCCAGTCGGCTGGGACTACAGAATACACTGACTGCTTTTCTCCGGACGGGTAAGACCACCCCCCAATGAGAATCCTGGATATGACACTTAACTATGAGATGGTGAGGTTCCAGTAATGCTGGAGCTTTGGGGAATGTGGAGTACCCCTTCATTGCAATCGTTCCCAGGTCCACTGTAGCCCGGAGCGGGAACACCTGATAGGATCCTTTCTATGGGTTGAATAGAACTAAACTGTTTTCTAATGCTAAATTGGATTGCTTTAAATAGAACTGTTTTGACATTTAAACTGCTTACTTAAGCTAAACAGAATGGTTTCAAATGGAATTGATTTTCTCTGCAAAACAGAATTGTTTGAAATAGAAATTTTCTGACATTTATCTGTGTGTAAACAAATTCATGCTAAACAGAATTGCTTAAAATAAGACTGTTTTATCATCTAACCTGAGTATCTATGGTAAACTGATTTGCTAGAAATAGAACTGCCGTGACATTTGAACTTCTTACTTATTCCAAATGGAACTGTGTGAAATAGAACTGTTTTAACATTTAATTGATAATAAACAAAATCTATACTTATGCTAATCTGAACTGGTTGAATTAGAACTGTTTGATTAAACTGAATAGCTCTAAAGAGAAATGTTTTTGACAACTAAACTGTGTACTTATGCTAAACTGAATCGTTAGAAATAGAACTGTTTATTGCTATAAAATGGATTTAGCATTAAATAACCTACAAAGGTTGATATGCCATAAATCACAAAGAAACAAGGCAAACAAATGAATCAAGGATTCATTTTGAAATTCCTTGATTACCAACAATGAAGAAAACCAGAAAGTAGAGCTGCTGAAACGTATGCATAACAACTAAAAAAAAAGTCGATAATAATTCCCCATTTGAGAAATTCTGAACAAGTTTTACTCCAGAAATCATGAATCCTAAAGACACAAAATTAACGATACATCATAACAATGAAAAAGACTAAAACTTGAAGTTTAAGAATCATCACAAAATAAAGTAATGTTATATTCTCATGTGCCGTATCATAACAACACAATAATTAAGACGCACGCAGGAATAACAGACGCAATGATAAAGACGCAGGAAGACTTCTTTACAAATATATTTACCTCTCACTTTATTTGTAAGGGTACAAAAGGGTTGCTCAGGGTTTGCGTGTGAGAGGGAGCTGGAGACCGAACATAAACTGTAATATTTTGACCCCACTGTTATGACCGTCAACGCAGCGTCCTTCTCGTTCTCCTCTAGACCCCAGTTCAATCAGGGCTTTCCCTACCACATCTCCTCTCCAACTGGCACTCGAACTCAACTGTCCTACTTCTGTTCAATTCGTCGGCCTTATATTACCTTCAAATTCCCACGCGGTGATATGGACATGCCTCCACGCCTCCGCAATTTCTCCCGATATCTGGCGATCGGGATGTGTCACTTCCGCTATCTTTGGAATGGCCTGTGTGATCGTCATCGAGCGGAAATAACTGTCATGCAGTTCAGAGGTCACTCTCTTCCGGTGCGTCAGTCTATGAGAGTATAATGGGATTTTTTTTTTACCTCGTCCCATTTCATCAGCCAATTTGAACCCACACGTTTTCCTCTCATAACTGCCATCAGAATGTGTCACTTCCTTCCGATACATCACCTTGAATGGCATTTTTGGCCGGGTCAAAAGGTCAAAACATCATAGTAAAACGAAATTTGTTTAAAATCATGGTTGCCTACCTGAAAAAATAAATCAATCTTATTACTTACTTGACTGACCTTATATTAATTAAACTATGTAATTATTGATCTTCCTTTGAAATAAAACATTTCACGTTCCCCTGTATGTTGGTATGAAAATTCAAAAATGCATATTAATATATTTTACTAGAGGCCATTTGCCAGGGAATAAGAATGCTTCGGAAGCTTTCGTTACGTCAAGAAATCTGGAACAAATAAGTGGAAATCTAGATAACTGGCATGTTTTGCTTGAGGTGAAGAAAAAAGAAAAAAAGAAAATGTAATTGTCTTGTTTCAGAAATTCACGGGTTTCTTTCGTAAGTAGATTATGCCAATGCCGCAAGATATATAGACGGTTTTCACTGCTTATGTCTCTCAACTTAATGCCCAAAAGCTTTGTGTGCCCTGAATTGCATTTCTTGGCTTCTCCATAGGATGATAGGAGTATATATATATATATATATATAATTTATCTTTCGTTTTTAGTGGGTATTATGTTCGATTTTGTGGCCTACATATATTCATCAAAATCTGTTTCCTTGAGCAGCTTATTATGTTTTAACCTTTGCCTCGTTTTGACTCAGACATTTGCAAATTTTTCTTTGGTTTATTTTGTCTTTTTCATTGTAATCTTTCTTTCTTTCTTTCTTTCTTTCTTTCTTTCTTTCTGATAATTTATTCTACCTTTATTTCCTTTCTTCTCTTTTTCTTCACTCTCTTTACATTATTTATAATATCTCTTCTTTTTTTTACCTTTTTTATTTGTTCATTTTTATTTTCTTTCTTTTTTACTTTTTTTTTTTCGATCCTCCTTTCTTCGATTCCTTCACCCTTTCTTTCTTTCTTTCTTTCTTTCTTTCTTTCTTTCTTTTATTTTATTCTACCTTGTTGATAGGGCTAAGAATACACCGACTGTAGACCCTGCTGAGAGGTAAGACACCCATGCACAAGCAGTACACTAAACTGCATCTGATATCAAAACTTTTGCTCTGGAGGTCTGGAGAGTGCTGAACATCCTTTCATTGCCATTACTCCTTGATCCTATTAATCGAAGTGTTTATACCTGTTAGGATCCATTTTATAGGTCAAATAGGTCTGCTTGAAAATATTTGTATGTGATAGAAACATGTGCAGGAAAAAATTACTAACGATTAAGAACGACACAAAAAAATTTCACTATGAACGTATAATGAACCCTACATGGATTGAGATGCCCTTAAATCAAATTATCGTTTCACATTATTCTTCATTCTTTATTTTTTCATGAGTGTCTTTGTATACGAGCTGCATACGATAAGTTTCCAAACTTTTTTCGTATGGGCATTTAGAAGTGTCGTAGATTCTTGAGAATTCAGTAGGTTATTGCTATACATCTTATGAGATGACACACTAATTTTTATGATTTCAGGTTCAAATGAACAGCTACAACAGTAATTGGAATATACCCTACTAAACCCTGATTGTTACAGCTGGTGAATTTCAAAATTGCAATCTGACACTTTAGAAGAACGATATGCAATAAAATTCTGTTTTAAAATTGGAAAAAAATGCCACAGAAACGTATGGAATGCTTCAGACCGCTTTGGGAGCATCTTGCATGAATCGAGCATCAGTTTTGGAGTGGCATAAGAGATTCAAGGAAGGCAGGGAGTTTGTGAGGGATGATGAGAGGTGTGGGAGGAGTAAGGGAGTCAATACACCAGAGTTAATTGGCCAAAGAATTAGGATTAGGGTTAGGGTTACTATGTTGAGGTTTTAAGGGAGGGAGTTCAGAAAGAGATTCCTAGGGAAGAGGCCAGCACTCTTCAAATCGGGTCCGTAGCATTTCCACCAGGACAATACACCAGTCCACAACTCCATCCTTGGCACAGACTATTTGACCAAGATGGGCATCAAGACAGTTCCTCACTGTCGTTATGAGGCTTGACAAAGGTCATTGACATACTCACACAAGAAGACTTCGATGGGCACTTCCAGAAGTTGTTGGAACAGTGCATTGCAGTTGGATGAAATTACTTCGAGGGGGAGGAGAGTTTCATATGTGTACTATCAATAAAAGTGCCCATACGAAAGAAGTCTGGAAAATTATCGTATGCACCTCATATTACTTCTTTCTTTAGGATGCTCTGCGACATCATAGTACGCGAGTTCGATATACGGTCTTGCTGTGGAGCTTACTTTCGGGGTACCTCGTGTGGTGTAATGGTTAGTAAGCTAGTCTTACAAACCTTCACGTGTGAATTCCAGTTTCATTGGGTGGCCCATTCATACATCATCTGAGTAAAAACTCATAGTAAATTACTATTTACTTCTTCCTATTTTTTTTAGTTTGCCTTTCTTTCTTTCTTTCTGTCTTTCTTCGACTCTTTCTGTTTCAGCTTTTTCTTCATTCGTTACACCTTTTTTTTCACATACTTTGTTATTTTTTATTTATCAATATTTCATCCTCTCTTTTCCGTCTTTCTTTCTTTCTTTCTTTCTTTCTTTCTTTCTTTCTTTCTTTCTTTCTTTC
Source organism: Sepioteuthis lessoniana (assembly GCA_963585895.1). Classification (NCBI taxonomy): domain Eukaryota; kingdom Metazoa; phylum Mollusca; class Cephalopoda; order Myopsida; family Loliginidae; genus Sepioteuthis; species Sepioteuthis lessoniana. Next base: position 115,082,094 of record OY757911.1, read on the forward strand.
TTTCTTTACTTGTTTGTTAGTTTTCTTTTTTTCAGTAATTCTTCCTCAGCTTTTCCCTTTCTTTCTTTTTTTCTTTCTTTCTTTCTTATTCTTCTCCCCTATTTTGTAGAGGAGTACCCATTGGCGTAAAAGCTGAAGTGCTGGACTGCGGCCGAGAAGAAAGCTAATTTGAATTCTACAAATCCTATTACGCTCATTTTCATTGGTATGAATATCTTTATCTTAGAGGTTAAATAGTATAACCTGTTCTTCTCCAAGATAAACTCGGCATCAAATGGCTCACGAGGGTTGATATGCCATTAAACAAAGGAAGCCAACCTCTTTTTCTTTCTTTCTTTCTTTCTTTCTTTCTTTCTTAATCAATTATAATGGGTTTTACTTCTCATCCTCAAGAGAATGAATAAATAAATACCAGTTCCATAGAATAATCGGCTATGAACCTTAAAATTTCCTGACGCTTTGTATACAAATGGCATCCATTGCATTTGCAGAAGGAAGTTTACTTTTCAAATTTCGAAATTAATTTTCTTGTTTTCTTGGAAATAGAAATTATTAGGTCAAAAAGCGCCCGATTTATTTACTGATTTTATAAAGAAATAAAAGAACTGGCTGCATTTATGTTTTACAATTCCTAAGATTAACTCTGACATAAGAGAATTTGTGATTAAAATTGTTGCTTCAAAAGATCGCTGCTTCAGATTATTATTATTATTAAACTTCTTTGAGAGTTTTTCATACCAGCGTTAGCTGATGGTTTTTCACTGGAGTGGCAGCAAATCTCCTGGAATCTTCCCAGTATTCTAGCCGATTTTAATAATGTTGTGGTCTGAATGGTCTCCAGTTGTCCTATTATTTCCAATTCTTCCACTCCCTTTACCAATACTTTGGGGATTGTTCCAAGGGTTCCTATTACAAATGGTATCACCGTCAAATTCATTTTACATGGTTGTTGTTAAAGGTCTACATTCTTAACTCTCTTAACTCTCTTTTCATTTTATTCCTTTAAATTTTACTCTCTGGTCCACCAGGACCGCAAAGTCCACAATTCGACAGTTTTTTTTCGATCACTATGTCTAGTCATCTGGCTGAGGTCATTATTATTATTATTATTATTATTATTATTATTATTATTATTCAGTCATTAGAGCTTTTCACGTCAGCGTTAGCCGATGGTCTTTCACTGGAGTCTGAGTGATAGCAAGTCTCCTCAAGTCTACAGGACTCTTCTTTATTGTTATTATTATTATTATTTAGCTTAATTTTCGGTTTTTTACAATTCTTCACTAAATCTTTACTCAAGATATTAGGCGAAGGAAGGTAGTGGTGAGATAAATTCAACTTATTTATGATCTAGTTGACATTTTTCAGCCCCCAAATGTAGGCGACGAAGGAAATGAGCAGTTTCGCAAAGTGAAATTTGTTTTATTTCTTATTGGCTTGGATTACTCGGTATTTTGTTTATGTTTTTATCTGATTTTTTCTTGATTATACCCAGGATTTCTACTATTATTAGCCCACTGATAGTTTAAAGGTGATACATTTTTTTTTAAATTTCTGTTCAACTGGTGTTTGTATTTACTTATTTTGATATATTCTTTTTACTGATATGATCTGTTGGCACTGACATATCAGTTAGAAGACATTTTTTTTTGTTTTACAGCATTTAACATCTATATCTGGTCTATAACTCTTTATTTGTTATCAGTCTTGATAGCAAAGTCCCAGAGAAGAATATTAGCTACTTTTGCTTATATTATTTATTCTGGTTGGCGTTTATACAATTTTTCACAATTCAGTATTCCATAGTATATACGTATTTTCTTATAAATATAATAGTATTTACATATTTTCCTATGATTATTATTATTATTACTTTCAGAATTTTTTACACCAGTTTTAGCCGATGTTCTTCTACTGGAGTGTGAGTGACAAAAAGTCTCTGCAAGTCATCAGGACTCTTCGCAATATTCTGGCCGATCTTAATAATGATGTAGTTTAAATGTTCTTTACTCGTTCTCTTACTTTCAAGTCCTCCAGTACTTGTATCAAGTGCTTCAATTACAATTGGTATCACCGTAAATTTCATGTTCCGTAATTTTTTTCAGTTCTTTTGCAAATTCTACGTACTTATCTTTCTTTTCACTTTCTTTCAGTTTTGTTCTGTGATCAGCCGGTTCGGCAGAGTCCACTATTCGGCAGGATCTCTTCTTTTTGTTGATTATCACATGGTATGGTCGTGTGGCTGAGGTTAGATGATACGTTTGTATTTCAAAATCGCAGAGAATTTTGTGTGTCGTATTCTCCAGTATAGATTCTGGGTTGTGCATATACCACTTGCCTGTATGGGTTAATTTCAATTTCTTGCACAGTTCCTAGTGGATCACCTTGCCCACCCGAGCGTGTGTAGTCTTATACTCTTTTTGTGTCAATTTTCTATCACTACTTAACTTATATTTGCTATTTTTTTGCATCTTATCTATTCCTGCTTTGATATAATATTTATGACGTTGTTTTGTGCTGCTATCAGAAGAGATTCTGTTTCTCTTTTAAGGTTTCCCTTTCTTAGCCATATCCAAGTTTTTTCGTTTGAGGTTTTATTTGTTTGTCGGTTGAAATCTCCGTAGAGTTATTTTCCTTACCGTTTATGTTTTCTGGTTCTTTCTGTTCTGTTGATGATTGTGTTGTCTGTATTGGTTTTGATGGCTCTTATCAGTTTCCCTTCACGTTTATGTATGTAGTCTTGTATCGATGCGTCAACGTAATCTTGAATCTTGGCAATTTTGCTTCGTCTTTCTTTTCTTGACATTTAGAGTCTGTCTGTGTCGTCCCTGGGATATAAGGCCTTATGCATTGTCACTAGTTTACTTGTTCTCTGATCCATTTATTTAACTTCTATTTTCCACTTCAAGAATGGTCCCGAATATCTTACGAGGAGGACAGCACAGATATTCATCCCTTTTATAGCTTTCTTCTTCTCCTAAGATACTCTTTTTTAATTTCTTCTTTCATCTCTACTTGTTTAATGCTGTCCACTGTCTAATATTCTCCCAGCGCTCTGATATCTATTGATTTGATTGGTCTATTCCTCTGTCATGTGTCGTTTTCTACTTCTCATTATTAGCAAGGAGCATTTTTCTACGCCAGATTTCATTCCTATATCCTGACTGTATATTCTCCCTGCTTGTTTAAGGGTTTCTAATTCTTTTTGCATTTTTGGCAAACAGTTTGATGTCTTTTATGTACATTAGGTGATTAACTTTTCCTATGAATTATTAAGTTTGTATCTGCGTGCTAAATCTTGAGTAGGTGATTGAGTGGCATCATCCCCACCATAAGCAGCAATGGCGATATCGCATTGCCCTGGAATATTCCTCTCTGGATTTTTACCTCAACTAAACTTTTACCCCCTACCGTCAATACCACTCTCCAGTTCTCCATTGTTACTTCGATGAACTTTATGATTTCTTCGGATAACAGGTACATTTTTAGACACTGTATAATCTAGCTTCGGGGAACCAAATCTTAAGACTTTTTGTAACCAATCCACGCCATGGCGAGATTTTTTCCGTCTCGTTTTACACTCGTTAAAAATGTATTGATCAATATAAAGAAGCTCTCCTGTCCCTCTGGATCTTTTGTGACATCTTTTTTGTTCCTCGGGGAACAATCTACGGCTTATTTGCTAATTGTAAATCTCCTCCCTAATTTTTGACGATAGTATTTTTCACAACATCGGTAGGCATGTTATGTGTCTATAATTGTTTGGGTCAGTTTTTCTTTTGGTCATCCATTCGGGTGGGACTATTTCGTCTAAGCAACAGATCATTGCAATAGCCAGTCTGTCATGGATGAAAGTGAATATTTTACACCAGAATCCATCTATACCATCAAGTCCTTGAGTTTTCCATTCTTTTTTTTGCGTGTTAGTTTGAGTGAATGAAAATGGATATTCGCCTTAGGTCATTCTTCGACACTTTGCAACTCTTTTTTCTAAGTAGTTCATCATTCAATTTTTTTGTTATGATCTCTCCGTTTCCATATTTTGCTCAAAAATCTTGTTGCCTTCCTTGTATCTGGTTGCTGGTCTGTCTTCACACTTTTCTCCCTATTTGTGGTTAGAATTTTCTTTCGTTGTTTTGGAAGGTCATTCTTTTTTCTGTATTGTTTGGTATCTTTTTAGTCTTCCTTCTTTTGCCACTACCTTATGATTTGACTCTTTGAGTTCAATCTTTTGTTGTAGTTATGTAGCTTTTTTCTCTGTCTCCTCACATCTCATATTTTTCTTCTCTCTTATCGTCTTTGCTTGTTGTCGTAAATTTTTTTTACCTGTGTTTCCAATCTAATTTTCTATCTTGGTTTAGCCATTTTGTTCTTGTTCTTCAGGGGGGAAACTTTACTTTTTCACAGACTAGTTTCGCACCTGCATAGCTTAGATTGTTTAGTTCCATGATGTTGTTCACTGGGATATTTGTTAATAAGTCGTTTATTTTTTTCAGTTCCTGCTTTGACTGTTTTCCAGTCTTGTTTCCTAAGAGAAAGCAATACGGTTTACTTCTCAGACATAATTCTCTTCATAATCTCTACGTTCAAATTTTCTTTTTAGGCGAGTGTTCATTCTACTGTGTTTGCTTGTGTGTTTTCTTGGTTGTTATTACTTAACTGTTGCCTTTGGTTGGAAGTTTCTGCATTTCTGTATTTAGCGTCCCGGTTACTCAAGACGTTAAATGTTTCTCTATATTTTAGATAATGTATTTGCAATATCTAAAATATTTCAAGGCCAGAAAACCAGTCTTTATTAATTATTGTCCTAACTTGGTCAGTGAGCCTTTGGTTTGTTACCTTAAAACTAGCTAACTCAACCCGAATCTCCATCATTCTTCTTTTATATCCTCTTTGTATAGGGTTACTTGTAAAATATCAGTAATGTGCCGGTTTGTTAACTTCCCTGGGTTACTTTCTACACTGTAGTCTGAGTTTAATGATTTGTTTGTCGTTTGTGTATCTGAAAAAAAAAAGCATCCAATATTCGGAGGATGCCGATCAGGTCCTCCATGTTGGCTATCAAAGGAGCACCTGCCGATCATGACACCCAAACTTGTTTTTTGGGTCCCACGCTGAGTTATATTTAGATTTGTCATTTTTCAGTAGTATATTGAGGCTATACCAGACCCAGGTGTTGTTTATTATCTGCGTTCCTGACAAAGATGTGACCGAAATCCTTTTGGTAAGGAAAACTTTCAGCAAGTAGAAAAAAGAAACATCCTTTCTTAATTATTGTCCTAACTTGATCAGTGAGCCTTTGGTTTGTAGCCTTAAATCTATTTAGCTCTACCCAGATCTCCATAATTCTTTTTCCACATGCTCTTCATTTTAACTTTATTTTAGTTGTTTTAACTGAAGTCTGTCTTACAATAAGTCTCCTCAAGTCTCAAGGACGCTTCTGCATATTCCAGCTTATCAATGCAATTCTTCGAAAGGTCTTGGTTCGTCCTCTGATTTCCATTTCCACTTGTTTCCTTTCTAAGTCTTTGCAGACAATTCAAAGGAATTTAAGTACAACTTGTATCACTGAAACCTTCCACAGTTTTTCAGCTTTCTGATAAGATCTACGAACTTGTGTCTTTTTTCTCTGTCTTTTTTCTGTCTCTGTCTGTCAGTCTCTCTCTCTCTAGTCTTCTGGAATGGCAAAATTCACGAGATGACACGTTATTTTTTCTTGTTGATTAACTTTATGTATGGTCTTTGGGCCCGGATTGAGTGAGCTGATAATATCTCAAAATCCCAGACAATTCAGTGAATTCTCAAAGATTGGTTCTAGTTTGGATATATACCATTTGTTAGCGTAGTCGAATTTAAATTTCTGGCTCAATTTGCCGATTATAATTGTTATTATTAATAATAAAATTATTAGTTGTAGTAGTAGCAGCAACTGCAAAAGTAGCCTCTACGTTGATGAACATGTCGAGACATGAATCGTTGCTGATTATAATCCTAGTGAAACGATTCATTGAGGATTACTGCTTAAAAGACACGGTGAAAATTAGTCAGTTTTCTGTATGGGACCATAGTAGAATTTCAGCGCACCCCGGTCATTTCGTTCTTAGTCGAGCCAAGAATATTTCAGTATATATATATATATATATATCGTCATGTCATGCCGCTAGCACGGATATCCCTGACCCTCTCTTGCCACTTTTCCCCATCGTTCATCGCCTCTGGCAGGTCTTCAGGGCTACATCCCATATCATCACATAGCTCGTGTATGTATGTTCGAGCTGGTCGTCCTGCTTTTGCTCGGCCATATATGGTCGTCCATAGAAGTACATCATTTATGAGCTCGTCCCTGCTTCTCCAGCAGTGTCCTGCATTTCTGGTTCGTCTAACTTGGATTGTTTTCGTGATGGGAGGCTATACATTTATATATATATATATATATATATATATATATATGCGCGCGCGTGAGTGTTTGAGTGTATGCGTGTGTTGGAAAATAAAATTGTCTTTTAAAATCTAAAAAAGAGTGTTCGGTCATTTAAAAGTTGATCAATATAGAGTTAATATTAAATGTTAAAACTTAGAACTTTTTGCTATCAAAATATGCTGCAAAAAAGTGAAAAAACACTGTTTTCCCTGCCATTCTTAGAATCGATAATTTTACAACATTAGTAGTTGGATAAATGCTCTAAATATTAATGTATGAATTCATATATCATTAGAGATTCACTGATTTGTATATAGAAAAAGGGATGGTGTTTTTCTCGTGCTCAGTCTTTATCTGAAGGCATTAGATCTGAGTTATATATATATATATATATATATATATATATATATATATATATATATATATATATAACATAGCCAGATACGGATATGGGAAATGTACATAGCCATACATGAATACGTATACGTGAAATGTTCAAAACGCACATATATATAACATCGAACATAGGAATCCCAAAACACAAAAACACTTACGACTTCTTAGTTCAGGTACGAAACTATTTATTACCTTTGAGTTTAAAGGTTTTTCGACATAAACAGTGAGATAGCATCTTTCTATGCTGACTTTTCTATCTGGCCCAAACCACGTGTGGCACCCACCACAAGGCCCCGGCGAGCAAACGAATGTCACCCTTCTTCTTCGGACGGCAAGACTCAACTAACTGACGTTTTTCAAAATCCCCAAAATCCTCCGCGCGCGCGCTTCCGGTGCATGACGTCATTCACATCCACTGGTCAACCTTCCTATCTGGGATTTTCATTTTGACATCATTGAACTACACATCCTCCCCGTGGGCGCGTCAACACCTGCGCTCAATTTTGCACCTAACTAACCCATGCACTGAGCCGAAAGGTTCTCAGCCTAACTAAACCCAAAGGCAAGATATATAAAACGAAATCCCTCGGCCATTATATTACATATATATATATATATATATATATATATATTACAGCAGTGTATGGTTGTTACTATTTAACTTGGTGGATTTGTGGAAGACCAAATGGGGCATGATTTGCAGAGTGCTCAATATCCGAGATAGGACTATTATGATATATTTCACTGCTTGATTATTGTCGTAATACGATGACATAAAAGAAACTAGTGGTCGTAGATATACACCATACTATTAAATATTAATAAAAACTAATATATTATCATTTATAATTATACACACACACAGACACACACACACACATATATATATATACATATATATCAGCATCACCATGTCGTGCCGCTAGCACGGATATCCCTGACCCTCTCTTGCCACTTCTCCCTATAGTTCATCGTTTCTGGCAGGTCTTCCGGGCTACATCCCGTATCCACACATAGCTGCTGCATGTATGTTCGAGCAGGTCGTCCTGCTTTTGCTTGGCCATATGCGGGGTCCATAGGAGAACATCACTTATGAGCTCGTCCTTGCTTCTCCAGCAGTGTCCTACATGTCTGGTTCGTCTAACTTGGATAGTTTTCGTGATGGGAGGCAGGTGGCCGTATAGTTGGTGCCTTGTGGGGTGTTGTTCAATATTGCTCGCAACATTCTTGTGTAATTGCCGTCTAGCTTCTTCTCCAGCCGTTTAAGTAGCGTCCAAGTAGTGCATCCATGTAGCAGTATCGACACGACCACTGCCTGGAAGAAACTGCGTTTCATTTTATCGGTCAGGTGTGATTTCCATATGATCGAAAGCCTATCGATAGCTGTCCATGCCTTCGTTGGTCGTGTGTCGATGTCTTTTTCGGTTGATGAGACGCTGCTTCCGACGTAGGTGAATTTGTCTACTAGTTTCAGAGAGGTCCCTCAACGTCTATCAATCAACCAATAAATCGTTTTCATTTTCCAAGTAAACTTTCCCTTGGTCTATGTCTTTTTTTCTTCTTTTTTCTCACTTTCTTTTATTCTCTTTGACCCTTATGTTCTTTCTTTCGTTCTTTCTTTCAACATTTTCATCTTGACTAAGAAAAATAAAGAAAAATAAAGAAAAAGAAAAAACAAGACTTAAAAACTTTTAAGTTTTTAGGTCTTGTTTCTTCTTTTTCTTTATATATATATATATATATATATATATATTTAAAGTGTTTAGTGTCAAATAGCTTGAAAACATTGATATGCCGTAGACCAGTGGTTTTCAATTTTTTTGCCCCCCACTTCACCACTGGAACAAAATGCCAACGCCCCCTCTCTTCCAACCAACGCAAGAACGACGGTAATGTTAAATGTCATAAGAATTGGTTGATTTTTCAATCACAAACAGTTTGAAGTGTATAAAAAACAATTTTAACAAACAAAAATGGTTAACATTTATTTTTCAATCACAAACACCTTGAATTGAACATGAAATAAATTGTAAAATTGAACGAGTAATCATTAATAACTACCCTGCTTAATAATATGGGTGGGCTTGGTGCTTTGCAATCAAACTCTCGACATCAGGATGAAGGTTTGTCAGGAGTAGTCTCACATCACTACGCTCTGTTATGTTGAGTTTGTTTCTTTGTTTGGTGAGGAGCCTAGACACAGCGCTGAATCCCCTCTCAACCAGGTAGGAAGTCGGAAAAGCAATGAAAAACAACTTGATGTCTTTCCACAGGGTTGGGTAGCGTTTTGTGATCGATGTTTGCATCCAAAAGGCTTGGTAAGAGATTCTGAACTTTGGTTTCAGATCCTCGTCATTTTGCAAACTTACAAGTTCCTCTTCAAGATAGGTTGGCACCTCTGTGCTGGGTTCAGTAAACGGATCGATCACCAAACCAGGGATTTCAAGAGAAAATAGGTCGTTGAATCTGACTGACATATCCCTGTGGAGTTCCTCTAAATGTCATCGTCCTTCACGCCCGTTTTCTTCTCCATGTCAGACAAACAAGGAAACTGACGGAATTCGCAGGGTCAAAGGTTCCTGCTGTAGAGCTGTAATTTTGAGAGGAATGCCGAGAGGGCGAACTTGGCTTTGATTAATGAAGTCTCATCACCTTGCAGCTGCAAATTCACTTCATTGAATTTGGGAAACTTTTCAGTGAGGCAAGCAATATCTGTCTTACTCGATTTCAGTTTGTCATAAAGCTCAGGGTGGGATTCTTGAAAAAAATCCAGAACACTGTTAAACAGTGTGTAAAACCTTTTTAAACAGTTACCTTTCGACAACGACCTAACTTCTGTATGGAGAAGCAGACATTGAAAATCTTCGTCATTTTCAATACATAGCTGATGGAAAAGACAAGAATTGAGAGCATTCGCTTTGATTTTGTTGACTGCAGTAATCACAGTCGATAAGGATTCATGTAGCTTCTCACTCAAATTCTTTGCCACTAAGTGTTATCGATGGATCACACAGTAACCTGTGGGGACTTTCGGAAGAGCTTTTTTCAAATTACTTAGAAATCCACAGTGGCGACCAACCATGGACGGGGCGCCATCTGTAGCACGAGATGATGTTTGTAAGCGGAATTTTTTTTTCTGGAAATAGTCCTCCACAGCTCGATACACTGATTCCCCTTTGGTATCTGTTTCCAGGACACGTGCAAACAATAATTCTTGACACAGTGACCCACCTTTGACGAAGCGTACATATGCGAGAAGTAGCGATTCGTTTCCTGGAAGAGTGGATTCGTCCAACTGCAAACTGAACTCAGTTGTCACCAACATCTTACTGAGGGTCTCTTTGACGTTTTCAGCCATTTTCGTTGAACTGAGTTGTCACTGAGAGGAATAGATTTTATGACTTTTTCAGGAGATTTGTGCAAGACTGTTTTAATAACCTCTTTAACTGCAGGCAGAATCAGTTCTTCTCCAATAGTTTGGGGCTTGCCAGCTTTCGCTATCAGCAAAGAAATGTTGTAAGAAGCCTTCAGACCATCATCTGAATTTTTCGATGAGAAGTAAACATATTCGTTGTTTTTCGCTTCAAAAATTGATCTCGAAGAGAATGAAAGAATGCCAGATTTATCGGCATGAATCTTCAGTAAATGTTCGAGGAGCCTAGACGGCTTCATTGCTTTATTAGAAAAGCTTTTCTCACAAACCAAGCACATGGGTTATTGTGGATTGGTCGATGGTTGTATAAATCCATGCGTCAAGTACTCCATAGAGTATTGCCTACACCTCTTTTTCGATGCTCCTGAGGTTGCCATGTATGTATGCTGCGCTCGCCAAATGTTAATAAACATCTTGCTTAGACAGCCAGATTAAACTCGGACTCACGCATAAAAGAATACTTACAATTTCCAAAATTATGAAAGAGAAATGTATTCCAATGTGAGACAGGTTAATTTCTGAAAGAAAATAAAAACTAAGAAGTTTTCACTGCTGCGAAAGGGAAGAAATAAGTAGAAATTTCAAGGGAGAAAGAGAAAGGTAAAGAAGAAAGAGAGGAAGGGAGGGAAAGTAAGGCGACTGTAACAAGTAGAATTTTAGTTTACTACTAAGTAATTAAGTAAGTAAAAGCGAGACAAGTAGCATGACAAACAGGAATAATATTCCGATAATATTTAAATTGAAGGCAACAAGTAGGAAGTAAACATGGTGAGATAAGGCAAATGAAACATACCAGAGTCATGTTGAAGGGGTGACTGAAGCGAGAAGGAAAGAATGCGTGTTGTCGGGAAGAAAAATATCTGGCGGAATGGTTGAAAGTCCCGCCGAGAAGAATAAGTCTCGTAGCTTTCGCGATGCCGAGAGTTTGGGATTAATTAATAAAGAGAGAATAAACTCCCAAGAGCAGAACTTAAAGGAATCAAAAAAAGAAATTAAGAAGGGGAGAATAAATGAGAAATAAAAGTAACGGAGTTAAAAAAGGGACAGAAAGTTTAACGTCGCAGCAAGAAAACGGGAAAAAAAAAGGGGAAAGCGGTGACCAGGGGAAAATTGTCCCTTACGAAGAGAGTTCTGGATACAGATTTGACACATACGTCTAGTTGCAGCGACTGGGAGAGGCTTAATTAAATCGCCCTGTTTTTCTGGCCTTTCTACCAATACCAACGTCACATTTTACTGTAATGGCTCGAACGCCCCCTTCACAATTTCAACGACCCCATCCGACTGTTTACTAGCCAGCGCCCCTCTGGAAGTTCATATCGCCCCCCCCATCGAGTGGTGGTACCGCCCACTTTGAAAATCACTACCATAGACCATTACCAACTAATCTATCTATCTATCTATCAATCTCTTTTTTGTCACTGCAGTCAGAATAGAAGTAAAAATCTGAATTCAAACAAGCAGTACTCCTCTAAAAGATTTGTTATGTTTTGAGCCTTCGACCCGGCCCAAAAATGCTATTCCAAGGTGATGCACCGGAAGGAAGTGACACATTCCAATGACCAGTAATCGAAAGAAATCGCGAGAGGAGATTAAGGCTTATAATATGGGACAAAGTGAAGGTCTCACGGTGCCACTACAGTGATGCACCGGAAGAGAGTAACCTCTGAACTGCATGACAGTTATTTCCGCTTGATGACGATTAAACATTCGATTTCAAAGATCCAGTGGGCGATCGTGTGGGCGTTGATTTATTATTTAACTCAGTTGAGTTCGGGTGCCAGAGCAGTTGCCAGCAGACCTCCAGAGAGTTAGAGACGAGATGTGGTAAGGAAAGCTACACTAGGCCGATGGGGCTTGAAGCCCTGACGAACTGGGGTCCAGAGAAGATGCTGATAAGATGCAGTAAAGAAAGCCAGCATCCAGCAGTGGACCCCAAGACCACTGCTTGATCATCTAAGAGAACAAGAAAGACACAACGTGACGGTCATAAGTAGTGGAGGTCAAAATATGAAGTTTATGTTGGTTTCCAGCTCCCTCTCACATGCAAACCTTGAACAACCCTTTCGAACACTTGCAATAAAGTGAGAGGCAAAATATTGTTAAAGAAGTCTTCGTGTGTCTTCCTTCTTGCGTCTTTATCGTTGTGTCGTGATGCTGCATGAACGTGTAAATGACTATATAACAGATTGACCATGTGTCCTATCCTGTCCGTAGGACGCATTTGAGCCAAAAGAAACATTGCCCTTCATAAATACTTTGCACAGTTAACCCTGTATAAGTGTAGTATTTCTAGTGGGACCCTTTCTAGAAGAGATTTTGCTATATTCCCATACCTTGCGATTACAATCTCATCACTCTTTTCCCTGCAGATGGGTATTAAATCATCATCATCATTAAGAGTTGTAGTATGATGGAATACTGAATGCTTCCCAGACCAAACCAGAAGAAAATAACCCCGTGGTCATTTCCGCTTTGGTCGGATCTGGGATATTTTAGCTCCACTTTTAGTAGCTGAGTTTTCATACAAGCAGTATTGTTTGATCTCGCTGGCAATGAAATAGAATTTTTCCTATCCTGCAAAGGGGTTAGAAACCCTCAAAAGAAAGAAAAAATGAAGAGAATGGAATCGGTGACCCTAGTTCAAATTCTGCACGAGGTTATCTGCGTTTCATTTTCCTTCTAATGCCCTTCGGAAAGGCATGAATCCATATGTACTTCTCCCAGCTATTGTTAAATATCAGGGTAGCTTAAGCATTAAAAACTTTATATGGCAACCGGTTTGAATTCATTCTTGCTGTACTCTGCTCAGTAAATTTATCTCGTAGCACGTGCTTGCCGTAGTGTAACTGATGGGTAAATATATATAAATAAATCTAAATAAAAGCGATATTTCAAAAAATTACAAAAAGAAATTATAAATACTTATGATAGTATTCAAAGATTTATCAACGGATCAAATTTCAGCATTAAATAACTTGAAACGAACTGATATGCAATAAAACAAATAAATTAGATTCAACCACCTGTTTATAGATATTTCAGTTCTTTAAATCGATAAGTCTTATCCTAGTTATTTGAAACGCTCAATTCACTTTTTATAAGACAAGGTGGGGCAAAAGATATCTACTACTTTCAAAATGGAAGAAAATTTCGAAATGACAATAATTAATAGATTATTTGTATTTATATTGACTATTGCAAATTACTTTGAATAAATTGTATAATAGAGTATCCTTGAAAAGATATCATTTTTCATTTTCACTGAAATTTTTTAGTAAATGGTAAATAACACCATATATAAATAATTGGGTTCGTTGTAATTATAAAAGTTATTCCCTGAAGTTTGCTTAGTATCACGCAAAGATTTTTGGCTTGTTTGCTCTACCTGCTGTTCCTAAGTAGTCATCTATCAAATAATAAACAGCTTGATTTCGCTTATCTGTCAGCGCCATGTTGTTTTATTGTAGGCCTACTGTGAGTCACTACTGAAAAGCAAGGGGTACTCAAGCTTCAAATTATTCGTTACTAGTATTCCTATTTCAGTGGGTTGTTTTATAGTGTAGTGGGAGGGGACGATAAATGGTTAATTGATTGATTAATTGATATTAATAGCTTCTTAACCCGTTTAGTGTACCTAGTCTGCTAGGACTATGAAATACACCGACTGAATCTCTGCAGAGAGATAAAACCATATCACAAGTGTCCTCGATATGATAATAAATTATCTGATGGCGAGGCTCATTGCGGAATATACAGTACCCTTTTATTGTCATTACTCTCATGTCAACTCTCACACGGTAGCACTGGATAAGGGCTTATTTACGGATCAAATGAAACTGTTTGACCTTAAAACTGAGGGTAAACAGATGACTGATGGAACCTCTTTGAAACTGGTAGACAAATTCACCTACCTAGAAAGCAGCAGCTCATCAACCGAAAAAGACATCGACACACGACCAACGAAGGCATGGACAGCTATCGATAGGCTTTCCATCATATGGAAATCAGACCTGACCGATAAAATGAAACGCAGTTTCTTCCAGGTAGCGGTCGTGTAAATACTGCTATATGGATTCACTACTTGGACGCTAACTAAACGGCTGGAGAAGAAGCTAGACGGCAATTACACAAAAATGTTGCGAGCAATATTGAACAATTCCTGGCGGCAACACCCCATAAGACACCAACTATAGGGCCACCTGCTTCCCCTCACGAAAACTATCCAAGTTAGACGAATCAGACATGCAGGACTCTGCTGGAGAAGCAAGGACGAGCTCATAAGTGATGTACTCCTATGGACCCCGCCTATGGCCAAGCAAAAGCAGGACGACCAGCTCGAATACACATACAGTAACTATGTGAGGATACGGGATGTAGCCCTGAAGAACTGCCAGAGGGGATGAACATGAGGGAGAAGTGGCGAGAAAGGGTCAGGGATATAAGTGCTGGCGGCATGACATGATGATGATGAACTCTGTAAAAAATTAGCAAAATTAATGTGTAAACTAATTTGCTCTAACTCATTATAAAATCAAATTACCAACAAACCATTCACTTAAAAAATATATGTACGAGGTGCATTCGATAAGTTTCCAGACTTTTATCGTATGGGAACTTTTATTGATAGTACACACAGGAAACTATAGTCCCCTTCGAAGTAATCTCCTTCGGCTGCAATGCACTTGTTGTACCTTTCCAACAACTTCTGGAAGGCCTCATGAAAGCCCTCTTGCGTGAGCGTGTCAATGACCTTCGTCACAGCTTCTTTCATCTCCTCAATTCTCTCATAACGACAGCCTCTCAGCTTAGGGAATATCCAAATGTCACTGGAAGCAAGGTATGGACTATAGGGAGGCTGAGGAACGGTCTTGAATCCCATCTTGGTCAAATAGTCTGTGATAAGGATGGAATTGTGGACTGGTGTATTGTCCTGGTGGAAATGTCACGGGCCAATTTGAAGAGTGCTGGCCTCTTCCCTTGGAATCTCTTCCTGAACTTCCTTAAAACCTCAACATAGTAACCCTAACCCTAACCCTTTGGCCAATCAACTCTGGTGTATTGACTTTTTTACTCCTCCCACACCTCTCATCATCCCTCACAGAATCCCTACCTTCCTTGAATCTCTTATGCCACTCAAAAACTGATACTCGATTCATGCAAGATAATCGAAAAGCAGTCTGATGTATTCCATACGTTTCTGTGGCATTTTTCCAAGTTTAAAACAGAATTTTATTGCATATCGTTCTTCTAAAGTGTCAGATTGCATTTTTGAAATTCACCAGCTCTGACAATCAGGCTTTAGTAGGGTGCATTCGAATTCCTGCTGTAGCTGTTCCTTTGAACTTTAAATCATAAAAATTGGTCATTTAGCTCATAAGATGTATAGCAATAACATACTGAATTTTCTAGAGTCTACGAGAATTTTAAAGGCCTGTCCAAAAAAAAGTCAGGAAACATATTGTATGCACCTCGTGTATAAAATTCAACTGTGTGCAGACAAATGATTAATAGTAAATAGAATAATTGGTGTTTGATAGAAATACTTGAACCCATTTAAATGTGTGAAAAAATTAGCTTAGGATCTTTTGAAATATCATCAAATTAAATGTTTCCAAATTATATATTTAGTATATATGTGTAAAGATGATTTGGCATTAAATAACCTACAATGGTTGATGTACTAAAATCCCAACCAAATCAAATTATATATATTTAATATATTTTTATAAAAAGTATTTGGAATCAAATAACCTACAATGGTTGATTTGCTATTATACCCAACTAAAGAAAATCATATATATTTAATTTCTATGTATAAAGAGGATTTGGCATTAAATAACCTACCATGGTTGACATGCCATAAAACCATACCAAGCCAAACCAAACCAAACCAAACCAAATCATATATATTTAATATATATGTATAAAGAGGATTTTGCATTAAATAACCTACAATGGTTGATATGCCATAAAACCAAACCAAACAAAATCATATATATTTATTATATATGTATAAAGAGGATTTGGCATTAAATCACCTACAATCCTAATCAAACCAAAATAAACTTACTACAACAAAAAATGCCGAATAAATGTAAACAAATGAGTTCTGTTAAACCGAATTTTTAGAAACCAAACTCTGACCATTGACTGTCCGTAAACAAATGATTGTTTAATTGAATAGTTAATGATACAGAGAAATGCTTGACTCCATTTAACTGTGCAATCGAATAAGTAATATTGAATAGAATTTTATATTACAAAGGAATGCTCGAAACTCTTTAACTGTGTGCCTAAATTGAATTGTTGGTATTACATAGGAATACTTGTAACCATTTGATTTATAAAAATGAATAGTGTGGAAAATAGGGTTAAATAGCAATACTTGTAACCACTTCACTATCTCCCAAAAATCATTAATATTGAATAGAAAAAAATAGTGTTAGGTTGGTTGGTTGCTTGGTTTTTATGTTATTTAACGCCAAATCCATTTTTATGCAAATAGATCGTTCTATTTCAAATAATTTAGTTTAGTATGAGTACACAGTTTAATCGTCAAAAACCTTTCTATTTCAAGCTATTCAGTTTATTCAAATAGTTCTAATTCAACTAATTTAGTTTAGTATAAGTACAGGTTTTGTTTACTCACAGTTAACTGTCAAAACGGTTCTATATTAAACAATTCAGTTTACTGTACGTAGAGTTTCAATGTCAAAAACAGTTCCATTTCAAACAATTCAGTTTAGCATAGGAACGCAGTTTAACTGTAAGTACAGTTTAATTGTGAAAAACTTTTCTTTTTTGAGCTATTCATTTTAGTCAAACAGTTCTAATTTAAACAATTCAGTTTAGCATAAGTATGCTGTTAGTTCTATCTAACTGATAGATAGGGCTCTATCAGGTGCTACCATTTCGGGCAAGAGCGGACCAGGGAGGAATGGCAATGAAGTGGTGCTCCGCATTCCCCAAAGCTCCAGCATCACTTGAACCTCACCATTGCATTGTGTAGTGTTATATCCTGGACACACGTTGGGAGGGGGTCTTACCCCTCTGCAGGGGTGCAGTGGGTATATTCTACAGCCCCAGCTTACTGGGCAATACACTGAGTTAAATTTCAAAACAGTTTTTTTTCACATAATTCAGTTTAGCATAAGTACAGAATTTAGATGTCAAAACAGTTATATTTCGTGCAATTCAGTTTAGCATAAGTACGTAGTTTAAATGTCAAAACTTCTTTTTTAAACAATTCAGTTTAGTGTAAATATGATGTATAAATGCAAAAAACTAAAACCATAGTTTATTTCTATTTAATCCTTAGATAGGACCCTGATCAGGTGCTATCACTCCGAGCCAGAGTGGACCTGGGAGCGATGACAATGAAGGGGTACTCTGCATTCCCCAAAGCTCCAGCATTACTGGAACCTCACCATCAGAATGTTTAGCGTCCTACCCAGGACACTCGTAGTGGGGGGTCTTACCCCTCTACAGAGAAGCAGTCGGTGTATTCTACAGCCCCAGCCAACTGGACAATATTAGTATTCGATAGCAACAAATGAAACCATTAAACTGGGTGAAAACATGTCATTAAGTGTAAATACTATTATTCATCTTAGATAGAACTCTTGAAACCTTACAATGTGTACAAATCATTTGTATTTGAAATGAATATTTAATATCAGATAACTGCAAATGCTCTTAAGAAACGTGGCGTAATCGCTAAAATTCTGTGGCCTTAAAGTTAGTGAGTTCGAAATCCAATTACGGTTTTATATTCTCATTTGGTCTTATACGATTACGTAAAGTAGGAAGCCTTTCATCTCCTCAGCTCAAGGTTTAATAGTATCATTGCCCTTCTACTCCAAGAGAGGCTTTGACTTTAAATAACCCATGAAAGTTGATATGCCACGAAATAAACCAAATCTCACGAAAAAAAAAAAACATGCAGAAAAAGTGTAAATATAAAAAGCATCATCCCAACATCTACGTGGTACATTCAATAAGTTTCCAGACTTTTTTTGTACGGGCATTTAAAATTGTTGTAGACTCTTGAAACTCACTAAGTTATTGCTATACATCTTATGAGAAAACTGACCAATTTTTTTTATTTCAGGTTCAAATGAACAGCTACAGCAGCAATTGGAATACACCCTAATGTACTATAGGTAAATACAGCTATTTGCGAAATGTACATGGGACGTTCATTACATATATACATAACGTAGAACACATAAAGAACATAGGAATCTCAAAATTCGGAAACACGTAACGACTTGTTGTTCAGGTACGAAACCTTTTTATTAACTTTGAGTTAAAGGTTTCGACATAAGGAGGAGAGACACAATCTTCTATGCTTCCTTATTCATTTGGCCCCCATCTCGAGAGGCCCCCATAGGGCGCAAGTTCGCCTCGCGTCTGCTAGCTCCAAAGATCGATCCTCTTCGTTTGGCGTCTAGTATTCAACTCCTTAACTTTCTTCAAATCTCCCACAAACTTTCGCGCGCTTCCAGTGCGTGACGTCATCAGCACCCTGTCACCCCGTTCCGTCATCTCGGGCTATCGTGTCATCTCTGAGTGGCACATCCGCCCCGCACGCGCGTTACCACCTATATCAAGGTTTGCACCTAACTAACCCATGTGCTGAGCCGAAAGGTTCTCAGCCTAACTAAACTCAAATGCATGAACCGAAATCCCTTGGCCATTACGTTACACTAATAAAGCCTGGTTGACACAGCTGGCGAATTTCAAAAATGCAATCTGGACGTGTAGACTCTTTAGATGAACGATATGAGATTTCGTCGGAAGAGGTCAGTGGCATTTCCACCAGGACAATGCACCAGTCCACAACTCCATCCTTGCCACAGACTATTTGACCAAGATGGGCATCAAAACAGTTCCTCACCCTCCGTATTATCCGGACCTTGCTCCCTGTGACTTTTTATTATTCCCTAAGCTCAGAGGCTGTCGTTATAAGATAATCGAGGAGATGAAAGAAGCTGTGACGAAGATGTTTGATACGGTCACACAAGAGAACTTCCATGGGGTCTTCCAGAAGTTGTTGGAACGGTACAACATGTGCATTGCAGCCGGAGAAGATTACTTCGAAGGGGACTAGAGTTTGATTTGTGTACTATCAATAAAAGTGCCCATGGAAACTTATTTAATGATCTTCGTAGATATAAAATAACCCTAGACGAGTTGACATGCCATTAAAATCAATCTGTCATTCCATCTGCTTGTTTGCGAATTCATAAGTTCTGAAAATTTGATAAGAGACTTGATTTTCTTTTTCTTTTTGTTTTCGAGATTCAACTTTCTTGTTTCTAAGACTATGGACGTTATTTCACTGACATTTATCCTTTATTAGCCACTGTCTGGCCTTTTGGATTGATTAAGAAAATCTCTGTTCATCTCAAAGTCAATGATCCGCTTAGTTTCCATAGTTTGTTAAACGAATTCTGGTTCCTGATCGCAATGTTTATGTCTGGATAAATCGAATATCTTATATTCTCTCAACATTCTGATACACTGTTCTGCATTTTTTTTACACTTTATCAGAACTATTTTGGGGCATTCAAATATGTTTGTTTAATTTTCCCCAGGCTAGCAATCGGCAAACATTCTTTCGACTTAACATGTCTTTGCAGCAGTAATTGAAATTTTTCTCATCCTCTGAAGTTCTTTATTTTTAATAATCGTATACCGTCAATAAAGAAATATATCCACTTCTGCTTCCAGCTATGGCTACATAGCAGGATACACTGGTCAGTTATACTTAGACTAGTTAACAGTTTAAGGGAAGAGAAAACTGATTATAAATCAAGAGTGAAGTCTGCAAAGCAGATTGGTGATTAACTGTTTGCTCCTAGAAACTCCTTCAGCCCAAAAAATTTACCATTTCTTATGTCCCATCTCACTACAACAAGAACAACAACAATTACATCACGAGGACACATCGCAACAACTTTGGAGAATTATGTAGTCCTTGTAAAACGGCTCTGTTTAATCTTTAAGGACATGTTTGTTTTTGGGGTTTTTATGGTATATCAACCTTTGCAGTTTATTAGATACCAAATTCATTTTAGGCAATAAACAGTTCTATTTCAAACCATTCAGGTTAGCACAAGTACACTGTTTAATTGCCACAAACATTTCAAATTCAAACAATTCAGTTTAGTCAAACAGTTGTAATTCAAACAATTCAGTTTAGTATAATTATAGCTTTTGTTTACATACCATTAATTGCTAAAACAGTTCTATTTCATGCAATTCAGTTTAGCGAAAGTACAGTTTTAATGTCTAAAACAGTTCCATTTCAAACAACTCACTTTAGCATAAGTACGAAGCAATTCAGTTTAGCCTTAGTGCACCATTTATTTCTATTTGACCCAGAGATTGGGCCCCATCAAATGCTACCTCTCCAGGCAAAAGTGGACCTTAGAGCAATGGCAATGAAGGGGTTGTAGACATTCCCCAAAGGTCCAGCATTACTGGAACCTCGCCATCAGATTGTTTAGTGTTATATCCAGGACACTCGTTTGGGGATCTTACTCCTTTGCAAAAAAAAAAAAAAAAAATCGGTGTATTCTACAGCCCCAGCAGACTGGGCAATTAAAGGCATGTCAATCCGTCTAGGGTTGGGTAATGCCTACAGCTAAGTGAATCATTCTTTGTACTTTTTTATTTGCATTTTTTTAGAGTTAATTGATAAGAGATTTTTTTATTTCTTTTTCCACTCGGTCCGATCGAATACGAATAATTCTCTAAAAATCTTTTTGTTCCATAGACGAAATCCTGATTTACTACCTCTTCGGGTCAGGGTAGAACTGGGAGTAATGACAATGAAAGATACTCTACATTTACCAGCTTTCAAGAACTGATGTCTCACCATCAGATATAGTTGAGTGTCATACGCAAGACTCCAGTTTTTGGTGAGGTCTTACCCTTCTGCAGGGGTGGTACAGTCAACGTATTCTAAGCCCACAGACCGTGTGTTTGTGAGACGGCCTTCATATCTTGAAAGAAAGAATATTTATACATATGTTGATCAACAAATTTCATGTGCTCTATAGCTACAAACTATATCAAAATGTTAATTAGTACGAACAATTTGCACAGAGCTGTTTCAAACAATAAATATTGATGACTATGATAACCTTTATGAAATAAAGAAACTGTTCTATTTCAAACAATTCAGTTTAACACAAGTAAGCAGTTTAAAAAAGTACGCTTTTTAATTGTCAAAACTGTTCTGTTATGGCCCTGGAAAGGGTCACAAAGAGAACAGAAGACCATGGTTATAGTATAGACATATATTTACAAGAACAAAGGTTGGTTACAAGAACATAGGACGGTAAGCTGGTTCGCATAAAAACGCAGGGGTGAGGTTACTGACCGGAACTGGTTCGGTATTTATTGCGTACCCCACCGAACGAGCAAGTGCGGCACAAGGCCTTTTTTAGGTGGGTCAAGGCGTAGGGCCGGAGCCTACACACACGTGGCATTTTCTAAAAATACGTTCGGCCCTTTCGGCGTTCCCCTGATTTGGGGCGCCTCAGGCGCTCGGCAATAACCCCTCCCCGAAATGGGTGAAAGCCTGGGGAGATGGCTCCTTGAGGCCGGAGAAAATCACCAGTCGACAAGCCACCTCCGGCCAGATCTGCGCCCGAACCAGACGCGGCAGCCCAAAGTGCGACCTATCAACTGGAGTGCCAAACAGAAACCTTCCGGAACTGGTTCGTATTGCTACGTCTTCTGATATTTATGGACAGTGGTTGAGTCCATTAGTGGGCGATTCCACCGTAACAATTTGAAGCTATTCAGTTTAGCATAAGTACTCAGTTCATTTTTATTTGACCCATTGATAGCACCTTATCCTGCGATGGCAATAAAGGTGTACTCTGCATTCCCCAAAGCTTCAGCATAACTGGAACCTCAACATCAGATTGTTTACTGTCATATGCAAGTCTTTCGTAGGGGAGTGGTCTTACTCCACTGCAGATAAGCAATCCGTGTATTCTACTGCTCCAGTCGATAAGGCATTGTAGTTTAGTCTCATACCAAGGAAACTCAGAGTCTTGTTTTTCTTTTTCAGATTGACTCTCACCCGTCGCCTTCTAGCCCCTTTAAGATTTAAAGGGTTGGGTTGATCATAAAAGAAAATTGAAGATTATATTCGCAATAATTATATAGGTACGAGAGCCGAACATGACCAGCGGATTTATGTGATCGAGCATTAACAATAGCAAGCAAGGGCCAAATCGGAGTGTTGCAAGACAAGTGATCACGCTGGCTGACAGGTCATGGATTGCTCAGGGACCAGGTTCTCGTCTTCGGGTATCGACCCACAGCCAAGAAGTTACCACTCTGCGGAGATGCAGTTTGCGGATTCTAAAGCCCCTGCCGACTGAGCTGTGGAGAGGATGAGACAAAGATGAGATTAAGAGATGACGACGAGATGTCATAGATAACATTACAAAACATAAAACAAGGTGGAGCCCTTGTGGCGTACTGGCTAACATGCTGAACCGTGACATCATTTTGAGTTTGAACTTCAATAGCACTATTACTTTCACTTTCAGATTAATAGCACTATTACTTTCACTTTCGGATTAATACCTCCGACAAAGACATGAATTCTCATATCCTTCGCAGCTTTAGGTTAAATAGTACCATTACATTTTTTAAAGTTGGCTTTGGCATTAAAAAACCCACGAAAATTGATATGTCATTAAACAAAGAAAGCAACCAAAATAAAACATTATATTGATGTGGAAATTACCCTCTGCAATGTATTTGTCACAAAAATTTTTTTTCCAACTGCTTCGAGCTGACAAAGAAAAGAAGCAGAAGGTAACCCGCAAAAATAATTACCGACGCCGACTACGCCGATGATATAGCGATTCTGGCAAATACACCCGCCCAAGCTGAAACACTACTGCATAGTTTGGAACGAGCGGCCACAGGCATTGGCCTCCATGTTAATGCACACAAAATGGAATACATGTGCTTTAATCAAACAGGCGACATTTCCACACTAGGCGGTAGCTCTTTGAAACTAGTTGACAAGTTCACCTACCTAGGAAGCAATGTCTCATCAACCGAAAAATACATTGACACGCGACTAGCAAATGCATGGACAGCTAACAATAGTCTATCGGTCATATGGAAGTCAGGCCTGACCGATAAAATGAAACGCAGTTTCTTCCAAGCAGCGGTCGTCTCGATACTGCTATATGGATGCACTACATGGACGCTAACTAAACGGATGGAGAAGAAGCTTGATGGTAACTACACAGGAATGCCGCGAGCAATTTTGAACAAGTCCTTGAGGTAACGCCACCCAATGCGGCAGCTGTTCGGCCACCTACCTCCCATCACGACAACTATCCAAGTTAGACGAACCGGACATGCAGGACACTGCTGGAGAAGCAGGGACGAGCTCATAAGTGATGTTCTCCTATTGACCCCCCCATAGAGCCGAGCAAAAGCAGGGCGACCAGCTTGAACCTACATACAGCAGCTCTGTGAGGATACGGGATGTAGTCCTGAGGACGGACCAGAAGTGATGAACGATAGGGAGGAGTGGAGTGGCGAGATATCCGTGCTGGCGGTACGCTATGATGTTGCTGATGATGATTTCAAATGATCGTAGTATTGATTATCTTTGAAAATTTTTCGGCTGTCCAAGATGCACTTCTTTCTCCCTAATATAGGAGCCGTACGGTTTAGTTTTGTTTAATTTGGTTTGTTTGTTAAATGACATATTAATCTTCTGGCGTTGTTTTATGCCAAAGACATCCTTGTAAAACAAAAGAAAATGTATTATTTAGGCTATTGTTGCAGAAATAAGTTGGTTCACACCTTTACACAGGTTCTTAGTCTTTAAGGGAACGTAAAAACAGGACTAAAGTTGGAAGTAGCTTACTAAGATGTCGGAGTTTAGTATATTTGCAAATTCCACTACCGGCAGTTCTCGCAAAATTTTGGAAATAGAAGAGAGAGAGAGAGATAGGGAGGCATACGAACAAGGATAGCAAGCAAAAAACATTTCTTCAGTGGTAAAACATCATGGGTGATAAAATGAACATGAAATTACGGTCCTTACAAGAAGAATGTTTACTATGAGTTTCCCTTTGAAAAAATCGAAATAAATCAGAATCAGTGGTCTGACTCTGCGATTTGCTTATTAAATACAGATTATTGGTTGTGAAAGCATGTTATATTTTGACCCGACCAAAAATGCCATTCCAAGGTGATGCACCGGAAGGAGGTGACGCATTCTAATGGCAGTTATGAGAGGAAATCGCGTGGGCGGAAATTGGCTGATGAAATGGGACGAGCTAAAAAATTCCCATAGTACACTCATAGATTGATGCACCGGAAGAGAGTGACCTCTGAACTGTATGACAGTTATTTCCGCTCGATGACGATTAAACATTCGATTTCAAAGATCAAGTGGGCGTCGAACGATTATATAACTCAGTTGAGTTCGACAGCCAGTGGAGTTGAAGATCGGGCGGAGTTGGAGTCGAGATGTGGTAAGGAAAGCCACACCCGGCCGAAGGGGCCCTCGGTAAACCCTGATGAATTGGGGTCCAGAGAAGATGCTGATAAGATGCAGTAAAGAAAGCCAGCACCCAGCAGAGTGGACCCCAGGGCTCCGGTTGAGCACCAGAAGAACGAGAAAGACACAACGTGACGGTCATAACAGTTGGGTCAAAATATTACAGTTTATGTAC